>JBAMHW010000020.1:14107428-14131319 GCA_037177495.1 Rhadinocentrus ornatus | reverse complement strand
TCCCCCAGCCGAGGCTCGAACCAGCGACCTTCTTGCTGTGAGGCTGCAGTGCTAACCACCACACCACCGTGCAGCCCATTCAGAGAGAAAGTCAAATGCAAAAATGTATTTTCAAAAGCAACATGTCCAGTGATACTGACATGATACTGTACTTCTGGAAAATAGTTTTGGACAGTATGACCAGAATTATAGATCACATTATCTTTTTATATTACATAGATCACATTATTTGACGGCTTTGTTTTGTTTTGTTTTTTGCTATGTTTTTTTTTCCGTAAGCAGTACATACTGACTCTGGTTCAAATGTGCAGCTTTTTTAGTTTTACCCAAGGATATGGAGGATGCCAATTTTAATTTAATTGTTTTTGGTCCCACCTTGAACTGAACAACATTGCAATAAATAAGTGTTTGTTCTATGTCTAGCTCTTTAAAACCAAAGTATCTCCAGACAAGAGAAACAGCTGCTTTTATATGATAAAATTTCTTGTGTTACCATGTTCAACTTCAATGTCGGATACTGATAAAGTTTCCGAACTTCATGCATCAATTTTCCCTGCTTAACAAACACAGGTGCTTTGCTGCATGTATGTTTAGCAATTCAGCAGAGAAAAAGGTCCCTCCTCAGTTTTCTACTGTATCACATTCTGAAAAACTATTTGAACTAGTGTTTGCAGTACAAGACAACTTCATGTCATAACCAAAAGAAAAGAAAAAGAAAGAATTTACCACCCAACACTTCTGGACAGCATTTGGATTTTTAAAAATTTGGCCCTTAAAAGATCTGGACAGCATTATCTGCAACTTAGGGTCAACAAATTTTAACACTGGTTGGTGGCATGATGGAACCTAAGTGTAATCTGTGAATGAAAGCACAGGTAGAACAAATAAAAGCAGAAAAGGTGAAGAATATTAAATGTATATATGTGTATATTACAAACTTTTTCTGACTACAACTTAGTCAGAACTCAGTAAGATTTGCATTTAATTCTTGATTTATTGCTGCAAAATTACACTATTACAAGGGGAATAAGAGTGCAAGCTTTCCATCCATCCATCCATCCATCTTCTATTCCAGTCATTTCAATTCAGGATTGTGGAAGCTTTCATGACATGTTATATACATTAAATCCAAGGCATAAGATAGCAAGTTCATCTGTTTTCTAAACAAACACTTGCACTTAATTGAATAGCACCAAACAAATTACAGCAAATTATTCTTTACGATCTTCTGTATTGTCCCTGAATTGTATTTTACTACATGTATTAAGGTGAAAATGAAGACATACACAACACTGCTGTTACTAGAGTGCCTTTTTGTTATGCGATCAGCTGCATCCTTTGACAGATTTCTATAAGATTCAATGGCAGGAAGAAAACATACAGGTATTTCTTCCCATTGTGATCTGTTTAAGGTGCCAGAACAGTCCATGGCCAGTGAATGGGAAAACCTCTCAATTACTCCAAGCCAGCTCTCTGACAACTCCTATTCAACAAAATAGGCCCTCTAATTGTTCTGACCAGTATTACCTGTTCTGCATCCAAAAGCACTCTATTCTTCCACGCTGTTTCCTAGGCAACTGAAGGGTTTCGTGACCTATAAAAAGTTGCTACTCCAGTAACTGATACGGACCTATGCTGTTGTTTGTTTCTATGGTAGACTGCTGGGCTATTTATAGGTATATCTAGCTGGTAGTAGTAAGTTCAAAGATTTATAGTAAGAATTAATTTAATAAGAAAGAATGAAGTTCCTGCTGGTTCTGATAGATTGAAAGTCAAAACGAGTTCAGTGGATGTTTTGAAGGAAAAAAACAAAACAAACGTGGGGTTTTACCAACTGAGTCACAAAGTCAAGAGGAAGAAAACTTCACACTATGTTTTCCCACTGTCTGCTTATTCCCCCTCATTGCAAAAGTGGATGCCTGTAACAAACGCAGTGTTTATTTTGGAGTCTGACACAATGGCCCGTATAACCGGAATTTCTTTGTTGTGGTCTCATTTGTGGTTTTAACAAAGACATGTAGACCTGCTGGTATTGATTAATCATATTTATCATCAGAGGTCTCTAGAAGTTCATCCCATCTCCCATCACGGTGTGTGACTATCGAAAGGTGATCATTTATCTCTAATTCACAAGGTTGAAAAGGTATATGAACCAGACACAGATTTCAAGAAGAAATCTCCTTAAAGGCAGTTGACAGCAGTAGAAAGCCTTGCTCGTTTCAAATTCTCTCCAGCTTTTACTTGTACTGTCTTTATAGACAGAATAAATTGTAATCCTTTAAAGGTTGAGTGACCACATTTTACCTCTTTGTAAGTTTTACATTAACCGACAGTGACATATAATTACAGTTTTAGCTTATATACATGTTGCTGCATTTTAGTTTTTTCATAGTTGTTCCTGATGACATCAGCTCAAGGCCCAGAGGCATTTCCAAATTACAAACGATGTAGCAAAAAAGTATGGATCTTGGTTACTAAATGTACAGTAGATACAGAAAGACAAGTTTGAGTCTTTAAAGTGGATTTTAGGAGGCCACCTACAATAAGAAATCAAATGAAATGGACTTAAAAGAGGTAAGATATCAATAAGAATTCATTTAGTTAATGGGCTCAATACATTAACTCCACTAACAAACAACCATTTCCATCTTTAAAGCTTTCTAATGCACATAAATCTTACCTGTCAATACACTTTAACTTTATGTGGTAACTCCCTTGCCATCCTTGTTTTGTTGCTTCTCTGCTGAAATCTAGATGTACTTTACAGTCAGCCTAATATGTTTGTAAGAAAAAACATTGTTCTTGCACTTTTTTCATTTTTAATGGACCTTTTTGGCATATTTTGAGCTATTTTATTTATATATATATATATATATATATTTTACTTTACTATTTTTGTTGTCATTCTTAAACATACATTGGCCTAAATTAAAATATTTCTTGGTCATTACTAGCTTACTCACTCATATATACTAAAATCATTAAATCGCAGTATACTCTGTAAAATATATTGTTTTTCCTTAAATCTGTCCAAGGTGAATGATGGGGAATTTATTTTCTAACAAGCACAAAGGCAGAGTGTTCTGTAAAAACTGCAATGCAAATTCCATTTCCTCATAGAGGAAGTCACATTTAGCGAGGCCACCGCTGCTCCAAACACATCAAGAGGAAACAAACATGGCATATCATTAAGATCTATTGGTGTCTCTCACAATGATGTGTTTGTAGAAAATGAACTGCATCAGGAAGTCTGGCTTCTCAACTGTCAGTGGACTGGCAATACAAGTAGTTTTTATACAGTTTCAGTTAGTTGTGTGTATGTTATTTTCTCCTGGTTTATAGCTTCATGCTTAATTCTTACTCAGATGATGCAGTCGTTTGGGGGTTTTTTTGTGTGTAAAGTACCCTGGGCAGCTTTTCCTGCCCACTGGATATTGATAGTACAGCAGCAATACTCCAGAAAAAACAAGAAATGAAAGACTGTCTCCCTTGCTCATGATGAATGCAGAAACAAGTAACAGACACAAGCCTAAAGTCACCAAGAGCTACTTCAGGCTACTTTCAGGTATTAGCATCTGCGTCAGCACTCCTCTTGCATGGTCTTAAACTACAATTATCCCTTTGCTTATTTTTGAACTTCGTCATTTGTAAAGTCCCCTCTACTCTGACATGATTGGAAGTCCTTCTAGTTTTGCAAGCTGCTAATAGTTCCCACCATCTTCAAGGATGTGAAAATTGCGCAGCGCATCATGTTTGCCGCTGTTGTATAAAATAAGTGACTGGTGACTACATAATCCTAGCATCAGCTTTTTTAAGTGCACATGCACAAGGAGGCAGGGCTGACAGATAAGCCCAGCTGTTAAGTCTGTCCTGGAGTTAAAAATGACTGAAAGCTGGTGTCCAATGGCAGTGCCTATTCATCACTTCAAATGTTCAAGCTATGTTCACATGCACTTGCTTCTTTGAGGACAAATGTGCATGTACGTTAAATATACATTATATTTCAGTTTAGGTTTGTCTACTGTATATATAGTAGATAGGCTAGAAAGCGGGTTGATAATGCCCCTGACTTGAGGTTCCCGGTCCATGTTAAAGTATGGTTCTTTGGAAAATGCTGCACCATTAATTGACTGTCGAAACATATTTTGTCAGTAAGATAAACCACTGGCTTGCACAGCGCTGCCTCTTTTGTAACTGTATTCAGTCACTAAGCAGAATGGTGCAGACCCAGTCTAAGTGTCTTTCATCTGGCCAATTCAAACAGACGTTTGACCCCAGACATTTGCCTAATGTGTTTTTGTTATGTGGACTCCTGGCTTCACAAATGTCACAGTGGCTGGACTAGTGGGGGGTTTGGTAAGTGTGTCAGGGAGGGGAGACAGGGAGTCAGCCTGATTTTTTTTTTTTTTTTTGCAAGGCTGCAGTTATGTGTATAACCTCTGCATTTTGCACTCTAACCTATTGGGAGTTGATTTCTGAACACAAGTTCTAGTGATTACTGTGAGCCTGACCCACTGCAGACCCTCTGATCAGGGGCCCGACTCCCAGTGCTCTGCTAACCTGGGCAGCTGTGGTGGAGACAGGGAGTGCCACATTTTTGACTGCCTGGTTTGCACTAGTGAGAAGCCAGTCCCAGACAGTTGGGGCAACCTTGACAAATGCTGCTATCAGAAGGGAGCTGAAAATTTATTACCAATCATATTGGTATTTTAGGGTGCAGCTGATTTTGATTTAGTGGTATTTCTGAGGCTCAATCTTTGAACCAGAATGCCAGATTATTCCCAGAACTAGTGCCAGACAGAATCTACAGTCACACTATCCAACTGAAATCATGATACTTTTTGATCTGTTGTGTTTACTCAACTTGTAAACCAAAATTCTTTGGAACTTGTATTTATACTTAAGTATGCAACAGGTTTGCAGCTATGAAATGACAGGAACAAATCTCTGCCAACAGCCATTTTTATACCACAAACAGCACATTTATAAAAAGTCCAAGATGTATGGTGTTCCAGCTTTGGTGTACCTTAATGTCATTTAGAAGGGCAGTACTAAAAATTAAACCAATTTAAATTAAAATAAATAGTTAAAATTTGTTGTGTTTAAAACAAATATCTTATTGCCAGGAACTATATTGTCGTAAGATTGCTCTGGCCTTTAAAACTTGTGAGTTTTTGGATATTTTAGTAGCCTAAAAAATTAGAAATATTACAAAGTGATGTGTTCCTTGATGTTTGAGTCAGGATAAAAAAATATCAAACACAAATACAGCTAAGATTTACAAGAAAGTTAAATCATGTCTTCAATCTTAATGCAAGGAAGACATTTCAACACACTGTATATCAAACAAACCACATTTAAGTGACTATTTAGCTGAATTTATTCTTGTGAACATCCTTATCTTTCAGCAGGATATATATTCTATGCGTAATGCCCGTAGTGATACTTCCAGCCTTAGCAAGGTCTCATTCTGAGTAATAGGTCTCTGATGTGTGCTTGTTTGGCTCTTTTAGGGCCACAGGAGAGCAATAAAGTATCCGTCTGAGGATTTTTCTGGGTCCTCGCAACTTTTCCCAGGTGCGCTTCACTAGTCATAAAACATGCGCGCCTCTCACGGTGCATTCATGGGCAAGTATGTCTGCTGAGAGTTTTTAACTGCATAGTAGTTAGTATGCATTATGACAACCACACAATATAGTAATTATATTTCTAAAATTCTCTGGGATATTTGTAACAAAGTGTGTTTACTATGCTTTAAATGTATATTTAATTTGATTCGTTACTTGGCTGCAACAATAAGGTCACTCAATTTTAACTTAAGCCTGTGACGTTGACAGAGGTTAACCATTTCTTTTGTTCCTCATTTTCTGTGTAGGAAAGCTCCAATGTATTTCCATGTTGAGGTATGCTGTGTTTGCTTTTATCACTGCTCCTCAGAGAGACGAGCAAACCTGGTGTTTGTTTATGAGGATTTCAGTCTTCACTCGGAACTTTCATTCACCACTTGAAAGCACTTGACTTGCTACTAATTTACCTTATGGAACTTCAAAATTATCTGTCTGCACTGTCAAAATCTTTTTATGTGGTGACAACATGTCATCATCAAAGATTTTCTTTAGAATGTAATGAAAGCCTGGTAGATGGATGAATGTTATACTGCATATAGTCATTTTGAAATCAAATCAACACATTTTTCTTTTTTTTTTTTTTACTTTTGAAAGTCGCATCTGTTTCTTCTTATCTGCTTTTGCTTTGATTAATTGACTTGTCACTGTTGTCGTAGATGTTGATTTTAAGTTTGTATTTCAGGGTTCACACAACAGTGGGAACAGAAAAACACAGGAAGACTATTTTAACTGATCTTGAATTCTTCTTGTTCATCAGCATAGCTTTGCTATAGCAAGAATATGTCACTCTGTGTTGCTTAGCTTTTTTTTCTTAGTAGGAAACTGCACATTTAATAACCCAGGAACACACAGTACCTTGCACTTACCAAGTTTTTTTTGACAAATTGCCATCCAGCAAACTTAATGTCCCACATGAGTGAGGGGCAAAGTTGGGGGTGGGAGGTTCTTATAGTAAAAAATTTTTTGTGTTTTTCTCTAAGTCAATAGGGGAACACTTCACCCGGTAATGCCTGTAAAAATATATAAAACTGTTATTTTATCCAAAGTTATCCCAAGGTCAGATTTCCTTTCTTGGGGGAAGGTTTTGAATGTGTAATGCTCTGCTGAGACATATGTCAAAAAGAAAGAACTTGATCCGACTTTGAATGTGTGACATTGAATAAACACTGTAGTAGCTCTACCCAAACAAGTTTGCAGCATATGCATATGAAAATATTGCAACTCTGTCGCCGGAGTGTTAGCATTTCATTTCATCCGTACTATTTGATCCCTTGTCACATCATTCCTGCTTCTTTCACACTGTTTATATATTCTCTGTCAAGATTAGTAAACTGACTTTTACCTAGATGTTCTCCTTTGTGAGAAAAACAGCCGCTACAAAATCCCAGGGATGCCATTTAAATTTATGTTAGCCGCTCAGCGTCTTATCTTATAAACTTAATCAGCCTTTTGGAATTAAATCTATTTCCATGTGTGTGAGAAGCTAATGGGATAACCTATTGGCAGTGGTGGACAGTTCAGATCTCTCTTCACTTTAAATTGCAGGCAGGCATCCCTGCCACCCCACATGAAGACCATTGAGCCCCATCAAGATAATCCTTAATAAAGAACGGCTTCACATTTAATCTTAGCTCACTTCTCAAGTTTCTTACTTGATATAGTTTTTGGCAAGTGTCGTTTTAGCGTTGATGTAAGTTAAACTGCATCAGTGCGTCTTTTGTTAAGCTTTCATTTGGCAGCCGTAGATGATTTTTTTAGTTACACAAATGATTATTTAATTGTTTTACATTACACATCTGAGTTTTTATTGAATAACTTAAATGCTGAAACTCTATAGCTTCATATGCACATGGCTTATTGTGCAACTGCTTTAAACTTAAGTTCAACATGACAATTTCAAACAAAAAGTTTAATTTGCCCTTTTCATGAGACTGTTTACATTGAACAGCCTTTAATTTAATACCGTGGAACATGAAAATAGTAAAGTAATCACCAGTCATCCCCAGTAAAACTGCTTGGTTGATTGGAGCTTTGATTCAAAACATACAACGCTGCATTCAGGAGTACACGGGGAAAATCTGAGTTTAGTTGCCGAGACATAAACAACTCTGGATAATTATACTATGCAATTTAAAGAGAACTCACTTGCAAAATTACATCTCTATCTAATTTTATACAGCTGCTTATTGACACAGAGAGCCACTGCTTAAGTGCAGTAACATAATTGGCATGTGTACCCCTCTGCTATTAGAAACAGTTACCTGAGAGTCCCATAGCATCTATTATTAGTCGATTGAGTTATTGTGAATCTGTTCACTGTGCAATATATTTTATGATCCTACATTGTAATGTGATCTTATGGATTCACCTGTGGGTTTGGAAAAGAAGGCAGCAATTGGTTTTCAGGCTCGTCCTTATTGTTGCTGCAGTGTGTTTAAATCAGGACAAGTCCAACTTGGATCTATTTCTGTCAGCTTCTTGTTGACTACAGCTTTAAAGAGGCTGGTTGACCTGCTGTTACTGAGGCAATCAAGTTTACCAATTCAGTATTTTTCGACTTTCAACACTATAATAATTCACACTTAAATGCTGTCTTTTAATAAGATATTTTTATTGATCCTTTTCACAAACTGACTAGTATTTTTATTTATTTTTTACAAGTAGAACACACAGAGGCCAACAACTAACACACAGCACACTATTCTTCTAGCCGCTGGTGCTCGTTTTCTCTCATCACCTCTTTACCACAGTAAATGTATGAATTCCTCTCCCTTCATAATCATTTGTCAGAAATATGGTTGGCATTTTGTCTGCAGTTTTAATATGTGGAAATAAAACAAAGTTTTAATGGTTCATTGATATCTTGACCCCGCTATACACACAGTTGACGTTCTTAGAAATAATGTCATGACATACTGTAGCAAAATCTGTTCAATCCTCATCAGGAGCTTGAATAAATCAGTTTTAGCTCATCGGTAGCAGCGTGGCCTTGTGCAGCAGCTTTGCACAGTTGAAATAATAACCTGGAGCAGACAGAAGGCAGTCATTACCTTCACATAGACGCTGTGTGTATGTGTTGACGGAAGACTTCCACTAGAGTGCTGTGGAGACGGGCAGAGCCGAGCCTCTCGGCCGCTATTAAACCCCTGCCTCCCCATCACCTAAGCTAATGACCAAGCCCCCTGTTTGCCCTCTGAAGTCTTTCTATGACAGAAAGAAATCCATCTTTGACCTGAAGCTCACAAGAGAAAGCAAGAAAAAAAAGTGGTTTGTGGTGGACCGAAAAACAAAGTACATAACAAAAACAAGAGAAAAAGGGGGTTAGAAGAAAAGTTTGAGCCCTCAGGGTGTGTGAGCAGAGCCTGCTGTTCCAGTGGAAAGATCTGCCATTTCATTGTCTTAGTCTCCACTGATACAATCTGTTGAGGACTCTTTTGCTCAAAGCTGTAAGTGAATGACATATGGGGGAGCTTGTGTGAGGCACAACTCCCCCGTGCCTCCTCCAGACCCAAAGTCTTCCTGTGAGAGCACCGAACAACTTTTTCTGCTTTTTCAAACAGCAGCAGCCTCCCTCTCTCTCCCTCATTCACTGCTTTTCTCCCTCCCTCCTTCTCTCCCTCCCTGTTGCTCTCACTCTCTCTCTTTTTTTTCCCTCTTCCTCAGACACTCACCAGTCACTGCCTGAAGCAGTAATCGGACAACTCTGTTTCTCAAAAGGACAGAGTCTCCTGAGATACTGCGCAGGGCTCCGATGGTTCCAACACCTAAAATGAAAAAGAAAAAAGTAGTTTTGTAGATTACACTCATCGTGCGACAGATTCTACCAACACCTGAGGGCTGTTTTAGAAAGGGTGCTGTCCCTTCTGCTGGACTGACCAACCTTTTCTCCTGAAGATTTTTTCCTTTTAATTTGAAGATACAGGAGGGGATAAACACACACAGATTCAAATATAATTGTAGTGAGTATTACTTTAATTTCCATCTGATGTTTGACACATTTAACTTTTCTCTCTCTTTGATTTTAGTATTCGACTATATCACTGTGTGTGCCTATGTGTGTGTGTGTTTTTGTATGTGAACACTTTATTTATCACATTAAATAGTTTCTGTATTTTTTAACGAATATAATAATTAGTGAAAGCCATCATGTCAACAAGGCAGTTGTAATAAAATAATTAATTTTGGCCTAATTTTACCACTAATTATTGGGATGTAAAAAAAGAAAAAAAAAGAAAAAGACCTCCCACATCTCAATATTCTCCAGAAATATGAAAGGCATTCAAAATTTATTTTTAAATGGTAACATCAGCTCAGTGTCATTTGCAAATTAATGAAAAAAATAATAATTGCAATTTAAAATTTACAATGTTATTTTAGTAAGATTTTTCAGTTACATAATAAATCTTTGTTTTATATATATATATATAAATTTATATAAAACATATTAATTTAATGTATAAATAAGAATTTACAATGAAAACATGTTTTTATTAATTTTTAAATAATAATTGGCATATAAACTAAAACCATTTTAGTAAATATTTGCACATTTCCCTGTGAGACATCTGATTTTTTATCATTTGACACGGTTTACATTTTTGATCCGAGAAGGAAAACATTGTGGACTCTGCAGTAGTCCCTTTTCCACTGTCAGAACAAACAAAACCAGCACAGTTAAAGCAGCTGACATCTAATGCCATCTGCTGAGACCAGGAATGCTGCGAGGAGACCTGAGAGCCTCCCAGTGTCTGACCAAGACAACAGGCCTCAACTCCGGACCGTGCCGTGTCTCCGTTCTCCACTATTTCGCGTGTAGCAAAGATAACTCGCACCACAGTAATCACAGTCAGCCGTTCTAATTGAAGGATGTTCTGGTTTAATGTTGTGCGTATGATCACAGGCTCATGTCGCAAGTCAGGGAATTATTGTGTGGCATGTGTGTATGAAGGTTTTTTCCTGCTTCTTTCTTCACCATCTAATTCCTATCATCTTCAAGAGCCTGCTTTTTTATTTTGTTGTTTAGAAAGGTGTGTGTTGATGAACGAGAGGAAATGAAGAGGTTAGGATGAGCTAGAGAGCCAGTCTGCTTCATGTAGACAAACATCCCAGTATGTGTGTGACCGCCTGCTGCAGCTATTCACACACACACAATAACCTTATTTATCCAATTAACAGACAATGAGCCGGCTGATTTGTGGCTGTTTACACTGTGTATTTGCTTTACATAGGGATAGATCAGGGTCTCTCTGCCTGGCTGCAGCGCTTCATGCATGTGTAGCAGCAGTGTGTCCCGGTGGCGGTGGCATTGTTTGCCCAAGGACTGATGCCTTCCGTATGGATGTGTCTAGCCAAACAGGCCCTTGGCTGGGAGATTGAAAATGGTGAAAGACACAGAGGACTAATTGATCCAGTCTCGCTCAGCTATTAGAGGAGAAAATGGAAAGAGCACAAGAGAAAAGGGAGGTAATAGGGACCCTCTATTAAGTAGCCTGTAGTGGGCAATTAGTGGGCAGGGGTTGTTTACTAAACACTGTGGGGTATTGTTTTGTTAACATGCCACTGTTTGGACCTGAAATATGTGGTTGAAAGAGCAGGAAATGAGCTTTTTCATGACTGCCGTTGCAGCTTCTCAGTCACTAATATCCTTTTCTCCGTTTGTTTGTAAATATGTTCATGTTACACATGCTTATATGGACAGTCACTTCAGAAAGTGTATTTAAAGTGATCATTGCATTGAAATGGGGCTATAGATAATTTTAGTAGTTAAATCTAAAATTTTAAACTATTTTGCCTTATAAACCCCAATTTCTTTTCTTTTTCCTTAACAACATAATTAATAATTTCCACATTATGATAGATGACTGTCTCAGATTTAAAGGAATTAAAGCAATAAGTCACAAACATTAAAAGGACACAGTCATTAAAATCTGACCCTGGACCTTTCTTCAGCTTTGTCTTGTAAATTCTCTCTCGCTCTGCAGTGGTCACGGTGGTCGGCAGGTTGCGATAAAATGTCCACCTTATATCTTGTTTGATGGCCTCTCAAAGGCAAACTAGCCTCCTGGAAATAATTTTGTAGGTTGAAGAGCACAATATTAACAGATTTAATTGACTAAATTGCTGAAGCAAAATGTCAGATTGAGCCAAATGAAAAAGACAAACTCACATCAACATACGGCTCATCTGCTCATAATTGTGCTTTTCATTATTGATGAGTACAAAATTTAACACCAGCTTCCATAATTTGCTGCAAAATATATTGAAAGCTGTGCTAAAATGTCTGTCATAATAAACCATAGACATGCAGTATTTCTTTATCTTATACATGTTTTGGATTAATTAAACAAAATATATCTATATATATTTTATTACAAAGTAAGTATAAGTAAATTACTGTTCATTTCATAATGTATGTGCTTTAACATTATAAGTTAAAGGAAGGAAGAAAAATAAAGGATTTAATGTTGTATTTGCTGGCAATCGTCATTTCTTTGGCCACGTACAGAGACACAAGTGTAGCATTTTGTAAACTGTGTCCTCTCACATCTGTGTCCAATTGCTGTCTGCATCTACATTCTTTGCGAGCGGATTTATTTTTCCTGGGCCACCATGTGGATTCAGCTGACCAGTTTAAGTGGGGATTAGTTGTTTTAAAGTTGGATTCAATTTTTGATCATAATTTTTTGATTAAAACATTATTTTGCAAAAAATTGTAATACACAAAACATGCTTCAAGTAGTGCGTTAAATTTAAAATATTATATATTTGATATGTATAAAATGAGAGTATGTATTTTTGTCGTTTTTTTTACCTTCTGCTTGAATTTTATTTTCAATGCTTGTAAATAGTATTTGAAAGGACATTTGCAATTATTCCGTAAATGTGCTTTAGGAAAGTCTTGCTTGCAAAGTCATGCAGGTAGATGTTGCAAGAGTGAATAAACTGTTTGTGCCAAGTCAGACACCCTGCATGCTGCAATGATGTATGCTAAAAGCTTGGCTTTTGGCTATATTTACCTTTAGAAATGCAGGTCTTAAAATAAGTAAAGGGAAACAAAAAGGCCAACGAACCACCATGAATGAAGCGTGTTGTGGCACTTCGTCTTCTTGATGACACTTCCAGCGCTTCATCTCACTCTGCTTTGTTCTTTGTGGCTTCAAAGACCTGGCAGTTCAGGATGAAGTAAGACGCACATCAAAGATGCTGAATGCAGACTGCTTAAAAAAAAAGAAATAAATATTTTGTACTGAAGAAGAAAGCTGTTTTTTCTCATTTTAAATCTTCCCCCTCCTCCTCCTTCTTACCACTTTTCTCCTGTCTACTTATTTTTCCCTCCCTCTTCACCTGGCTGGTTTCACCTGCTGGCTGTGGTAGAGACGCCAGCGCAGTAATGGCTTTATTGGCCTGCTCTGTTGAGCAGAGAAACCAGCCACCACATACCGTACCACATCAATCCACCACAACACTCTCTCTGCACAACTTTTCCCAACTCTGTGATTGCTGTTAATGTGCTGCGGCAGTTTCTTTTTTGTCTGCACGGCTTTTACCTCAGTGGCTTTTCTTGGTGTTGTTATTTCTATTATTATTTATTTTTGTATTTTTATATCTTCTCAGTGTTAGGAAATGAAAGGGGGAGGAGGCTCCTGATTTTTTAAGTGAGAATGAAATATAATGGTTATGTTTGCTAAGATGGCTGTGTCACGAGCAGTGAGACATGAGGCAAATTGTAAAGCTGAAATGGTATTCATGAAGGCTTTGCCTTGGTGTGAAGAGCAAAGCCTGTTGAAAAAAAAGAGAGAGAGAAAAAAAAAACTTAAGACCATGGAGCTCAGGTTACCCTTGCTCATGTAAACAGTCAGCCATTAAAAAATCATGCCAGGATTTTTAAAAAGACCTTACATGTCTTTTTCCTTTTTTCCTGACCAGATGAATACCTTTGACCTTTTTTTGGACCCTCTATTCCCATGGTGGGCTGGAGTCAAGTCTAATATAGTGTTATAGCCATGCAAGTATATGGCTCTGCTTGATGTTGCAGAGCAAGTTGAGCGGGAGTGGACAGCAAAATGTAACTGTCAGCTAAAGGAGAGTAATAGAGGCATTCGTAGCGTCATAGGAAACATATGTGGCTCCATATGCTCTCCATGTTCTTGTTTCCAGTCTCCTTCATTGTCTGAGATGCACCACTGATCTGGGGCCTCTAAAGTGCCCTGTGTGTGAGAGAGATGTGTTTGTGTGTGTACGTGCATTTACACCACTCATATGGGGCCTCTGAAGTGCCCTATGCATGGGTGTGTGTGTGTGTGTATATGCAGACATGAGTTATGTGTCTTAGTGTGCTAAGAAAAAGACATAAGCATGAACTTTTGTGTTGCCCCGATGAAAGACGGGATTTATATAATGTGTGTGTGTTGTACAAATGGCACTCTGTGTATTTCTGTTCATTGAGAGCAGGCTGTATAGTTGGGGAGTTGCGTATTTCTGTACTGTGCTGTGGCCCCAGGCTAGGGCAGGCCTGTGGGAAGAAGCCCTGATGGTCATTAGGAGCTGTCAGTACTCCTGGAGGAGGAGGGCTGATAAATTTCAGATAGTGTCAATTGCAGATGAAAGATCTGCTGAAGATGCTAGGGGTGTCACGCTTGACTTGCCTCAGCTCAACAAGTCCCATCTTCCATCCAGCAGCAGGCTACCTCAAGCAGGAAAGTAGGAAGGGCTCTCCCACACTCTGCTGCCCCTTAGCCCCTTCTATCCCCAACCCCTCACCCCTCTGCCTACCTTGACTCATTCACCCCCTTCCTACAACACCCCCCTACCCCTCACCCCACCCCTTCCTGCTTACCTTGGCTAAGCCGCTTTGCATGTTGATTGGGGGAGGGCTAATCCAGTTTGCAGCTGTCGTAGACCAATGATGAATCACCTTTCCGTCATTTGGCCATGCTTCCCTTGCTAAGGGAGGAGGGAGGACCTGGAGGAGGAAACAACAGTGGAGCACGGCTGCGGCTCAGAGAGAAACAATGTGAGCCTCTGTTCCCCCGCCAGCCCTCTCTTCCCATTCTGCTCAAGAAAAACAATAATGTTTTCTCAGACAAGCCTTTTTGTGTCATGGATGGCTCCGGACTGTGACATCGAGCTGCATTAACAAGGAACGACATTGTTTCTGCTGGGGGCAGGTGGAGGCAGAGTAAAGAAAGGGAGTGTGGTTTTAGAGGACTCAGAGCCATCTAGGTTCAGGTAAGAGCACCGCTGTGGCAGTTCCAGCAGCACCAGAGACATACGGCTCTGTGTGGCATCAGATACGCTTCAGAGACTCTGCTAAACAACTAAAAACATTTCTCTACTTATTATAATTCCTGATTGAAGATAGTGAAGGCTTTTTTTGTTTGTTTTGTTTTGGGTTTTTTTTTTTTTTTTTTGCCAGCAGTCCTTTACTAAAAAGTTTGAGCTGAGGAGGGGAACACATGACTTAGAAAAAGGGTTAGTTTATTCTGGATCACCCTTAAGTGTTGTATGCTGGGAGGGTGTGATATTTTTACAAGAGGAGTAAATTAATATACCTTTGGGGAAAAGATAATGAAGCTTCCATTACAAAAGCATGCATGAAAAAAAAATTGACTCAGCCTTTTGTATTGCTGTTTTTTCTAATCATATCATAACTTTATAATGTCATCTTAAATTCAATGAATGCATATCACAATTTAATCTTATAATTCAGTTCTTTTGTGGCATCTAATATTACTCTCAGACTACTCAAAGTTACTTGAGCATTTATCTTTGTGGCCTTGTTTGAAAGCTCATATTTATCAATAACAGAGATACCAAGAACCCTGAATATAATTGAAAATGGCAGCATAATGTACAAAACATTTTAAGCTAATTTCATTAAGTCGTCGTTGCAATGGGGACAGTAGCAGAGACTAAAGAGGTGTAGAGTTTGTGGCTGTACTTTTCAAATCGCTTGTGCCTTATTGCCTCTCCATTGTCTATATACGATCAAATCCTTTGAGCACACAAATGAGAAGATAGAATAATGTTTTCTGTTGCGTGGTCTTTTGTATAAACACAGAAACAATTAAGGAGCCTGCCAGAGCAAACACATGCCTCATGAGCTTCTCATCTGCCCATCACTGAGGCATAGGCTGCACTTTAACAGGCACATTAAGCGTTGCCTCAAACCAGCAAACATCTGTTAACAGTCTTCATTACCGCACAAAACGATATAAACTTTAGGCCACTTTTGCTTCATGAAACAGAAAAGTAATTTGACAGTAAACATATTGTGTTCAGGTGTTAAACCGTGACTGTGAGCTGGATCGGAAACCATAGCATCAAAATAAGAATAATTTATTTTGCAGCTCATATATTTGCAATTTTTTTATTTTGTATTCCTTTAAAAAGTAAAAAATTCAAGTAAAATTCAACCTCACAGAGGATTGACGTAGGATTGATATTGATACTTTTTATTTATGTACCTTTGAATTATTGTTTTTTTGCTTTGCAGCATCTTGCACATTTTACAACTATACACAGTGTGTACACAACACTGTCTATTGGAGGTCTGTTCCTTCCCTGAAACCAGAGTGATATGTGTAATTTGATTTGGTTTGTGTGTGTCTGTGTGTCCTGTCAGGTCTATGGAAATGCAGGATTTAGCCAGTCCTCACAGCCGAGTAAGTGGAAGCAGTGAATCTCCTAATGGTCCCAACCTCGACAACTCGCACATCACCAACAATTCCATGACACCCAATGGCACTGAAGGTACGTCTGTGTGATATCTGTGACATGTCAAAATAGAAAAAAAAAAAAAAATTACTTGAAAAGTTTGAAGGTATTTTAAAGTGATTTAAGCCAAGTCCTCAGTAAAGCTAGCACTGGTACTGTTGCACTTAAATTTAATGGATTTTAGAATCAGTTTAGTATGCTTTTTAAAAATGTATTACCAATTTAAAAAACTAAAAACAGTAATAAATATACTTCATATTTACTTGTTTGCAATGTTGATTGTTTTGAGCGTTACATTTGATTTTATGTCCAAACATTTTTATCTTAAACGAGTCACTACCTGTGTTGGTCCAGTGACTATTAGCTGTTTATTTAAGCAACCATGTAATTATTCAAAGCCCACGGCATGGAAATGATTGAGCTTTGCATGCGGTCTCTACTGTACATAGTTATTTACTCAGGTGATTCGCCTGTGCTTTAAATCTGAGCCTTTGTTTAGTGAAGCAGTCATGCTCATGTCACAAACCAGCAAGTTATTAAAATCACCCTTTGTTGTGTAATCTTTTGGTCCACCTTTACTTGTAGCTCAAGGTTTATTTCTGCTCAGTGTTCACGACACAGAGCCCGTAGTCATGATGCAGGCTGTCATATCTCCCTTTGCCATTCTTTCTTTCCCATAGGTGATAACATCACAATGCTTACCACTGCAGACTGGTTGTTAGGTTCTAACTCACAGTCCACTGCAGGTTTGTTTACTTCTAGTGACACAATGAAAGGACAATACTTGGTGTTTTTCCCAACTCAAATAAAGCAATATTTGTAGTTTACTTTTTTTAAGCAGCTACTTCGCCCTTAAGTATTTTATGTTCTTTAAAATCTCCCTTAAATACAGTTTTAATAGCTGCAACATCACAAAATTGCCTCAACTATTGTGCCTTTCATTAAAAAAAAACCTCTGATTTTATGCTATTTTTTTGTTATTCTGTTTCAAGCATGGTTTGACACCAACTGGCCTTGAGTTCATTGTTATTGGCTGGTCAGATTGTGAACTTGCATACTGAGCATTTGTTTTCATTTGGATCCTCCGTGCTGTTTTCCTGAATACAGTGGCTATTGTGTGCTGTGACCTGAGTGTGTGCTAGTTTATGCATGCACTTCAGCAGTATATATTTATCCCTGTGTTGTTCAAAAGTATTACCCCTCATCGACATGTGTTTCTACATTGAGCAAGCATAGCAGAAACATGTTAAACATGACAGCAAATGGCTTCTTTAATCATGAGGGATTCCACTGAGCATGATTCCCTTGCTCACATTGTCAATTTATTTTGCCTAAAAGGAAAAGAAGAAAAAAAAATCTTTCTGCCTGCCTGAAGTGAAATGGATTGATTTCAAAGATTCCTGAGCTGTCAGATAGCTGTGAAATTGTCTTTGTAAATCTATTGCCAGATGCACAGTGGAGTTAAACAGTGATCGCTACAGTCTTTAAAAGATTTTATACACCATATATTTCCTTGACATTTCAATTGTATTTGCACGTCTTGCCAACCTCTTTTCATCAGCAACTTTAAAAACACATCTACAGACATTAGTTGGTTTTTTTGGGTTGTTCTACATTTTAGTAATGATAACCCAATAATATGTCATTTAATTTAAATAATAATGTTATTTTAAGTAATTTTTTTATTAGTGCAGAATCCTGAAAGCTTTAAAATAAATTAACTCACTTTAAATTAATGTTATTTCAAGATTTAAAAAGAGATAAAAAAATAGTTAATTTTTATCTTGTTAATACTAAACTAATACTAAAAAAATAAGATGATAGAAAATACATGTATAGAGATACTATCCTAACTATTACAAATATGATGAAATGTTTATTTGAGCAAAAATACAGACTACTCTTTCCACCCTCATTTGTTGTTTTATATAAAATTTGGATAACATTTAAGTTTAGATTGAGCTAACACTTATTGAGTCTGCTTTTTATTATTATTATTTTTGTTGTTTTTTTTGTTCATTTGTTTTTCTTGATGACATTTTTTTTTCTTTTGTTTGCAGTTAAAACAGAGCCAATGAGCAGCAGCGAAATCACCTCCTCAGTAGCAGACACCTCTCTAGACAGCTTCTCAGGATCAGGTGAGAGGAGAAGGCCAGTTTGTGTGTCCACTCACATTTGTCCACTGCTTCAAACACACTAACACACACACACAAAACAGATGAACACAGAACTAAAAAGATGATGAGACGAGCCTAAAGATGGGTGACTGATAAGCCGGGCCTCAGCACCTAAAACAGCCTACGAAGACTCTACCTTAACTTTGTCAGCACATTTATTTGCTGTGCTTGCTTACACTCGAATGTGTCTGCTAATTATGTTGGTGAGGGCTAAATTATAACCTGTAATGTTCTGAGCCTGTCTGTCCAGGGGAGTGACACGGCGTCCCAGTGGCCCTCACTCTTCCTGGGCTGTTACCCTATCGCCCTGTCAGAGCCGGGGTTTTCACGCCTTCCTTTCAGCAGGGGAACATCACACAAAACATACACACACACACACACACACATACATGAGCACAGCTAAATAAAGCCAAGGCTACAGAGTATAATAAGCATTGTAGAAATTATTATACAAATTATCACTGATGTGATAATTTTTTTCCCTTATTTCTTCTCTCCACTCTTAGTGGGATCTGTATCAACCTGCAGCTGCATGTTACATTTTTCATAAACATTTATTAATAGCGGCACATCCAACTGTGCATGGTATTAACTTGCTGCTAATTTTCCTGTATTTCTTCAACTATTTAACTAAGTACTTGATACTTAACAATTGAAGTGCATAAATCACTGCATGACTTTTGTCTCTGACAATATTAATGAAATTTAGTAATCTTATATCCCATATCCTCCATAGGGAAACCCAAAGCTCTGTTCAGAGGAGAAAGTTTTGTCCAGTGGCAGGTGCTGCTGATGTGGGAAAAGTGTTCAGTATTAATAACGTGTGTAAGGGGTTATGGCATACAGTTTCATACAGTTAGCACTCCCCCGCAACCAAATCCCTCATTTTACATGTCACAACCAATTAGACAGATGTTTCAAAACTGTGCCACTCTACTGCAGTTAAATATGAAAACTTGGATTACTGTTTCTTTAACTCACCATGCATTAGGCTGAATATTGTTTTTGTCAGTTTTAGCATATTATGATTTATTACTTTGCAAATATATAATGTAATTTGAAATTAATTGTGCCAATTTTTCGTGCAAATTATATTTTATATTATTTATTTATTTATGTTTTGTGCAGCCAGTATTTGTCCGATGATGTCTCGCAGGCTCGATTCTTTGTGTGTGGTTCATTGTTAGTATGTATTATTTTTTTTCTTTTGTTAAAAATGTATACTGCTACTATTTATCAAAAACTTTTAAATAAAATGTACAAGACAGTTGTGCATTCCTATTTTCTAAATGAGAATTTATTGATAAAAAATGTTTTTAAGAAATATGCATGCATATTAACAACATTTGAATGTAGTTGAATTGTAAAAGGTAAACCACACTGTGGAGCTTGGTGCTTAAATGATTATAGAGTAACACTCCACCTGCAGTCAGGGTTTTCTCATCTAATGTGATTGTGGCTTCAAAATCAACCGGCTGAGATTCAGACCATTATGTGTTTACCTCAGTGGCTGTCTCAGGTCAGGAGAAGAACCTGATGTTCTTACCTGATTATTTTGCTTCTTTATTGCTCTCCGGTTTTCAATCTTGAAGAAGTTTACCACAATAAATAAAGCTGTGCAATTTAATTACTGTTTCCTTGGAATCCAGAAGTTCTTTTGGCAAAACACAATATTTACCTTATTTCTTAATGTTTAAATATGTGCTTGTCTCTTTTCTTTTTAACTCTCCTCAGCTATTGGAACCAGTGGCTTCAGCCCAAGACAAACTCACCAGTTCTCTCCACAGATTTACCCTTCCAAGTAAGGTTTCTTTTATTTTTCTATAAAAAAATAAAAATAAGCAGCATCCAGCTTCATTTGGATCTTTAATTAGATCCTTCTGCTAGATCGGGGCTTTCTGACTGCCTTTGTTTGTGTGGATGTCTGCAGCTTGTGCTCTCTAAAATCTGTTGTAATTATTATCTTCCAAAAATTTCTTTTGCCATTTATTGTTGTTTCTATATATATATGAGGTATGTGATGCTATCTGTTCTTATGGCTTGGCTGACTGTTTAGAATAAAGTAGAGCAATCAGAAGGAATTTGTCAGTTAACAAAGTTGATATTTGGGATTTGGGGGTAAAAATTTGGTCCTCTTTCTTCCCGTCTCTCCTTTCTCACTTTAATTTTTTGTTTCTTTTCTCAAATAGCAGAACATACCCGCATATTCTCCCTACCCCTTCTTCCCAAAACATGGCTGCGTATGGACAGACGCAGTACACCACAGGAATGCAGCAGGCCACAGCTTATGCTAGCTACCCCCAGCCTGGTCAGCCCTATGGCATCCCAGCTTATGGTAAGATTTTGTCACATCACACAGATCACCCCTCTATCTCAATAAAATTCTGTTAATTATGAGCATGCATAAAATGATAAATAAATATGTTTCCTTGCTGAAGGTCAGGACCAAGACCCTGCTCATTCCAAACCATGTTCCCACAAGTCCTGCTGTAAACCAAGAACAGCAGAGATGCTGAGTTGTTGTTTAGTGCCTGTATATTCTGAGTCAATGCAATGAAGAAGAATTTGCTTGTGAAGCTGTTCAGATAGATCAGAAAGATTAGCGATATAAATCTGAAAACAGAACTGGTTTCCTCTGGCAATGCAAGAGGTTGCAAGAGTAACATGGCTTTATTTGTCCAAAGTCTTTAGAGTGTTTTCACCCCAGAAAACCCGGCAATATGTGGAAGAATTTACAATGTTTATTTGAATAGATTGCTACAACCTACTGTTGCATAGAAACTACAGAGATTCAGCCAAGACAGTGGTCAGTGTTACGCACAAACACAAGCAAAATAATTTATCACTTGTTCATCTATGACCTAAATGATAATAATGCTAGTTGTTATTGTTACTGTCACTAAATTAAACAATCATATTCCAAACATGCCTGTGGTTTTACAGCTAAGAAGTCAACTCCTATGATCAAAGCAAGTAAAAGATAACATTTATAAACAACTGAGAATAATAAAAATCACTTTTCAGATATTCACTGCTCATCCTTTGTCATTAGTGTGTTATGCTAACAGACTGAGGCGTTGTCCCTTTTCTGTGTCCAGTGTAATTCAAACCTGTGTTGATTGTTGTCTGTGCATCAAACCGATCTGGTGTCACTAACTGATTTAGGTCCATTGTGGGCAGGCATAAAGACGGAGGGAGGTTTAAACCAGTCCCAATCCCCGGGACAGACGGGCTTCCTGAGCTACAGCTCTGGCTTCACCACGCCACAAACAGGACAGGCCCCCTATAGTTACCAGATGCAGGGTGAGGACATCTTTGTGAATTTTTATCTTTTTCTCTGTGTATGAGGAAGTCTGAGTTCTGCATGGTGTAAAAACAGAGTCAACTGAATGGTTAACGTTATGACAGGTTAACAACACAACAAAGCACGATTTGTTTCACCAGCAGTCCTAAAACATGGTGGCTGTTTTTTTTCCTCTTTAATATGTGTTTTCCCAGTTTGTTCCATTTCTATGTATATTTGTTTCAGTCCATTGTCAAAACATTCATCTTGTGGTAAGCCAACCAAATAAGGTTTATTGGAGTGTTTTTAAAAAGGATTAAAGAAATGGCCCTCTGTTCTTGATTTAATAGCATACAGAGCCAGACTGAATCAAGACGCAGCCCTCATCCTCACCCCAGACAATGGTTCTATCCCAGTGGTGCTTTGTGCAGCCACGACTGCCTCCCTTTCCTCTCCTCTCTTAAAAGAATCAACACAGATGGAAAAATGGCAGGCACTTAGGAGGCACCAGCCATGTCGCTCCCCAGCCTTTGTTTTTTTTCTCCCTGTGATTATATTTGTATTTGTTTAAGCACTGAGGCTATTAAGATTTATGGCCTTGAAACCGATAAAGACGAGTTGTTGCACCCTGCTCTCCCCTTTTTTGTCCAGTCACAAAGTCACTTTGAATGTAGTTCTTGCCTTATGCTCACTGTAGTGTTTCTACACACATTACAAAAACCTCACCTGAACATTGCAAGTTAGCAGCTAGCTCTATCTTTGCGTTCTCTCCTGTAAAATCTGAAGTGTGACAGTTGAAATATCTTCACATGTTGCTGTAAAGCCTCCAGAGCATTTAACAATAAATAACGCCAGTGCTGCAGCAGATGTTGCTTGGGGAAGCCTCTTTTCTACGTCTCTTAACCAAATACAGTTTGCCACAGTCAGAGTTTTGCAGCACCCTTCTGAGCATCTAAAAACAGACTGACAGAGAGAAATAAGAGGAATGCAAGGGAGAATATGTGATGCAGAAAGCAAAACCCCCACCCAACCTTGGTTTATTTCACGATGACAGTATTATATGGTCATTCATCTTCTAAGTATGATTCTCTTACCATGTCTTTCTCTTTCTATGCCGTCTTTACCTCATTCCCTCCTGATATCTCTGACTATCACATGCCCAATGTTAGCATTAAATGCGTTAGTAATTGACAGCCATGTTAGATGACAGATTGACCACTTTTCTGGCACTGAGTTCTCTAACTGTGGCTCTGGCCTTCCGCCACACCATCATCATTACTCTTTCTGGCCTATTGATCTGCCTGGGCAATGTGCCTCAGGCCTGGTGTCCCAACCAAAGACTCCTTTTCCACATCTGATACTCCAATCTCTTTCAGTGTCCCTGCAACCAGTCTGTGGCCAGCTGTCAAGATAGATGACAATTAAATTAATGTTTTTGCTTTCATGTCTAAACCCATGGAGTTTTTTTCTGTGCACTGAAATTGTGGCATCAGATCCTAAAGGGGACAAAAGCATGTTTGGCAATCTGTTGTGATGTTTTATTGGAGGCATCTCACTGATTGTCAGAAAAAAAGGCTACAACATGAGGAGCCAAAGATTTACAGTGATGGTGAGACTAAGCAGATGCTAATTAGGTGAATAATTGGATTCCAGCATTTTTTCCCAGTGGCAGTGCGATCTGAAGAAGTTGAAGCTTTCTTGCCTTTTTTTTTTTTAAAGTAGAGCCCCATCTGGACTTGATAGCCTATTCCCAAGTGGGGCATACAAACTTCTGCTACAAATATTGTGCACTGATGATAGACATAGCCCATGGCAAGGGGACTGATCAAGCAGAGCAAATGGACTTCCAATTGTGGAGCCAGAAGGCAGAAGGGAAGGAGGAGAGGAGGGAGGGATGATGTCTGGTCTTGAGTGAGTGAACTAACTGGAGCAGGACAGGGGGAGGGAGAGAAAACATGCCCCCTGGGGAACTGCAAAACACCAAAAAAAAAAAAAAAAAAAAAAAAAAAAAAAAAAAACAAAAAGCTCCCCCCCCCCCACAAGAGCAACTCCCCCAAGATCCTTAGAGGTCCCCCCCAACCTTTCGCG
>JBAMHW010000020.1:14057130-14107418 GCA_037177495.1 Rhadinocentrus ornatus | reverse complement strand
GGGAGGGATGGTTTTTTGTTTTGGGTGGGTGAACTAACTGGAACAGGAAGGGGGGAGGGAAAAAAAACATTCCCCTGGGGAAACGAAAAACCCCCCCCCCCCAAAAAAAAAAAAAAAAAAAAAAAAAAACACACACACTTCTCTCCCTACAGCATGGACTCATTCTCAATGGGCTTGCAGGGGTCCCCTCAACTTTTATGTGGCTCCTTGTTCTCCACAGAACAACCTCAAACGCTGCCAGTGAGAGCTTTTATGACTGTTTGAACTGTGCATTAGTCTTAATTTGTTGTCTTTTGCTGCCTTACTTCTCCCTGTCTCTTGTCTTATTGTTCCATTGCACTTTCACTTGATGTTGAACTTTCTGCGGAACACAAAAGTTGGGTAAATCCCTCTGGTGGCCTTAAAAACATTATACAAAACAAAGACAGAGAACTCTTCCAGTAAAAATTGTTGGTAAAGGCCAGGATGAAAAACATGAAAACTGCTGTGTGAGTAATTTCTTGAAGTATAGACTGAGATAAGTACATTTTAGTAGATCCTTGAAATCTTCTTTTGATTCTTTGTTGAAACCTCTATGCTGAGTACATATCTAACTGACAAGGCCAACACTACAGTGTCTTCTCTTTTTCGTGTTGCCTTTCATACCTTCATTGCCCCTCTATGCACACACAAGCTACCTCAATTATTCTCCCCTTTCTGGAAGCTGTTTCATATTTGTCACGGTGTGTGAGGGTCCTCCTGAATGGGGCCAGTGACCAGAAGATGAAAGGAACTCCCTCTGTTTGTCTCTGACAACAAAGGTGCAATTACACCCTAATTTAGGAACAGTAAATTTATCTCCCGCCTTGTTTTTGCTGTAGTTGTTGGGTAATTTTTTTTTGCTGTAGGAGGATGGGAGATGGTGATAAGATGTTTACAAAGTTCCAATCTTATGGTCGTATGCCTGTATGTGCTTGTATTTGTGTGAAAGAAAATTTTTAATTAAGTCCAGGGGTTAAATTTGTAAAGGTTTTAAGTACTGTATTGGCACCCTAATTTTTAGAATTTTACTATTAATAAAATCCTTAAAATTTGCTGTTATTATTATTATTATTATAAAGGAACTAAATAACAGCCTAAAAGCCTAAATAAGATTGAATCAGTAGTATTTAAACTGTTTTTTAACACTAATTGTATACCTTTAGTAGATGTTAAACATCAGCTTTATACTGCTCTCTGACTTGACACGACGGTACAGGTGGACAGCCACTAAGGAGAAAGGTTGCGCTCCAGAGGGCTGATACAGCTTTTGACCCCTATAACTCATTGCTTGTGTATTATTAAGACATTAGATGCAACTAGCCCTTTTGAATGATTCAATTACCCGAGAGGACCATCCTTTGAGCAAGTGAAAAGAACAGCATACATATTCATTAGAACTGGATTTCACCAACAAACCCTTCCAGTACCACTTACGCCAACCTTAGCCTTTTTGTTATATACATCTTTGTGTCACTTCAACACACACACACACACATACACACACTCCCCCCATCATCCTTGGTCGCAGTGCATCCACCATTTCCATCCCCTTCATCCCAAGCCACTCCAGTAGCTATCACACAACAGTCCCCTGTGTTCCTCACAATTGTGCGGGCTTGAAAGCACCTCCACCACCCCCACACACTTCCCACCCCATCATTCATCAGGCCTGATCCAATCCCTGATAAGAAAGGAAGAAGAGAAAAGATAAGGCCACTGTTAGGAGTGCTCCCTGTGGCCTCTCCCTGTTCACCTCAAACAGTTGTTTAACAGACTAATATTTTTCTTTCTCCCCCAAAAATGTGTCATTTAATTTTTGCATTTAAATTGCTGCAAATTTGAAATGTGCAAAACTTGAAATTCTGTCATTCCCGTCCCTAAAGGTGGTACTTTCACAACAACATCAGGATTGTATGGAGGAAACAACTCCCTGACAAACTCAACTGGCTTTAACAGCACACAACAGGTAGCTCTAGACTTATTTTATATCTTTTTCTTTCTCTGATCTGGTAACAGCTACGACTTCATCTTTAAGAATTATGTCCAGGCTCTGAACCTGGAAATCTTTAAGAAACATGCATACTGAATATGTTACATTTCGTCTGTGACACATGCAGCATAAATCACTCACAATGTCAGAAGCTTTGTACACAGGATTATCTATTATACATCCTTGACCACATCTGTATTATGCCAGAGAGGAAAGGGAGAAAGAAAAATGGCTGATCATCGTCCAGATGTAGGACAGAACAGACATGTGTTTGCATTTATTTTTTGGAATATGGACTGTAAAGTAGCAGCACTGATGCAGGGCATATCTCAGATTACTCTGCCAAACCACCTACTTGTCTTCTTTTGCCTCTGCCTTTTTGATCAAAATCTCCCCTCTCACATTTACCTTATCTTAATCCAGATGTAACAAACCTTATTCCAATTACCATACTTTGTCGTTCTCCACAGGACTACCCCAGTTATCCAGGCTTTGGCCAGGGCCAATATGCTCAGTATTACAACAGCTCACCCTACACTTCACCCTACATGACAAGTAACAACACCAGTCCCACCACGCCTTCCACCACCACCACATACACCCTCCAGGAGCCACCTGCAGCCATTACCAGCCAGGTCCTCACAGACAACCCTGCAGGTAAGAATCACACCAAAGGCAGCATCATGTAACTTAAATATCAGGAGTTTGATAGTCCTGGGAGCTTTTAAAGTTAAACCCCCCCACCAATTTCAGCCCTTATACCCTGTGAACTGCAGTGTGGCAAGCAAGAAAAACAGCCTAAACTGGAATCAGATGTAGAATTTGCGGTAAATTCATGTAGCATGAATCCATGATCCGGCAATTGAGATTGCATCTTTCTAAGTCAGTCAAAATTTTATGACTGCATTTGAAATTACCATCAAACAACACAAAAACAGTCAACTTTAATTTAACATAATTTTATAGTCACCTAATTCAGATTAATGGCATGACTGCAATGTCTTGCCAGCTATCTCTGTTACCTCTTGTTTATTAAATCAGCACAGAGAAAAATAGCTTTTTCTGTCCTGCAGCTGATTTATCATATGTCTGTTATCTGAAATCCTAAATAATTTGCCTCTAAATACTATCTAATGCAGGATGCTGCCCGTCCTGCATCAAGACAAATGGTCAATCAGACATCTTTCCTAAAAGCAAATAATAGCTCATCTTTGATACACTTTTTATGTACCACCCTTCCTCCCTCTTTCCTTCCTTTCAGGAGAGTACAGTACCATCCACAGTCCATCAACCCCCATTAAAGATTCAGATTCGGATCGATTGCGCCGGGCCTCGGATGGAAAGTCACGTGGCCGTGGAAGAAGGAACAACAACCCATCACCGCCGCCCGACTCTGACCTTGAGGTAGGGTGAGCCCGCTACCTTGGCGACAGACAGCCTCGCCCTGTCTGAGGTCCATGGACACTAATCCACTTACTATATGACTGCCACACTGACTTAAATGCTTGATGGGCATTAATTCTTTAACACTTGATTAACTTAACTATTAATGTATTATTGATGCATTGTGGAATACATGACTCATCAGTAACACATATCATGTATAACATTCTCATGTATAACTTACATGTAAATAAACAATCAGGTATATACATAAATCTACAAAGTAAACTTAATATATACTTTAGTGCTTGAAAGCTGCTCCCTAGCTGTGAGAAATAATGATAGCTTCTCTCGCACTGGTAGAGACCACATGTCAAAATACACTCCTCATCTCTATATTAATACAGTATTAATTTGAATGAGGATAATAGCACCCATTATAGCACTGACATCATGGCATGTTAACATATCTAGTTAATTAGTTTGTCACTATTGATTACTCTAATGTAAAGGGCATGAGGTTGAATGTGTGTAGTGGGGTGATAAGAAAAGTGTTGCGGTGACCAGCCCAAGCAAATGGATCCTAGTCCCTGTGGCACGCAAATAAACGCTCCTGGCCTATTGACCAGCAGGATCACCTTGCAGCCCGACAGAGTGCACCATTGATTTTGCTTCTTTCTGTCTGTTTTCCTTTGTTTCTATCCTCCCCCTGCCTCTGCTTCCATCTCTCCAGCGAGTTTTCATCTGGGACCTGGATGAAACAATCATCGTTTTCCATTCCTTGCTTACGGGTTCTTATGCCAACAGATATGGACGGGTGAGTGACATCAGACTGTGACAGCAGTGCACTTTATCAGCAAAACGCATAAATATTAAAAGGAGAGAATAAGCAGTGTGGGGGGGCCATTGAGCAGAGGATAGATTTCACTTCGTCCATAGTGGGAGGACAGAGCAGAACTCGATGTACAGATAATTGTTTCTTTTTTTAATAGGTCCAATGAGGCCTGGCAAGTATTTGACTGCTCTGCAGCTGTTGGAGCTGTGCATGGCTGCTTGGGGCTCGGCTGGAGGGGTTCACAACAGTTGCACTCTGGCTGTCTACTGACACATCTTGAGTGTTCCTTTCTCCTTCAGAAATGCCACATTGTTAGTTTAATTAAGTGCTTCTCAATCCATCCTTTTCAGGCAGGGATCTCCCCAGAGGCCCTGCCAAGAGGCCGAATTTACCAAATGCGATTCATTCAAACTAGAACACAAAGATTCTCCTGAACCTGGCTTAGTAAGGATTCAAATTTAAATATATACACATATGTATATATAAATATTAATAAACATATTTGTTATGATAGTAGGAGGTCATTTTCTGTCCCATGTAACTGTGTATGCTCGTAAGATGAAGAGTTTACTTTTCCAGGGTCTGCTATTTGTTTTTTCATGTAAATTGCTTCTCTAAATTTAAACTTTCTAAAGAAACATTTTGGGAAATAAAACAAAATCCTATTCTCATGGTTTTCTTCAGGTCATATAGCCTTAAAAATGCATCTTTAATCCCGGAGAACAACAGTTAAAAACCATTACTAGCTGTCATAAATTAATTTACCTTTAATCTTCTCTTGCTGATAAGCAGCGGTTGTTTTGGCTGTGGATTTGTCTGGTTCTGAAGTCAAAAAATGACATATTGCTCCTCATATGTCAGAGAGCTTAGCGTCTGCGGCCCGTGCTCTGGGCCTTTGTTCTGGTATGAGGGGGTGTTTGATAGGGGCAGTGTTTTGTTTCTGGGGTGAAGGAGGGCTGCCCTGCGACCCTCCACTGTTTATTTACTTTATTCCCAGCCCTGCATGCTGGGTACAGAGAGAGCTAAGGCTTAGGAAGCTGTGGCTCAGTGATGAGGGGCTCTCACACCAAACGCACACACACATGTGAAAACACACACAATTACCCACAGGGTTCTCCAATGTGCTCCTCTGTAACAGGAAACACTCCTGACTCCATAAGGGCCCGTTCCATCAGAGCTCATATAGGATGTGACAGCCACTAGATTCCCTCTCACTCCATGTTTTCTCTTTTGTTCCCTGTTTTTCTTCGTCTCTGCTCATTTTGGTCACATTTCACCGATGTTTCTCCCTCTGTCATGCTTGAACCTGCTGACACGATCATATTTAAGTAATATTATAAAGGAGGAATGTTGACTCGCAGCAACCACAGAGCACACAACATCAAAGCCTATCAGAAATGCTGATCTGTAAACTACCTCAGAAAAGAAAGTGAAGCTGTCCAACATCCCCCACCACTGCATCAACCACTCTTTCTCTTCACCTCCCACCTGTCAGTCATGTCTTCTTTATCTTAGTGGCATAAACAAAAAAAAGTTACAAAACAGTTTTTCTTTACCACTGCTCTTAGCTTACTATAAATAGATGTGTATCTGAGTGAATGCACATCCACACTTTCTCTCACTCACTCTGACCTCCCACCCACTCATACACACATAAACACACTGCTGTTCTTATCAGCCCTTTTAATTGGCATCAAGGCAGCTCACCCCCATAAAGCTGATGGCTGAGGCCAGCTGTGCTGCCATTGGGCTGGCTAGAGCCAAAGCTTAAAGCGGGAGGGGATATGTTCGTGTTGGTGGGTGTGTTATTGCTGAGGGGCTCAGGGTGAAGGGGTGGGAGGGGGCTGGCTTGGCGCCCCCTCCCTGGAGGCACTGACATCTCAGGACAGGTGGTGCTAGAGCAATGACAGCAGCAGCACTTTGGCCTTCTGGCCTGCTTGTATTCTTAACTCCCTCACTGACTGATTGTTTAGATTTAATTGGAAAGGATTCACTTGTGCCAGAGAGGACTGCCTTTTTCCCACCAAACCAGACCATAACGCTAATTCACCCAACAGCAGCAGAGGTTAAGAAGAAGGAGATGGTAGTCCGTTGATGCAAGAGGCTAATTGTTTTTGATGAATTCTTACTGAAAGATTGATTCAGACTGGGAGGTTAGGATGAAGGAGAAAGCCTCGAGATGTGGGGATTGAGCTCTTCTTGTGTGGTTTGCTCTCTGTCATTTTAGTGAAAACATAAGCATTGTGGGGTGTGACAGCTAATCAGCAGAAAGCTCAGGTGTGCCTTTAGGTGGTTTAACTCTGTAATCCCTGCTTCTGGTCCTGCCTGGCCTGACTTAAATGCAGATCTCAACCAGCTGCAGGGAAGCCGCCTGCACAGACAGCTATTGTCTTTCCTCATCCTTTGCTTGTTGAAGACAATTTACTAATTAGAGATTTAAGATACAAGAGAAATTTAGGTTGCTTTAAGACAAAAGAGAAAGAAAACACTTGCAATTTACAATATGATTTTAATAGTGTTTTTATGAGAAAAAAAATCTGTTCTCATTATAGGTATGAAGTTAATTTACTTTGATCTTTTTTTCGATTACATAACTGCCCAAGGCTTGTTGTACATCTAAGGACTTATTGCCTATTCATTATCTTTTTAAAGGGAAAACCACACGCATTGTCATAGTCTCATTAACTATTAATGTTGGTGTTCACTCCTTTTGAGGTATTATCTTACAGACAGTGCAACCATATCACCATTACAGAACGTGTCGCATTACTGCCAGAGATTATGATTTAAGGTAAAAAAAATTGTTGCTTTCCCTGATGCAGGGCTCAATAAGACTATATTTTGCATTTGCAATAATTTTCTGGTTATGTTAATAGAGACCCAGTTAATTATCTAAAGAAACTTTAGAAGCAATAGTGTTGAATCACGTGGAGAGCAATCAAATGATGCATCAGCACAAGTATGTGGAGAATGGGCTATTTACGATGAGGCTATGACCCCAGCTCTTCTAAAGCGACCACCCCTCCTGAGAAGAGACAAGCTTTTACTGCATTCATTCAAGTCTGTGGCATTTCTGATGGCTATTCTGGTCCTCTCAGAGGGTTGTAAACAGAGGTCGAAACTTTCAAGTCCGCCTCAAGTCTTCTTTTAGTGGGAATAGCCTGCAGAGGAATTTAAATGGATTTTGGTTAATTGAGTCACTCACAGTTAATATCTTTACTTACTGTATTGTATAAACTGCTTCATGTACCTCTTTGAATCGACACACTAACATAATTTTTGCTTGAATATTTTTTTGTATTTCAGGACCCGCCAACATCTGTATCATTAGGCCTGAGGATGGAAGAAATGATCTTTAACTTGGCTGACACACACTTATTCTTTAACGACTTAGAGGTGAGTGTATTTATGTGTGTTTTACTTTGCTGGTTTTGGACTCTGCACAGATAACTTCTGCTCAGATTGTGATGATTTTAGCAGCCACAAAAGTGTGCATATGTTCAAACAGGAGCTGAAAATTTTTCTAAAAGCAGCAACAACTGCAGAGTAGCATGGGGTCTGTCGCTCAGTTATCCATCCTACGAGAATGAAGTATTGCCTCAGAGCCCAAGGGATGCTATGAATTTTACATGTCCTGTCAGTCTCCTGGGTCACCAGCCCTCCTTCCACCTCCCATCCTCTGCCTCCTTCCCACTTCCATGGCGGCCAGTGTAATTTGTCAGGCTCTAATGTTTCTGTGGCTGCTCTGTCTGACTGTGTGTCATGCTGTGTGCTTGGTGTCGCTGTCCACCTACACCACAGACCCCTTCGTCACAGCATGAAATCCCCCGCTGTCTCCCCGATTCATGTACGCCTAGTGTAAAATCTTCCCCTGGGGCAGAGGAATGAATGGACTGGGATAGTGTGTGTGTGTGTGTGTGTGCTGTATCCTCTTCACTTGAGGCTTCATTTTTTAGACATAAAGAGCTTCCTTAGTTCAGACCAAGACCTCAAACCTAGAAATAAGCGCCTTCACTTACTCTATTCAATTCTCTGGCTTTGATTTTGTTCAGTTTTTATTTCTTTAATTTATCAGCATACCTCTTAAGGTCTTTCTCTTAGCAAATCTGATCCCACTGACCCTCTGCTATTCCTCGATGTCCTGCATTCTGCTGACCTCACATGAGAGGAAATGTTTTGTTTGATACTTAAGTGTGAAGAGATCTGCAGCCAGTCTGCCAAGACTCATTACTCACCGCCACGTTCGGCCGTGTTACACGAAGCAAGCCCAAGAAGAGAGAGAAAAAACACGAGACAAGAGAAAAAGTTCATACTCCCGTCACACAGGACGAATGACTGAGATTCCAAACGCAGTCATCGTGATCAAAGTTAATTGGCTGCAATTGGCTGGTTAAATATTTCCTTATGCCCCGGCCGTGTAGAATCTATTCTAGCTGTGCTTTATTTAACAGACGTGCCCCAATCATTTAAAAAAAATTGGCAGTTTGTGACAACTCCTAAATGTGGTTTTGCTCAACATCTGTCCTGTGTTTTGATTTCTTTTCATGTGTGATGAAACCATTTACAGATGAATTGGCAGCTCAGACTACTTATAAAATTATTTGAAAACCCAGCACGTATGTTTCTTCTGCTCTGTCTCAGCTACAAAATTATTAGATTTTGTTTTGACACTTAAAACATTCAGATATTATTTTCCATCTTGAACTGTCATGTCTGAAGTAGCTGGCTGGGGTCTGCCTGAGAAATACTTTTTAAAATGTCCAATGTAAAGACCTTCTCTGCTGATGCTGCCGCGATTGTCATTATTAATCACACCAAGGAAGAATTGACATTCTCTTGAAGGCATATTGATCTCCCCTCTTAAACTAAGCCAGGCCAGTCTGAGTGTTAAGTGCCTGTTCTCAGCAATACCTAACCAGTTGTGTTTCCTCTCTGCTGATTTACAGTCCTCCATCTCAGATAGAGCTAAATAGAGTCCCACTATAAATACCGCAGCCAGCAGCAGTTATGTATTTAAGCATGTGCAGAAATGCATATGGTCCATCTAATTTAGTCTAAGCCATAAAGGGAGACCCCTGAGACTGTGCAGAAACACAGGTGCAGAGTTAGTGGTCTAATGTGTATGAGTGCTCCATCCAAGCGTCAACACTGTCCTACTAGCCTCTGCACAAGGACAGCAAATAGGGACTCTTAAAATTAGAATACAGTTTAGAATTATTCAATTTTTATTATAATCATGGCATGTTTGTTTGTTTGTTTTAAATAAATTAACTGGGTTAATTTTTCTAAAGCATATAGAATCTTTTGGTTAGACTTCAAACATCCGTTAAGTCTGATGGTATACTCAGTCTGCAAAGGCCACAGCGAAAGCGCTAGTTTTAGCTTGTGTAATACGTGTGTTCAAGTGTGCATGTGTGTGTGAGTGAAGGTTGGACCGTGTTGATAGAGCTGATGAGTGATGATTCGGGGGAAAGTCATAAAAAGAAAGAGGGCATGCCAAAGGGGTCAACAGGGATCAGTTTCACCCTTATGTCTCTCTCACTTTTTCTCTATCTCGCTCTCTTTTTTTCTCCAACCTTTGTATGGATCAGTGCTTTCTTTTTTAATTCATTTTTTTATTTTTTAAAAGTGGGTCCCTGAAATAATTTTTCAGCTTCACAAAAAGACTTCCCTCTTTCCAACGCACATGCGCGCAAATCTCTATCGATTGCCTTGCACGGACCATTTGCTGTTCAGCCCTTTGAAGGACGAGTGTAGGATTGTATGAACAGTACAATCTGTTTTTATCATCAAAAATGCTCTCAGTGAAGGAATTATTAGGAAAGTAGTTCAGGGAAATATGATCCTTATTGATGTGATCTCCACTGTATTAATATTTCCATCGTGGAGAAGTTTTATTTCAGTAGCTGCAGAGATAATCATGTTCAGTTTTACATCGGATTAATCACATTTCAGACCTTAAAGAAAACCTGTATTTATTCTGATTTGTTAATTAATTGCTGCACTATAATGGTAAGGTGATATAAATTAGGGAGAGCAATCTTTTAAAAAAAAAGATAAAATGAGCTAATTACTGAGAAGATTTATTGCCCACAGTTTGAAATGTGTTAAATTAAGTTAACTGGGTGCCATTTTCATATGTGGACTGTGGCACAAAGCTGCATGTGAAGTTAAATGATGGGCTAAAGTGATGTGTGTAATGAAACCTACTGAGGCTGAGTTCACTAGGAAGACTGACAACTCTGCTGTAGCTCGAGGTGTGAGTTTACTATAGGTGTGTTGCTGAAGCCTAAACTCTTATTGCTGAGCAGTATGTGGGAACCTGGGGCCTCTCTCTTGCTGACCGAGCCCCCTGTGATCCCCTCTCAGTGGGGCACAAGGGCTGCCGTCTCCCGCCTCCTTGGATGGGAAAACAACCCTCCCTGTCTGGAGAATAAAGGGCACGGGGGCAAACCACTCACAGGGGGAGAGGTCTCTAAAGGTGGGAACTTTTTAAATAATCCCTCTCATGCGTGTTGTGTGTACACTTGTACACATGCGCTCAAAACTTGGAGCAAAGTCATACATGAAAACACACACAGACCTTACAAATGCTCATGTAAGTATCCAAAAACTCTCATGTACGCATACCTGTGTAGCAATCCTGTAACACTGTCTACTTAATAACTTTTATTACTCCCAGCCTGCAGTCTCGGGGTTGAAACCTCCTCTGTCACTCTCACCCAGGGGCTGCCTGTTAATGAGAGATGCTGTGAAACGCACGGTTACCTTTGCCTAGTGGCTGAAACAGTTCTCCAGAGCCTCTTAGTTTAGAGCCATTCTGTTGGTTTTATGTCCCACTGCCAAGAGTCAGATCTGTACTTGCTGTTCCACAGGGCTGGTAGCTTTATTATGTTTTCCCAGATAGTTTAAAATTCCAGGATTTTGTTCCTGGTAAGAAGGAACATGATGCCAACTTATCGATTTCCATCGAAGTTAAACCACTCTGTTGATCACTTACCAGTTAACTCTGCAGCTGAGTGGCACTGATTTTCTTTTCTTACTCTTTAAAACTTAAGACCAGCATAATCACACATAAAAGTACCAATCTGCACCAGTAGGAATTTTTAAACCTGAGATTTTTTTAAAACACAAAGTTCAACAATATTTTTATATATATTTAGTCAGATGGACTTCTTTGGGTTTGTTCACACTGATGTGGGTATTTCATCATTTGCTTGGCCACTGATGCAGCAGCTCTGTCATGTTCCTCAACATGACTCCATCAAATCTCAGGGCAGGGCCACTGATGTGTTCTGGGAAGAATACAGACAGAAAGCATAGCTTTCAAAGCCACCCTGTCAGTCTTTGCTCCGCAGAGCTCCACGTCACCCCCCACCCTCAACTCACTATCCCAACACAACTGCTTCATACACCAATATAGCATTACTGTCTGGTAAGAATATTAATATTTAAGAATTGATTTCTTGTCCTGTATGTAAAAAAAAAAAAAAAAAAATGAAAGGACGCAGCACCTGCCCAAGATGGTTTGTGGAGAATGAGAGCAGACATATTTGTCCAAACGTCAGTCTGCTTGGCAGGAACAAAGTGCTTCACTGTGGATATGTTCATTGCTTTGAGAAAATGCTGAAATGACTGAGATTTGATATAGCACTTAATGTAGCTCGCCTTGAGGTGCGGTTTGGATGTGAAATACCAAAAATAGGAAATAATGAGCAGCAGCTCATCAATCACACATAACTAACTTGTGTTTTTCGCTGTCTACCTGTGAGGTGTACCCATTTTGTTTTCTCAACTTTTTATAGTTTACAAGATCAACTTTGTTGAAATACAGCTTGTGTCTGAGTAAAGCACTGCATGAATCCCTTCTCCTGAATGTGGGATTTTTTTTTTCTTTATTGTGAAACCAGCATAGACGTCTCTGTACCTGTGCTTTGTTTGGCACTGCTGTTTGAATTCCGTGACTGTTCAAGCACAGACTGTGGATTGGAATGAAGTGGGTTTGAAGAACTCTCCCTTTGTTACCCACATCCTGTGTTTGACCCCCACATAATCACAGTTCCCCTCTCCTTTCTGCACCCCTCCTCCCCCCATAGAGAGGGATGCCTGTGGTGGGAACGGAGAAGGAAGTTGCTGGGGGTCACAGACCGGGGTGGGGGGCAGGGGGTTTAGGGTGGGGATGACAGCCTCTGCCAGTCGTGGCAGTATTGAGAACCTGCGAACCATGGATGAGCCTTTTTCACATGGCATTAGCCTGTAGGGTCACGAGGAATTCTGTGATGATGGCTATTGTCGCTCACACTGCGGTTTTGACCACCCACCCCCCACCCAGACAGAGCACACAACTCACCTGAGAGAGATGAGAGAGGCGGGGAAGGAGGGTACAGCTTGTATCTGAAAAGTAGACACTATTGTACGGCAGTGACCTAAACCTTCACGAGGAAAAAAAAAACAAAAAAAAACATGGTCCTCTTTGTTTTGGTAATTTTTTACATGCATTGCAGAGTTGCCCCATCTTTCCTCTCCTGGCCTCTGACTGTAGCAGTCACCACTCCGGACTCTTTCCAGGGCTACAGGAAGACTTAGGCCGTCATCGCTGATTGCTTAATGACAGATGCAGAGGGAACAAAGAGGGCTCTGATAACTTCCTCCCCAGTGAAAGGTTTTCAGCATGCCAGATAGAGGAAGACAGACAGAAAAAGGAAGAGAGAGTGAATGATGCAGAGATAGAAGCATCCTGAGGCAGAAGCATCCTGTTCTGAATTCTTCTGCATTCTTTTTTTTCTTTCTTCCTGCACAGATGATTATTGCATAAAAGCCAAATGAAGTCATATAAAAGACAAGATTGTTGCTGATGAATTTAACAGAAATTTGCAGTGTTTGCACAGGGTGTAATTGTGATGGCTTCTGGTGAAGGGTCTTCACTCCTTAGTACAGTAGAAACATCTGGTGTGAGTTAACAGTCATTGTAGGTTTTAGAGAGACCACTGTTTGTTTGGTGAGGGGAGAACAGGGGGATTCAGTGGAAAAGAGATGTTCAAAAGGTTCTGAGAAATTCTCAGACTGCCCCTCCAAGTGCCACCATCATGAAACCTTGTCAGTCTATTGTCAAAGTTATACAAACAAATAATAATATAATTGTTGTTTTTTTCTTTTAGGCAATCGACTAGCTTCAAGTGCATATTCTACTTCAATATAATATGACTACATATGTTCTCACATGACCATCTTTTACAATATACTTTAACCTGCAATTAATCTTCCAAGTGTTTATTTGTGAACTTCCAAATGACAGAACAGTAAAATTCCCCACCTAATTGTGTTTCTTTCCATTCTGTCCACTTCAACCTACACTATTCATGGCTCTGTGGTGTTTACGAGGCCCTCAGAAGTGGCTCCTAATGAGTACGTGTAAGGGTTACTGTACGACATTACCCGCTGCCACCTCCTCTATTAGCTTTCCCAGTCCTCCCAGGGAGCCAGTGCAGAGGTTTATACCAGCCCCAGCTGGGATCAGTAATTGTTGGAGTCTGCTCATTCATCCAACAACCCTCTCCCTTCTTATTCCCACTGTGCACACACACAGACAAACTTCTATCTGGAGGTGCCAGACCTGTTCATTGTTTAATTAAGCATCGCCATAATTGAAAAACCACATAAACATGTAGAAACAAGAAAGTGGAAGAGAGAAGGCATTCAAACTAAAAACCCTGATATTTTTCTTGGCATTTCGAAAATTTAATGCTTTACATTTGTTGAGGTTTGATGTGTTTATTAGCTTTGAGTCCATGAAAAATTATTCATAATCAGGCTGCAGTTATAACGGCTGCATTTAGGCCTAATTACTGAGACATATGTATGTGTTTGGAGTCTGTTTGGCTGAAGGAATTTAAGTAGATCCATAATTAACGTGTTGAACAACACTGTTCTCAAATATCTGTTTTGATCCATGTTGGCTGTCACATTCCGAAAGAAACAAATTACAGGGAAGAACAAACATGGGGAGCCATTGTCAACAAGGAACAAGAAGACAGCTAGCATTCTGGGATGTTATACCAAATGAGTGGAACTGAATGGTCCTGAACCAATGCAGTGAAAGAGGTGGCAGGAGCTGATTGTGGCTGATTCATCAGTAGGTAATTAGTGGATAAAAGAAGCATTCCAGTCACTTGCACCAGAATGGATGAGGGGGTGAGGTCTTTAAAAAGAGGCTTTATGAGGCGCTTAACCCAAGGGGCTGTTTTTGTTGTCCTAAACAAACAGACATGCCTCCTCTACTTAAGGAGTTAATTGTACCTATATGTCCAGGTTGAGCTCTGTTTTGAAAATTGTTTTTGGATCATTATGAATTGTCTTTAGGTTTGTTGGCATCAGCTGAGACAAATTGCAGCTTTCTTCAACTATTAAAGATCTGTTAGTGAGTGCGTGGAAACAGATTAGGCCAACAGGGCAACGAGCCCCCGCCTGCACCCCCTGTTAGTTGGCAGTCCATCTTCTGAAACGTGGCGCTCCAAGCTCTCTTCATGTGAGGTCAGTTTGGACTCCCAGCTTTTTACCCATTGCTCTTCTCCATCTCCACCTCTCTACCCTTCCACCCCCTTATCGGGGTGCCGGAGCCCTAGAGAGGAGGGGAGAGGGGTCACAGGGTCAAAGTCTTTTCCTCTTTGGATCTCGAGGCTTGCTGGGAGAGGCTTGGCGAGAGAATGGCTGCATTAGAACTGGGGTTGAGGGTCAAGATTTTAATTCTGTTAAAGAACAGCTGGTTTGAGTTTCTCCTCACGTTGCTCTTCCCTCCCTCTCCCCACAAATCCAGGGAGATGAAAAATTTGTTCAGAGGGGAACCAGTGAAATAAAAAAGGTTTACGGTCCAAAGCCCTTACCCTTACCCTGCTCCAGCATTAGAGAGGAATGTAATAACGTCAGCATTTGGCCTCAGTTAGATTGACTTAAAACAAGGAAGTCCTTTCTGTGTTTGGGTGTCTTAACAACCGGATGAAACTTAATTAAAAAGCTCAAAAAATTGGAAGGGATTTTTTTATACTTGAAACCAAAGGAATTCTCTTCCCCAAGTTTCAGTTTCCATGAGAAATTATTATTTCTCACATAACGTTAAACAGGTGAAACCAACACTTTTGGCAGTTACGTTACCCATTTAAAACCTTCAGCTTTCCAAAGAAATTAGAAGAGAAACTACATCATAGTATTATCAAATACTTTTTCAGTTATTCCCACCAAATTACAGCTGACTGAAACTAATTTCAAGTTAACAACGCATGAATTTTAAGGCTTTTGCTTTTAATGATGTTATTGCGCAACCTCCTGTTGTCTAAATCGATAAATAACACAAGTTGTAGCTTTTAAAAAAAAGACAAAACAGCATAGTTACTCTGTCTTTCTTCAGCTACACGTGAAATGTGTTGATCTGAGTGCCAAGGCAGGACTCCCTCACATTTCAAGCTGGCTGAAAGGGCGGAGAGAAGGGAGGAAGGGGGGAGGAACTAGAGTTCTCCTATAAATGGAAAACTAATAACAGATTTTTTTTTTTTTTTTTTTTGTCTGCTTTCTTCTGTGTGTTCTTGCCGGACGGCCGGACGGTTGGCTGGCCCTGGGGCTGTGTTGGTGTGTGGCGCAGCAGCAATCAGAGGTCATAATTTCATTGGCGGTTAGCATCAGGTTCAATTTTTCTAGTAGGTTACATTTACCAGAAAGTCTGGATTGTGTTACTGTGTAACGGTGGAATCAGTGCAGAGCTGCAGAATCCCTCGGCTTTTCCAAGAGGAGACATGGAGTAGAGGGGTTGTGCACGTATAATTGGAGATCCACAAACAGCCACATACTCATACTCTGAATCTTTATTTTTTTTCTACAAGGTCCTCTAATATCAAAATGACTCTTTTTCAAACATTTTTTTAAGGTAGTTGTCGTTTCAGACTGATTTTGAGCTAAATCTGATTTCACAATAAAGAGCTGATTTGAAATGAAAACAGAGGTTGAATCACACATTCCTGAAGATGTGTCTTGTGAAAAATTACTTGAAGCATGTGAGAAATATCTTTTCCAAAGAAATAAATATCTGTAAGTTCTAAAATGTTTTTCGTGTTGCAGGAATGTGACCAGGTACACATTGATGATGTATCTTCTGATGACAACGGCCAGGATCTAAGGTGTAGCACCAACACATTTTTATTTCTGGGTCTAAAGTTGTTGAGAAATGTCTAAGTGAAGCAGCTTGTTCTAACAGATTTTATCTCTGTCTTTACTTTAGTACGTATAACTTCAGTGCTGATGGTTTCCATGCAGCAGCTACCAGTGCCAACCTGTGTCTGGCCACAGGCGTGCGGGGAGGTGTGGACTGGATGAGAAAACTGGCTTTCCGCTACAGACGAGTAAAAGAAATCTACACCACCTACAAAAATAACGTCGGAGGTAATCCCCGATAAGCAGTGGCTCTCCGTGCAGATCTGTTGTGCAGAAATGAGCTTGCACATGTGTGTGCCCCTTCATTGTGTGGGTGTTTGTAGGAGTGCCTGTGCGCGTTCAGATGCGTGTGTGTTCTAAAAGCAGGGGTAAATTTTGAACATTTCAGTGGTATTCGGATGGCTGGTCCAACCTAAACAATGTTACCCTGCATTTCAGGTCTGCTGGGCCCAGCCAAAAGGGAAGCCTGGTTGCAATTGCGAGCAGAAATTGAAGCCTTGACGGACTCCTGGTTAACACTGGCACTGAAAGCACTAACATTAATCCACTCAAGGTAGGACTCCAGTGAGGAAACATTGTAGCCAGTCCCACACCGCACATATATAAACTTATATGTGGTGTAAATAAGTCCACTCCATTCCAAGCGATAGAAAAAGCAACAATGCTGTGGATTTGTCTTTTGGACAGCTCGTCTCTTCTAATTTTGACAAATAAGACTGCTGAAAGATCAGACTTGAAAAAGGAGGCAATCCTTCATTTCAGGACATGTTTTAAGGAAATGATACATTGCTGTGTCTTCATATTCTTCTCGTTGTGTTTTCTTTTGCCCTCCCTCAGAGTGATTTTGAATAACGTCTTTACTTTCCTCTTCAGGTCAAACTGTGTGAATATTCTGGTGACCACCACGCAGCTCATCCCTGCCCTGGCGAAGGTCCTGCTCTACGGATTGGGAGTCGTCTTTCCTATTGAGAATATTTATAGTGCAACAAAAATAGGTAAACACAGCTTTTTATGTGTCTGAAATGAGTGATTTGGTTCTTCTTTGTTTTGCCTACTGTGTCCTGCCTGTCACTGTGGGACACATGTGCTTATTATTTCAAGATTGCTGAGTGTAAACAACTAGGACACACATGCTACCTAAGTGACAGGGCTGAGGCGTGGACAGGGTGGGAGATTTGGTCACCGGAGAGGTTTGATGTCCTTCTGTGAGGGAATAGTCCTAATCAGCCTGGGATTATTTTCTTGGAGCAGGCTCTGCAATGGGCCTCTCCAGGCCTTTGCTCCTCGATCTCTGCATATGAAACCACTTCTGCACATTTGTGTCATTCCAGAGCAGCAGACCCCCCCACCCCCCCACTTCTCCTCACATATCCCCCATTTTCCTCTCACCAACCCCTTTTTTCACTGTTTCAATTGCTAAATAAACATCAAACTTTCCTGTTGTAATGTTTCAGTCCCATCGGTTCATAGATGGAAGGAAGCATAGCTATGGGTATCTCAGAAGCAAACGGACCCTGTAACATGCAAGAGTGATTTGTCCATTTGTTCTAGGTTTTAGGAGGAGAGGGGCAAAGTTAATGCTTTTAAGATTGTCTTTATCTGACGGCTGATCTTATCACATCTCCTTCCAAAACTCTCTGTTTATATTCTGCCCTGTTTTGTCAGTATGGTGTTTTAAAAGCGTCTGTTTTACCCTGCGTCTGTGATTCAACTTGCTATTTAGAGTTTTTGCAACTGTGTGTGTTGTGTCAGTTTGTATGTTTGCTTTGACGCAACACTCCAGTAACATCCTCCCCTCAACTCCTCCACAGGGAAGGAGAGCTGCTTTGAAAGAGTAATTCAAAGGTTCGGGAGGAAAGTTGTTTACATTGTTGTTGGAGATGGGGTGGAAGAAGAGCAAGGCTCAAAAAAGGTAAGAGGTGCCACATTTTCTTTTTGTAAGGTCAGAGGTGTGTTGAAAATGGAACACAAAACATACCTGCCATACCTTTCTGAAGAATAAAATCTTTAGCTCTTCTCAACAATCTTGCTTTGCTTTCATTCGTTTATCCCCTTACAGAGCATCCAAGTACAAGAGAGAAAGTCTGTAATGTGTAATCAGTGCTTTTCCTCCGCCATCTCAGGTTTACAGAGGAGGAGAGGGGGGAGATGGCATAATTATATATTTCAGCCTGGTGCTCTGAGCAGTGTGAATGCTGTATGTGTAATGCTAGACAAGCCCTTTCAGGCATGTTGAAGGCACATCGTAAATAGAGCGCACATAAAGGAGGCTTAAATTGTTGTTGATGAAATTAGAATATTTACTGCAGTGACAAGCCTGTTAGCACGAGATGGTTAAAGAAGCACACCCCACCCGCCACCCTCGCCCCCCACAATTCCTCTTAGAAAACACTATGGTATCACGTCACATGAATCTGACATCTGACTTGCCCTTTTTATGTTACCTGTTGGCTCTTGCTCCACAACTTGTGTATTCAGCCTTCCTGTCAGGTTTGGATTTGAACCAAGGGCAGCACACAGCAAACATATTCATCAACAAATTAATCAGCGGCTTTGCAACATATTTACTTGACAGTTTTGGTGCACCACATTGTCAGAGCAAAGACATAGCTTCCCTTTGAAAAGCTTCCAGCTCCTTTTCTATGTGTTTGTCAGTAAATACAGAGTAGAAGCGTGAGGAAGCATGAAGAATGATTAGGCAATGATTAGGGAGAAGTGACTATCTTAACCCTGGATAAAAGTGTAAAGCAATAGCTCTGTATTATGAAAAGCGTACACGCCTGGAGATGCGGTTTTGAGGGCTGATTGTTGAAATAGGTGCAAATATTTTCACTCAGTCTTGAGTTGTTGGGGTGTGACATTGATGGAAGGATAAGGTGGTTTTTTTCCCCATCTGAGTAGTGGTGCGAGTCCCACGACACGCCAAGGAGTAAAAGGTTTCTCTGTCAACATCAGAGAGGACGTGAAATAACACAACAATTTCACCCGTCAGGAGGCGCATATCAGACGTGACACTGTGTGGAACTACAAAAGCAAAATGTCTGAAAGTTCTCCTGGTCCTCATTCCTTTGCCACCCCTCAAAAAAAAAAGAAAAAAGTCCACAATCCCTGAAACAATTCTGTCTTCAGTTATTACCATCGCCTGGGAGAGGAGGCAGAGATAACATCTCTAGCTTTTAAACTTAAAAGCAAAGACAATTTACAAAACAAAAAGCGAAGAGCTTTTTAAGGGTCAGTGCAGGCTCTCCTAAGCGGAACATATGCCTGGGAGAGGCCATACCTTTGATAAGGGGAGGGTAATGGGCTCCACACACTGAGGAGCTGAGGACTCTACCTGACAAGCGCCTTTCATTCTCTGCGACTCAGGTTTCTTCCCCCATCCTCAGCTCGGGAACAACAGCTCATTTGCACTGTCCTAAAAACCCACTGGCAGGCAGGAGGCTCATTCAAAAGATGCCGTGGGGAGTTAATTTCTCTTCAGACTGAATGCAGCTGCTGGATTAGTTTGTTGGTATAAAACAGGACATCAGTGCAGCAGACAAATTTGTTAGAGGTACAGATGTACAAAATGGCTACACTGACATGCACTAGAGTGTGTTGTGTGTTATCAAAATGCTTGCTGTCCTAGTGAGCGGTTCAGGTGGCTTTCATTCACTAAACACACCTGTTCTAGTTGAAAGAACCAAATCTAGATAAACTAGAATTTTATGCAGATGTTAGGAAGGTAACAGTGTGTTCAATATTGATTCATTTACAGTGTAAAATACAGAAAGAATCAGTTTTTATTTTTATTGATATTTAGAGAATTGATACAAATTAGCAGATTGCCATTATTTTTGTTTAATGGATTCTTCTGTACTTATTTAGGAAACACGGCATAGTTTTTTACATGGATTTAACGTTTGATTTACCCTTTATTATTTAAATGTGGCCCTTTTTCCCCATATCATATATCCAGTCTTGTTTGGATGTTAATCAAATGCAACATCTACACCTTCTCAAACACATTGATTATTTATATCAACTAAATGAACCAGACTATTAAAGTGCCAGAACCTAATTATATGTATTTATAGAAAAGAGACAAAATTTACTTACTTTTTTGTTATTTGACTTATAAATTACATAACCAGTCCTAAAACAATGTTTATATTCCTCCTACAGCACAACATGCCCTTCTGGAGGATCTCCAGCCATTCAGACCTCATGGCCCTTCACCATGCTTTAGACCTGGAGTACTTGTAGCACTACACCACCATCGTACACCCCTCTGCGCCTCAGCACATGAAGCAACCTTTCACCTTCGCCCTCCAGCCCCGTCTCACGCTTGCCGCAGCCTCCAGAGCTCAGAAAAAAAAGAGAAGCCCCTCTCGTGTGCTGTCTTTCACTACAAAGGAAAAGAAGAAGAGCAGAGTGAAAAAAAGAAGCGAGCTGTCAATGTGCTGACATACAGTCACACGTCGTCTTAACCCTAAACTTTTTCTCTTTTCTTCCTGCAAAGCGAAGGAGAAAGGTGAATTTACGGCGCAGCAGCTGCTTGCCCCGGTTACTGTGAACCGGCTGTTTTCTGAAGCTGTCAAAGTGTTTTACGGCCCCCCCATTTGTGCTGGGACTCTGTCAGGGTTCACACCTGTAAGGAAAGCAGAGCTACCGGCGGCCTCGACTGCTTGGAACCGCTTCGCCGCAGAACTCAGCCACAGGCTGTGACTCCTGGTGGTGACACTCCTTTATCCCGCTTCTGCTCTTCACCACTTTTTCCTAAGAATTACCTTCTTTTAAATTCTCCCCTCCACAAAGGGACAGACGGACATACGCCTGCTCCTCTGTCAAGTGTCGCCGTGGGAGTCCTGTGCTTCTTATTTATGAGACTTTGTGAGTGGCACCGTGCCACTGAGAAGGTACCTCGATGACAAAAGACTCGTGCCTTTTACAAAGTACTATTAATTCCCACCACAGCAACAGGAAGACATTGATAGAAGAAACAAAAAAGGGGTTTTCTAATAATTTAAGGAAATAAACAAAAAACTTTATTTACAATGCTGAGAAAATCGTGTACAGAGGAAACCTTTTTTTGTGTGTGTAAGTTTGTAATCACTGGACTATTCCTTCCTATATTCATTTAGGTACATGCTCTTGAAAGATGGCAATGCTTTTTAACTGAAGTAAAAAAAAAAAAAAAAAAAAAAAATAAGGCATCCCATCACACATGAGCTTGTGCAACACCTGAAAGTGTTGATGTGTTCAAGTTATGTCAAATATGTAGATAACAGGATTTTGTTATCAATTGTTTTGTCAAGACCAAAAGCATGGATGTCAAGTGTCAAGGACCTTTCTTTTTGTTTCTGTGATGTTTTTCATCCTTTTCAGGAAACTTCAGTCACACCTCTATATAGAGTAGCAGCTCTCCTCTACTTTAAGTCCTCGTTAGACACACAAGGGAAGTAGTTTTTTTTTGTTTTTGTTTTAGCTATTCAGAAAGGTAGCTCACAACTTGTGTCCTTATGACATTTCACCAGCTTGCAGCCCTGACCCCATATATCTGAACATAAAGAGAATTCTGATAGGGTTTTAGAAATGACAGGCAGTTTCCTGCCTACTGAGAGTCATTTTAACAGCAAATTGGAAAAAATCTGATATTTAAAGCAGCAGGCTTGAATAGGTTTTGTTATCTTTTATACAAGCACTATAAAAAAAAACTCTTGTACAGCAAGTGTAATTTTGTATGATGTAGTGTTTTTATTTTGACTTTTGAAAATACATTCTGTCCTTCTTTTGAAGTAGCCGAAACCCATGAAGCTCTTTTAGTGCTGCTTCTACATCTGTGGACGGGAAACCATAATTAACAGTGAGAGAAAAGCCACTAACTTCGAGGGGTTTGTGAACTTACAGGACATGTGCTATCGACTGTGAATTTCTTAAACAGAAACCCACTTGTTGTGTTTCTAATTTTTCCCTCCTTTGCACATGATCACTGTTGGCCTTTGCATTTCAATTCAAATCCTTTTCCTCCTCAAACAGACCCCCCTTTGTCTCAAAACAACTTCTCCCCGCGCACTCCGGGGGTATCTACATATTGCTGCTAGATCAAGGTAATGGTAGGTAAATAGAGGAAATGTTTTATAGATTCATACAGCACGCTTTTTTTATTATGTTGCAATCATAAATGCAAACTGGAAATGCTTCTACACTACATGGGCCTCATTGTGAAAACGCAAAAGATTGTAGTGTCTTCAAAATATGTGTACAGATGTTTTTGACAATATTATTTGATTGTGTTTAAATTAATAAAACTGATTTGTGAACTGTTACACTTTGCTCAGGTTTGTGTTTTTGTTTCTCTGAACATAAAACACATTATTAAAGTCTTATTTTTCCACTTCCACAGATGTGTTAATCTTACTAGAATAGCATCACTATCTCTCTAGTGTCTAGATTGACACTGATGCCACAGGCTTCAGACATTAATCCCACCAGGAAGCAAACAGAAACCAGAGCTGGCACAAATCTAGACCAAACATCACATACCAGCATGCTAATAATGTCCTTTAAAATCCACACAATATCTTTTAAATCTATTTTATACACGGAGACTGTTTCTAATTAATAACATGTTTAATTTGGGTACAAGTGATGTGACTTTAAATTAACACTTCCTCTATGCTTTTAAGGTCACAATTATGCAAAGTACATTTTTCTCACAATTCCTATGAGATGGTACTAAATGCAACTCTTGACATGCACATGCATTCTTGAGGCTCCTAAAAAACCCCAACCCATACTTCTTCCAAAATATAATAATGGTGTGTGTCTACAGCTTCTGTGCATAAGTTGCATGTATTCAACCACTGCAGTCTCACACTGCGCTGAGTTAGTTTAAATGACTTAAGAATAAAAAATATTTATGAGCCAGATTTTATGAGGTGGTCAGAACTAAGACAGTCCAGCGTGTAACACTAGCCCGAACAGGGAAGAAAGTGTCCGGCCTCCAAAACCACCCCAGAGAATTAATCATGCAGGGAATTTTATTTACAGCCACACTGCTTGTTTAATATCCAGATTAATTATGTGTTCAAACTGAGTGGGAATGATGGTTGAGGTGAAGCATGCAAGTCAGCTACACGGTATCAAGCAAAGTTAAGGTAGCACCATCAGAATCGATCCCTAATGTGTCTAGTGAACAGCTGACCTATTAAGAAGTGTCTTATGATCTGAACTGACTCTCTTTCTGTCACAGAAAAGACATCTGTTCTCTTTGATAAGTTTTCCTGATGTTTGGAGGCCTGGGAGAAATAGTCAGACCAGACTAGACGTTTTGTGAAAGAAAGAGTGGGTGTTAGTGCACGCTGGCCAGCCACTCTGGCTGCTCTTGCAAAACTAAAGAGAAGTATATTTTGTCTGTTTGACTGGTGGCATTTTCCTAACTCCCAGTCCTCCATCAGAACTTTGATCACTGCTGAGATTTGTCATCCCACACCATGATATCTAAGTTCACTTAGAGCCTGCCTTTTCTTCCATGTACCAGTGCTTTAATCAGGCCTAACAGTAAGCGTATAATCCCAAGTGGCCTGATCTTTGCTGAACTCCCACCAAACCCCTCTGTGGAAATAAAGGGCTAATTCCCTTGCAGGTTCCGCACTGGGCATTCCTCTCCTGGACGTCCCAGAGAATTGCCCGCCCTCCATAAAACTGTACTGCAATAATAAACAACGGCATCAGTGATTTACGATCTTGCCCAGACAGTGATTTCATGCGGATTTCCATAGTGGGGGCCTCTTACGGTGCATCACAATTGAACTAATATTGTATTACATGCATATCAAACTCCCCCCAAAAAACCTGATCCACATCCACATGAGCCACATCTCTTTTACGAGCAGGAAGCCTATTAATAGGCCTGTGTTCTTTTGGTGGCTAATGTGTCTTGAGTTAGGGGAATTTGTCTCTGGAGCAAGCAGATGTCTGCAGATTGAGACAATAAGAAAAAGGCACAACTCCATCCTTAGCAGAGCTGAACCAAGTTTCTGCTCCATCTATGAACCTCGTCCTGGATTTCCTTCTGCATTTCTTGTATCCTTGGTTTGGCTGATCTTCTTTGTCTTGAGGCGGTATAGACAAAGCCAGCCTTACTGATTAAAACTCCTCCTCAAGTTGTCTGAAGTCAAAAATGGGCTTCTTATTCCTCTCACAAAGGTTAAGGTTCAGTTAGGCCAGTAAGAGTGGCAGACCTGTTGCATTCTGTGGTCGGTGGCAGTGCTAAACTAGGCCCTTTGTTTACTGTTTGTTTATTTCACAGTTACCGGGATTTGACAGACAGAACAGGGCAGGGACAGCTGGTAATCAGGGAACTGTAGATGCCAGGAATCTCAGCCAGGACTGTCAACTCTGGGCCCCAGTGTCCACAGTTATGCCTGTCCAATACAGACAAACTTCTCAAACTGTGTCTGGACTTTGAAATGCTATTAATGTATCTTGGTCGCTGGTCTAATCGGGCCAAAAAACATTTTGGTCACACACTTGATGGACTTGTAGAGTGAGCTGTGTCATTGAGAGGTCGATAACATTTAATTACACATGCAGACACCTGCAATAGGAGGCAAGACATATTTGGATTTTTAAGCATTGTTTTGCACACGAGGAGTAATATTACCAGAGCAGACATGTCAAAATGCAACTTTATGGTTTTCGGCCTTTTACATAGTTGTTTTTGTCTCTCAAGCATGGAGGATCTCAGTTTTAACCATCATTACACCCATGTGGATGTTTTCATTTATGTCTGTTCTCACTATTCCCTCTTCATTGCTTATTCCAGATCATCTCCCAGATGGTCCAACTGACTACTTGAACGGGTTGTGAGTAAAACTATTATACATTTTAATTTTTGCTTCCTTGCATATTAAAAGAAATTCTTAAAAGGTGAAGTAGAGGCACCAACTTTTATTCAAAAAAATGGTGAAGCCCTTAGTCATCTCAAAATGTAGAAAATAACAAACGCTAACTTAGTAAAAGATCCCAGGGTCCAACCATATTGTCATATCATTAATTAACTGTATTTTACTAAGAGTTACATGGGACGGGTGTTAGAGGAGTATTTGGGAAGAAGCACCCTGCTGCACACAGAATAGCTTGCAGTTTAGTCACTGCCAAAACTCACTCTCTGAAAAAACTCGCCAACTCTTTCACGTAACCCCTCACCACAGCTCATAATCACTGCAAGTCTGCAGTGTTTGGGTCCTTAGGAGTGTGAGTGGTGTTGTCAGGGCCCTGAGCTGGACCGGCCGCTTGCTGTCTACCCCGACCACACCAAAGCTCGGCCTGCATCTGGGTCAAACACACACGCCCTCGTATTTACTAGGCCCAACCGCACTATTCCATCTAAAGTTGAGTGGCAGGGATTTATATGACAAGCTAAGGCCACCCGACAACAGAAAGTGTGTGAGTTGGTGTGAACGTGCTTGACTTCTTAGCTAACTCACGAGCTGTGAGGTACTGGGTCCCTGAGGGTTTATTTTGCAGCCCCTTTGGACCTCCCTGTGTGCTGTGTGTATGAGGACTTGTAGTGTATTTATGTGTAGGCATGTGTGTGTGTGTGTGTTTTCTCGCAAGGACCTCCCTCTTGGGTGTTAATTGGGCTGACACTCCACGGTTAGGTCTGAAACCGGGGCCAGACTCCCTCTCGTCTGGCAGGAGTAGGAGCCTCTGAGCCACTTTAATAAACTGGATGTCATCCGTTAATAAAACAGCCTGGCGTCCCACCTTGGCTTGTTACTGCTTGATAAGTCACGGGTGATGTTTCTGTTCCCCTCTTGTTTTTTTTTTCCTCTTTAGGTAGAAATGAAATAAAGGTGAACCCTGTTTCTTAGGTGGGCTGTATGTTATATCTAATTTAATTTCTTCCATAATAATGTCTTCTTGCTATTTTATGTCCGGAAATACAACAACATCTGACAGATGGACTCCAAACAAACTCTCAGTTAAAGTATTTCTTTGTTCCAAGATGAATTCATAGTTCACACAAAACCATTTCCTTGCATTTGTACTTAAATCCAAGGAGTTATTTTATCGCATAATTAGAAAGCTTTTAAAGTTCCAACAACAAAATCAATATTGGTGTAGCCATCCAATCGGGTTTGACCTCATCCATATGTCTTTTGTCAGGCATCTGTTCATATGATGAAAGAAAATGTCCATGTTATCAGCAAAGCAAACCAGATCTTGGTCATCTAATCTGGAGCAAACTGAAAATCAAGTGTGGACACACAGAAATGACAAGATAAACGAGTAGCCTCTTAAAGAACACATCTCATGCTCTTTTACAGGCTCTGTGAAAATGCTTAGAAAGTTTACTGTTCAAACAAACAATATTTTTCTCACACTGAACATTGATGTACCTTGTTGCTTTAATATCCGTATATTTTATCTCTTGTTTCTTTTTAAGTTGCCCTCCTGTAACGTCCAGGCTGCTCTGATTGGTCAAAAATGTTTATTCCTTGTATGAACTGTGCAAAATTACTGTAGCTACATACCTAGTTAAGTAAAGAATAAAAGTTTACAGTGGACGTATACAGATTTCTTACATGGACAAAAACTAGTTAGGAAGTTGTTAGTTCAAGACTAATGCATCCATCATGCCTATTATAATGTTCAAGTGTGAGGGGTGGAGTCACATTTATTTGCATTATTTACCATAATCCCTCTAAACCTTTTTATCTGGGATTTTGGCAACTGGTCCAAAAATCCTGAGCAGAAATCAAGTGAAATTCTGTTTAACAGTCAGACTCCATAATTCAGGAAAGCATAGCCATTGGTAACAATTCCATATGAAAAGTTTACTCGATGTGCAAAGCTCTTGTGTCTTCGAGACATTTTTATGCCATGTTTATCTCACTTTATCTTCTCTTTGGGCTAGCTCTATTTCTCTTGACTGGCCCAGAAGGAATGTTAATGTCCCGTTCCAGTTGGCTGAAATGGTTTCTGTGCTCTGCCACCGTCTGGATTAAGGACACAGTGGAGCAGCACAATGAGAGAACCCACTGGGACGGGAGAAAATATTCCATATCCTGGGTGACTCTGCTGTTTTTTGGGATTACAAAGGGTTTAACTGGCAGATGAAGGAGAGTAAAGCGGCAAGTGACATTTCTGGTTTGGGAAAATGACGATCAGCAGGATGGAAACCCGCCAAGTCTGCCAACCCGGCCAGAAAATGCTAAAAAGTCTTGGGTGAGTGTAAACAAACGCAGCGCTGGCTTGCTGTGCAGAAGGGGATAGAAGGGAAGGGAGAGGGAGGGGAGTCCAGGGGGACAGATCTGTTAACCATCAGTGGCTGCGTTTCATCCCGCCGCCCGTCTCCAAAAACTTTCAAGGGAGGCTTTGTGGACCTGCTCTGCAGACAGGAGCTGGGAATTTGGGGAACAGGAAACCAAGGCTGCCCCCCTTCCTTTCCCCTCCTACCCCACACCTCACCCAATCCCTTTCCCCATGCCCCCAGCTGCCCTGCAGCACACCCCACTTTAACCACATGTGATGCCCTCTTTCTATAACCCCTTCACTTATGATTGGTACCTCTACTCTGAATGAGCATGTTGTACAGTATGTCACTTAAAACGTGTGCATACACATTGACGGGTTAATAAAAAGAGGGTGCTCGCTTGTCCCACTGCTCCTCACTTAAACAAACAATAATTTGAGTCTTTTTTTACTGTACAATTAAAAGAAATTCTCTGAGTAGTTGTTGCTCTGCAGACGTTTATATTTTCTTGGTATATTATGCAGCTATTTAATTGTCTATCAATAATTCATGATTCTGCCTCTGAGCCACCAGCTGAGAGAATTAGGGCAGCAACAAAGTTCACTGTGTTAATTGTTTCAGGTAGTCCACGAGCTGCTTGAGATTATACAGCCACACAACTTCTGCCAGTTCACATCAGCTTTTTGTGTCATAGAAGGATATTAGCCATGACGAAAAGCTGCTAGGCCCATTTCTGTTAAACTGAAAAGGTCAGCATGGGAGGAAGATGGAGTGTTCAAAGAAAAAAATGCAAGTATTGCTGATGAATATGGACTAATTACAATTTGGCAACTGTAAAGACTAAAATATTGAAACTTTTTTCAGATTCTATGTGTACAAGTGTGTACTGATTTTTTTAAATTATTGAGATTTAGCACATATTGCATTTCAATCCACTCATATACTCAGATGCAAATGGGAGTAACTGGAATAACACAAAATATAATAAAACTAATTAAACTATAAAAAAAAACATACTAATAAAAAACAGTACACAAGTAGGGAGTATCATTTTCCCTAAAATAAATCTAATTATTCATAAAAACAAATTGCGCCTAAGTGGCATAACATATTGAATCCCAGTAGGAAGGGATTAGCTGATTAGCACCAACTTAAAACTGGCAAAGACAGTAAATGTCTATTGCGATGTCCATCCATTCATTCAGTCAGGCTTTCCTGTACGAGCCAATTCCTGGTATGTTTTTTTAGCTGTAAATATACCATGCTAATGGGCTAACACGCGTGCTGCCTCTCCCCAAGAAAAAATAATTCGGATTTTAAGTGGGATTATAAAATATATAAGTTAAATGATCTGAAAGTGTTTGCAATCAAGATAAATTGATAGCAAAATCTAACCAAAATGGACTCATTGTTTTCATCCTCTTAAACTACTAACCTAACAAAGAATACTGTACATACACTTAAAAAGACCGTGTAATGCTCATTTACAGGTCATAGTTAACTCTAAAAGAAGTCTACATTCGTTGTTCATGTTGGAAATCAACCTTTCTTCTGTTATATTTTATATTGCTAGCCCACTTTTTTTTCATTTTCTAACTGAAAAAGTCCGTTTTAGTTCCTATCTCTTTAAGAAACTCCTGAAAGCACTCATTCATCTCTGCTTGGTAAACTGACAAGTCCAAAATGGCAGAGTTTAAGATAGTTGCTCATATTTTGTTTGTGTCGTGCCAAACTAGCCACAAGGCAGGCATTCATTATCTAAATGCATTTAATGGTGATTGAAGTAGAAAAGTGTCAACAACAAATGAGGCATTTCAGGAAGTTCAGGAGAAAATAACTCATTTTGTTGTAGACCGTTGTGTCTTTCTGTTTTTTCCGCAGACCTTTGGCATGCAGAAAAAGTAAAAGGCACAAAAGTAAAGAACAGGGAAAGCAACACGCCACATTTTCTGAATGCAAAATACTTTAAAGAAACCCAGACTAATAGTAGTAGTTGTATTTACAATGTTTTTATTTTTATGCTACATGAAAAAATATTTTCCCCCTCAGGCCACAATTGTTATTTACATTGCAATTCATAGTAATGTAAACTAGCTGGAAAGGTTTTGTTCTCGGGACCCTACAATTTGATATATGTTATTTCTATTCAGCCTTTTCATTTTTAACCAAACTGTAATACCCCAAGAGTGTATGGTTTTAAATCTTGGACAAATTAACGAGTCTGTAACTAATAATGATGCATATTTAGACAGAATTTTATGATTTTATGATGAGGAACTACTGAAAGAGTATACCCACAAAACTGCCTTGGTTAGAATTTATGAGACATCTAGATGACGGAAAGCATGACATATCCTCAGAATGAGATAAAGTGTTTTTGTTAACAACTGGACCAAATGTTTTAGTCATAACACAGCAGAAATCCAGGGACATAAACTGCAAGAAACAGGACATGCTTATACCATTCTTTAATAACAGACATATGTCACTATGACTTTTCTGTTCTATTGACGTCTTTTGTATATAAACTATTTATTTATCTACCTTTAATTACCAGCTGGTCAGGTGGCAATATTGTAGCATCTGAATAGTAAAAATAGCATTTAGATGGTTCCTGCATGGACTGGATAACATTTAATCTATTTCTGCTTTCAAAAGCTTTAGCCCGTATCCTACTTTCTAATTCTAATTTTGAGCTCCTTTCCATTAGCGCTGGTTAAACATGGATAAAAGGCATGGTAAGAACACAGTTGTGGGTCTTTAGTAAGCTGGCTTTGCTCTTTTCAGATTTGAAACCAATGTTAAGACTTTTTTTACTTCCATAGTTGTCTTTCACCTGGATACTACCAAGAGCAACATCATTTTAATGTTGTATCAGTGTCTTTAGATAAATTGTGTATATTCATCAACAGATATGGTTATTGCGTGATGGCCAAAGTTGCTAAAAGGTAACTGTTGAGTGCAGTCATACACCCAAATTCATTGCACAGGTAAAGGTAGGTTATGTTTTTCAAAATATGCCATCCATTTTGAAATAATAAAAATGTTTCATAGTATTTAAGATCATATTTTAGCTAGATTATTTTTTAGATCATATCAAGTCCTACGAGCTTTGTTAGTTAGGGACCCTTTTAAGACTATTTTACTAGACTCATATAACATATGATAAATACAACAAACATTTTTCTTGTGCTTCTTGTGTTTTGCCAGGGGGAGTCTTATAGACATAAAGGAAATAAAGCTTTGTGGAAATCAGGCTCCCCTTGATACTTTTGTACTATTCTATACTTTTTTAATTTGGTTATTGCTTAATTATGTGTTAAAGCTGCACCTGACATGAACAACAGAAGGGGGAGAGTGAACAGAAGACAAAATAAACAAGGACACAGATAAACAAGATAAACAGCCACTACACCTATAAAGAAACTGCTGTAAGAAAATAAAGCAGAGAATCATCAGGGGCATCTAAAGCAAGACATATTAAAACATTAAAACTCAAGTCTGAAGACACAAAGTCTGGCAATGAGTTAATGTTTTATTCCCTTTGCAAAGACTGTTTGCCTTCAAATTGACAGAAAAAAAAATATTGTATATATATTTATTTTATTTATTTTATTTATTTATTTTTTTCTAAAATCCTTGGAAAGCAAATGTAGGTAGAGGTCTTTTGTTTTTGGATATTCAAAATTTCTTTCTGGCTTGTATTGTGCCAAACAAATTTGCTTTGCCATGGGAAGCTTTATAGGTTTAAGGCTCCTCTTGCTAATCTGATTCTTACTCATTTATTCAAAATTTCTTAATCTTAAGTAAAAATTTTGTAAATCTAACTTTACTGCTGCGTTAAAACAGGACTGTAATTATGTACAGTCATAAAAAAAAATTCAGCTTAAACTTCAACTGCCTCAAAAATAAACTTTTTACGCTTTCTATTGTCTGATGTAAAAACTAAATGAGGGGAATAGTCGACTGTGTGTTCATACAAATGACAAGGAAAAATACTCATACCTGGCACTGACTTGACACAGATCATAAAGGCTTCATTGTAAATGCTGACTTGTCTCCCAGTATGCCAAATTAAAAAATGGACGTAACCTAATACGGGATGGCAGAGGCGATAAGATCTGGAGTCAGCCCATGTCCCTGCAGGCCCTACTCCACCTCACTACTACACAAGAGAAGGCAGCACATCACTGACAAGAGGTGTTCAGGAAACAGCAAACACCCTGCAGATCAGCAGATAATATTTTTTTGGCAAATAAATTCATTCCTGAACCTTAAATTACAGTTATCTTGCAAAGCCTCTCGAAGCCTGAGGCAATGTTTGTCTGGGACGGACAAAAGATGAAGAGAAAGGTGTTAGCTGAGAGTTGTTGCAGAAAAAATCTGTGTATTTATATGTTAGCTCATGTGATCATGTTTGACTATGTTATATATATATATATATATATATGATTATAAAGCGTTGAAACATGACTTAAGTTGTTGGAGCACATGTCCATGTAGCGCCAGAGAGTTACAACGAAGCACCATGACAACAGTGGAGCTGTCTGATCCTCTGTCTAATTGTCTGTGACCTCGTAACTGGAGACGTACTCTCAAGGCAGGAGGAGGGCCTTTCACACGGCAATCACTTTTGGATTTATCCTCTATGCAACTCCTGAATGCCAATGCCAAAAAAGAGTGTGTGTGTGTTGGCTTTTTGTGCATGAGTGTGCATACAATATGCAGGTGGGACCACCTCTTTTAAACCCAAATTCACAGAGCACATTGCACTTTGTCGACTGGCAGCGACATATATGATATGAGCAGGTAGATATGGATGAGACATTTAGGGAGCATCAATGATTAGCTTTTGTTGCTCTGATAACAGATAACAAAATCTGATTCGTTAAAATTGACTGAATAAGATGCAACATGAGCAAATACTCTATTTTGAGATACATAAATAGAAACCTATAGAAAATTCTTCCTTATCTTTCAACAAATGTTCCAACAATTTCATTAAAAGCACAAATAAATTGGCTTCACAATATATAATGTAGAGATTGAAAAAGTAGATTACAATATTTAGGTTCTTTCTGAGAAATATACTGAAGTAACTAAGAAAATTGGGATAGATTATTTTTATAGTAGCCTATAGATTTAAATGCAAAACAAGTAACTGTGTCAAACAATGAAATAGCTCGATAACCCTAATAAATCATCTATATCCACCTCCGTCATATTGCTATTGAACCTTAAAGTGGCTTTTTATTTCTTTGAGTTAGATTTTCTCTCTCTCTCTCTCTCTTTCAGCAACTATTTCTTAATGTACCAAGTGCCAACTGTAAACCTATTTCTCTTAATGTTTTTATGACAGCACCAGTCAATCTTTCCCAGTACTCCATTTTTAGTGCAAAGTGATGGTGAAAGTACTTTACTCTTGCAGGCAATTTACAGCAAATTCACTCTATTTTTGCACTGTCTGTCTGGCTGTCTTTTCTTCAATCTGTCTGCAGAGATCGGCTTGTTCTGATGTCTCTGTTGTGTTCCTCCATAAAGGGGCCTCAGTAATGGCCCCTGTCACACACAAAGGTATTAAGGCCTAAAGCCTCTCTCTCTCTCTCTCTCTCTCTCTCTCTGACGCCACTGGCAGCTGGACCAGGGGAATAATTTGATTTGGTATTTTATGCTGGAAAAGAGCCTTTCTTCCCAAGCCACATTTGCGCTTGGCTTCTCCTCAGCTCCACAGCCCCCTGAAAGACTTTACATGACATTAACACATTTCAGAGAGCATTACGGCTTGAAAAGAGATTTGTCTAGACAAAGACGTGGTTTATTTGTAGTTAGAGCTTCATTTCCTGCCTGTTCCTTCTCCTGCACTCTTTTCCCTGCACCTTTTTGCCCCCTCCCCTTCTGCCCCTCCTCCCCTTGTGACTCCTGCCAGGCGCACAATAGTTGGCGTCATGACAGGTAAGAGGATTTCAATTAGTTTACCTCGGAATGGGCCCTGCAAAACGTGATTAATGAAAGCAATTAGTCTCTGTCATGTCTTCAGCACACTTCTGCTAAATCACCAGACTGCTCCTCACTGACGCTAAGAGCAAATTACATCACCCGGATCCTCTCACTCTCAGGCTCTTTATGAGCTCCTTGCGTCTCAATGAAGAGGGCAATTGAAAAAAACGAGGACTGAAAACCAGCTGATACCCATGAGTCAGTTTTTACTCCTTAAGAGTGTACCCCATAAACATGTAAAGTTTCTAAGGACCTGCAATAAAAAAAAAAAAAAAAATTAAATACTAGTTAAAAAGATTTAGGACACTGCTGCTAGGAAATGAGCAGTTATGATAAAGTGAGAAAAACATTATAAATCATGATAAATGTGCTTTGCACTGTGTTTCACACACTGATAACTTTCAGCCAAAAAGTGTGTGTGTGTGTGTTTCTTAATGAGCAGTAAATCAATCAGGGACTTGGGTTTTTGCTCCCTTGATTATAGTACAGATGATCTACAGCATCACACATATGTTTACACTTCATAACATCATACGAAGCACACAAAGTTGTAAATGATAGTGGGATTTATGAAGACATGTTCCAAACTTTTAGACTTTATGGTTTGCCAGTGTTATGGCTTTCTGTCACGGAACCACAGCAACTTTCAACCTGCAAAGGAAAGAAGATCAAATTGAATAAAAGGGATTTCACTGAGCCATAGATAATGTTTTGCTAGCTGCAGGCTGGGTGGATCACAGCCAACAGTAATCATTGCACACTATGAGGGAAACAGCCCCACCTGCTCCAGAAGACTTGTATGCACGCTTCCTCCTCATGCAGTTCTTTACAGTGATATATCTATATCACTATCTCTATGCTATCATCCATTTTTTACACTCCTACAAATTTTTTTCTAGAAACCAAAGCCTGTTTTGTTCCTGCTGAAGATGTAAAATTTAAATAGACCAGTGTAAACAACTAATTCATACACATTCGGAATGACCCAAGCAAAGGACTTTCACCCAGGACACCAGGGTTCATGTCCACTCTTGGACCATTGTCCAATTGAATTTATAATTACCCTTTGTTGTCTATCTTTGGCTAGGTTTAGGTGTAAAAACGAATTGGTTTTAAAAGAGGTCCATGTTAACCAAATCTTGAAAGCACACTTTTCTGCTCTGCGACAAACATAACCTTTAATGTTTAGATCCTACTACAGCGACAAAATCTCTACCATTCTGAATGAATGTAAACTTAATTTTCCATATCAACACACTCCCAGTAGCAATCCATTTTGCTCTCTTGTCTTCACTTTATGATTGTTTCTAAAGAGAAAATCTAGACTTTTTGCTAAATCTGTCAGTACTGTTTATGGTAAAACATTATTTTTCGTATTTAGACACATTTCTGTGTTTTTGGGCCTGCGAAAAGAAACTGCATTTGCTGATTTAAGTATGTTTTTGCTTCCTTGTGTCATGTTTTGTTGAAAGTCTGTTAATTTGTGCTCTTGGACATGTTTCTTTTTAAAAAAGCTTTAAGGACAGAGGCAACAGAGGCTCATATAGTAAAATATTTTTCATACAGTCATGTATTGCTCATCCCATTGTTAAGTAGAACTTGTACCTTGTCATCATGCCTTTCTGATAAGCCTGTATTAATATTGTATGATGGAAATACCAAAGAAACTCTAATTTATTCACCACGTTCTTCATCGTGCTTATTGTGTGTTTATTATTTAACTATTTTTCAGCTGTCATGGCTCTTGCATCTAATGTATTCTGATTAGCTGTAACTCCATGCTGACAACTCCCTCCCCTAAGACTCCTTCATCGGTCGGAATTAGAGAGTCTGTGTCCTTAAGCCTCAGAAATCATGTCTTTGAAGTGTTCTCCCGCTGCAGTTGTTGAATGCTGATTGACTCACCAATTTACATTAAATCCAGACCATTTGTTGGCATCATACAATTTCTGTCTATGACAAGAAAGTTTGGAATAAGAATTATGTTTGTAGTCTTAGTTCAGAGGTTGGAGGGGTGGTGGTGCATAATACCACAGGTTTCATTCAGGAGACACAGCTTGGTTTCTTGTGGGGGACCATTATTTTTAAATAATGTTTTCTCTTCTGGACTGAGATGTCCCATGTGCAGACATGCAGACATTCTGAGGCACAATTTAAACTCAAATGTTGATTAGTGTTTGTTCTTTGTTGCCTCTATTGTTTAATTATTTTCTTATTTAATTTAGCCCTTCTATTGTTTGACTACTCCCTTTTGGGGGAAATGTTATATTTCTTGGCTTGTCTTGCTAACTTACTCCCAAACATTGCATTTTTTATACAGTCCTCAGTAAATTTTTGTGTGTGTGTATGAAGTTTTAAACAAACTTCTTGATAAACAACATAAAATAGTTTCATCTGGCTAAAGATTCAGCTGCTAAATCCAATGCTGGCTTGTGTGTGGCCTTTGGAAAGGTGTGCATGGGATCTTAGAGCTTGCATATTTTGATGTGATCCTATTTCTTCATTTCCTGCATTGGCTGGGAACCGGGATGCAGCACAGGCTTCAGCTAGACCTGACACTTTTTCGCTGCTATTCCTTTTTCTTCCTTTCTTGTTATGCCGGTCATATCGAGGATACCAATTTGACAGGTTTGTTTCTTGCTAAAAAGGATGAATGGAGGTCTTTGGCATCCACCCTCTTCTGTCTCCTTTGTTTCTCAACACATAAAGATCAAGTCCATCTCGTAGCACTGTCTCGGGGTAACGCACATTCCTAAGCATGTCTATAAGTGCACTGGTGTGCATCCATTTTGCAAGTTTGCATCTGTACCAGTTCACTCATGTGCCAGGGCTTGTGAGTGCCTTGTTCCTTCCTGTAAGGCTTCACTTACTCATCAAGCTGTCATGCTTTAAGATGGTAATATCCTTCTTGCCCCATCAGTCAGAAATTAGAAAAGCCAAAATTGCTGCATACACATATCTTTCTCTCCTCATCTGCCTGTCTCTTTCTTTTTCACCCCATCTTCTTCTCTTGTTGTCTAAGGTTTTCTTGTCACTGAGCCACAGTCTAATTGTTTAAAGCTCAGTCAGCTTCCAACACTTTGATATCTTCCCAGGCTTCAAAAGAAGATGACAACAATAGATTTGTGACTGCAGGGCACATCAAGGTAGCCAAGTCTATATTACTTATCATGTCTTTTACTGGGTGGAAGAAGGAAGCAGACTTATTAGTGGTTTTTTGAGCGGCTTGTTCGATGCCCTGGGATATTCTTTGCGTTGTGACTGGCTTTCTAACACAAGCTCAGGTAAATATCAGGAGTGTATGGTGTCAAAGAGGAAAATGGTGCTGCATCTGTTCTATCTTAAAAGCAGTGTTGTGGTTTATGTTACTGACGCTGGCTTGATGTGTGAAACTTTCACACATTGTTACTCGGCTAACCACAGGATCAGAATGATTGAGCGAGTAAAGGAAAGACAAGATAATTTGTTGCAGATTTAACCTTGGCAGTACTTCAGAAAAACTGTAGGATACTATCAGAGAGATATTTACATTTTTTTATATATATATATTTCTTTATATTTAACAAAACCCAACACTAAGCTAAAAATATATCTAAATAATATTATAGTATCTGTTCTTTTATGTTGGATGTGTTTCTAGTCTCCATATTTGACAATATTATCAGCATGGAAGTTTTACTAGTCTCAAAATGTGATAATGCTCATGAGAAGTTATACTCTACAACCTGCCTCATGTAACATAAATGACACCTGCAGTACAACACACCTCAAATCCTTCATTGTTAGGAATAGTCTTAGGATCTTCCAATATACTTGATTCAAGATGTTTTCACTGGCACTATATAAAGTTTGCTGAGATTTCAAGCAATCTATGATGATGGATTTATTGATGTAAATAGCACAATTCAAGTTAACAGTGTAATCAGTTCCAGGCGCTGTCTCAGACTGAGCTAGCTGTCACATTTCTAAGTGAGCATGGCCTGATACACGCCATTGAGAATGTCTATGCTTTGACAAACAAAAATCTGCGGGCAGGCTGATCCGTAGATGTGCATATTTTTGTTTTCTGTCTAGTTTTAAGAGATAAATCTAACATGGGATCCGAATTTTGGATTTTGAGACATGATATGAGATTTTTCTGCCTTTAGTTCTCTGTGTTTTCACTTTTACTGGCCTGGATCCACAATCTTCTTCTGCTCTTATCAACCGGCTGGGATCCCAATAAAATGATCTATTTCCATGCATCATTGTTGGGTGACTGGTAAAATAAGTATCTTGTAATTTCTGTTCAGGACCTTAGCTCTACTAGAAGAACCAAGTTAAGTACTGTTTTCTGCACCCCAGTTGAGCGTCTACATCTTTGATGACGTTGATGAATGACCATTAGATAATGGTATATATTATCAGCCAAAAACTTTTTTTTTTTCAGTAAAAAAAAAAAAAGACATTGCTGGCGCATTACACTTTTCTCTACTTTCATATCTGTTTAGCTAAAGATGCAACTGTGCTTCAGCTAAAAGCTTTAGTAGCACATATTAATAAACTTTATTTAAAAATTATTTTTTCTCCCTTTTAATAATAAATTGGTGTTGTATTATTCATCTTTGACACTGATCAGTCACCCTTATAATGAGGTATAACTTGCAAGAATAGTATTTCTCTGGGATAAGAAACACAGCTAAACATGTGGGTAGTACCCCTCAAAAAAATGTGCCAGCAGTATTCTCTTGATTGTATGAACTCTTGTTTTAAGATTAAAGTGTTGCCAGGTGTGTATCAGTCACAGATGTATGACGGGAATCGGAGCCAGAATGACCAACACAATGAAGCTGGTTGACATTCAACAACTTCTGGTGGCGGAATGGGATGCGGTCCTACAGCAAAATGTGACCATCATGAGGAGGACTTGCCTAGCTGTTGTGATTATGTGTGGATCTTCCATACAGTCCCTGACTATGTAAAATTAATAAAGCCTTGAAATTGTCATTATATGGGCATGTCCCGCCACCCCCTCTGCATTACATATTGTTTTAAATGTTGTTACATTTACATGATGTCCACTCTATGTCTGAGGATCTTTTAAATATAGATAACATCAGGAACTGTGAGCTGATTGCATTTTTAAGAGAAGAAACACTTTATTTTTATTATTGACATTTTTATTTTAAGTTGAAAGTTTTTCCCTAATTTTACAATCGTAAATACCAGTCTGTGCAAAAACATTTCTGTTGTTATTCACTTGCTTGAAATATAATTCTGTCAAGGGAACCAGCACTTGACAACAATAAGCATTAGATTGCGTTACACTTTCTTGTGTTTTACTCCACATAACATTAGTTCACTTTTCACACAACAGTGATCCAATTTCTGTGTTTCTCTGTAACAAGTATTGTTTAGTGTGGAGGTTGCCAGCAGCAGGTTAGCACCTACTCAGCCCTGCTAACATGATATGCATTCACCTCCATTGGGATATGCTCTGCACGTTCTATTTATGGATGCTGAGTAAAATGACACTTCACCCTCAAACCTCGCTGTCTGAAAAGGAAAAAAAATCACCACATAAGAGACCAGTTGTGTTTGTTATATGCAGAAAAGATCAGAACAAGAAGCTCTCATACATGCAGAAGTAAACTACCTCAGGGAAGCTGTGAGGGAAATCTATGCATCAGCTAATTTCAACAGTGCAAAGTCTCTGTGATGTCTAACTTCATTTGAATAAAACAATTGTTGTGTATATTGAAGTAGTTTCTGTGATGTGGCTGGCATGCAACCTGGAGAAATAAAACATTCTAGAGTGAAAAAGAAGAGTTTTTACACAAAGATATCAATAAATCTTTTTAAAGATTTCTTCACACTGCAGACAAATCTGAATAGTTTCTAAAATCAGATCATTCAGGCAGATTGTCCATGCTGTGATTTGCAAGTGAATGGTTCAGGTTTGTGTGTCCAGAAGGGATCAAACTATCTAAATTGGTTGCTGGGTTAACAATGTAGAATACACTCACAGGTCTATTTAAACATTTCTTTCTGTATTGTGGATCCCCAGGTTGCTCTCCACAGTGCTGTAGTAGCAGAATGGATTGGATATTTTGAGCCAGAATATCCAGACTGAAATTCATCTTTGGAAATCCAATGAGAAGAATGGGACGTTCACTTTATTTATTTATTTATTTATTTATTTATTTATTTATTTATTTATTTATTTATTTATTTATTTATTTATTTATTTATTTTAATTCCCTGGGATAAAAGAATGGAATAAAATATTTTTATTTTTTGCATTACCTTAACTGGAATCTGTTAGCCATAGTTGAACCAGGTTGACCTCAATAAATTGGTTAGTATGATGTAGTGGTTAAAACATACTTTATTAAAATGTTGAGGGAAATATTGAAAGTCTGAAAACTGTGCAAATATGGTTTGAATCTGATTTCCAAAAATGTATCTATGCAAATGTTTTCTTTCTAAAATGGATTAGAACTCACAATATGAACAAACCCTCACTTGTGAAATGATGGGATTAGAAAACTAGAAAACTTGCAGTAAGAACAGACTGAAACATTATATAACAGATCCTTGTGATGGCTACATATAACTTTGTGTATTGTTTGCCGGCCCTGTAAGAAATCAGGAGTACAAATTGCATTCTTGTTGTTTCTTCTATCTTCCAGGACAGCCAATATTGTCTTTAACTAAAGTAAGAAAACATTTGGTAATTTGATTTCTTCTTTTAATATCATTATTATCATTATATATTTTGATTTCAAACTATAAAGCACACATATCTAACTCTCTTCTGGTTGTATTTTCAATCTTATTCAAACAGGAAATCCCTTTGTTGTAAAATACATGCAACTGACTCAGTTCCCTCTCCACCCATAGAGAGGTAATAAGTAATAAGTAAAATGAGTTCAAATACGTTTACCAGGAAAAGTATGTGAAAATGGTTTGACTTAGTCTCTTTTAAACTCCAAAGGATTTCCTCAAGTATCCCAACGCTCCTGTTGAACAAGAAATGGGTAAAGACAGAGCCGCCTAACAAGCTCCCTTCTGCAGTAAAACCAGACTTTAACTCATTCTTGCAGAAAATGCCACTTTCCTCAGGGACGGGCGAGGTTTGGCCTGTGCTTCAGACGCAGCTCGCAGTGAGTCTGTTGGCAGTAGCAGTCAATCAGTCCCCAGCCCTTTCCCTCTTCCTTCAGCAGCTGGGAACAGTGGGAGTTACAGGCTGTGATTACTAGCCAGGACAGAGCTGATATGAATTCAGACTTGCTGCTTTTCACTCACTCACCAGGAACTCTGTTTTTACAAGCCTCCAAATGTCACGTTTTGGAAATGGATAGCAAATGACCTATGATGTCCTTCTGCAAAACATTGAGTGTTAGGATTCCTTTTTTTTCCCAGGTCAAATATATATCAATCATTAAATTCACAATCACATTTTAGTGTCAAAATTGCTTTACCATTAAGATGTTTTAATGAATTAATGAAAATTGAACGTTTGCATCTACTTGCACTGTATGCACATTTAAGTCTTCACACCTATTGCCATGAAATCAGGTGTACAGTATACAGGTAATGGTTACATGTAAATCTCAAGATCTTTTCTGTCTTTTATTAATATAAGTTGTTTTTTCTGACACCTTTTGAGTTTATTTGCCATTTGTCCTGCCTGTTTCTTATTAAATGGGTTATATAGTGTTTATATTTTGCCGTCTGTGTATTTCAGCGCTCTTGCCAAACCCAGGAAGACATTTGTGTGTCCCTAAATCACAAATACATATAATCCCAATGTTTTATCCACAGTATCAAGCAGTAAACTAGTCTGCATTTAGAGGTTGGAGGGCTGGTAGTGAAATAAGTGAGATCTGGCTTTGCCCCTGGTGTTAGATTTTTGTTTCCCTTTTGACACCACAGTATGTGTCTTTATGATTTCTGTGTAAGACTCACAATTTAGTTTGGCATACCCATAATAAAATGAATATATCTCTGTAACCCCAAGGTCTATTTGAATGCTTTTGGAGTGATAGTAAAGAGAACACTTGTGAGATTTGTAAAGACATTTAAAGATCAGAATATGTGTTACTGGTGAAGAAAAAAATGAAGACGAACAGCACAAATGAAAAAGTTAAACAAATACTTCTAGGATGAATATCTTTTTGGAATAATTCACCTGTAGCTCTAAACTTTCATCAAATCAAAGCACATTACCTTATCTCTGCTATGACTATTTCCATCTATTTTTAACTCATTCCAGTTCTCCAAACCAAGAAAAGAATGCAGAAACTTTGTGCTATTTTGAGCTATATGCATATGTTTGAATGATAAAGATTAGATCAAGGAGAAAAAAAAAATAATAATAATGATTGTTATCTAATTTCAAGGGAAAACAACTATCAAGAGGCAAAGATTCCCACTCCTACGATGGCACTTAGATAAATAAAAAAGTGTCTAAATGTTGATACAGCATATTAAAGAATTACTAATGACCTCTACAGTGTTAAACATTTATTATCACACCAAAGAAAAGCTATTTTTAAAGAGGATTTTAGCATGAATGTGATTTTAGCCAAGTTTACTCTCACTGTGCCATTTCCTCTCATCCTCTTCCTCCAATGACAGCAAATGGATTTATGTGTATGTAGTTGCCTACTGTACCCTCCCTGTAGAGCCTGTCCTGGCTGATGTATTCCCCTCCACCTCCTCTCTCTCGCCAAGCTTTATGATGGAAACTGATACAAACGCTGTGATAGGGTTTCGGGATAAATTATTCACGCTTTCAATGCTCTCTGCTGCTGTTTCAGTTCTTAGAGGACGTCCATTTTACAAATGGCCCTTTTTTTAGACCTCATCCTTTTAATTGATCCGAGGCAAAGACAATACATGTGTGATTGAGAGAGCGGACGACTTGGACGATGAAAGTTCAGCACAGTGCAGAAACTGTGTGGCCGGGGCTGGTGTCTGTTGTCGGGCGCTGGCAGCCTGTGCAGTGGGGCATTAGGTGCCTTAAGATTTACTGCCTGGTAAATGAAATGGCTGTCCACCAGTTGCAGGGGCAGCACATCAACAGAGTACTGGCCTAATGCTTCTACCATCTGGTAGGATAGGCCTTTAATTGAAAAGAATTTCTGGACTGAATAAGAAGAGCCTGACCAAATCTCTCGGTCTCCCAAGAGAGAGAAGTAATGAAAAGAAAATAACTTCTCTCCTCTTTAGTGCCTATGGAACCCATAAAGAATAACAGGACATGGTGATATAACAGACACACTGCAGTAGTGAGTGGGTGAATAACTTTCATATTACAGCCACCATCTGCTAAGACGGTTTTGGAATGAGGAAGCCAATTGGATTAAACGTTATGGCCACTTTACTCACCACTGCTTTTAGAACTACCTTCAGGTGGCAGTTCATAAAGCATTTCTTTGTCAGATTTATTTAGACATGAAAGATGTGTTTTTACTTTTGTAGACACACCCGCTCCACGCTCCCACTTTGAGAGTGGGATTTTTCTTAAAACAAACAGGAGGGAGAAGAGGGGATGGCAGACATCCTAGAAGCCATAGAGGATAACTGATGAGTCTAGCAGGACTCGAGACAGAATAAAAGCACTCACCTTTAATGTGGCTTCTGTTGTTGGGATCCACTATGTCCCAGACACAGCCAGTGTGTGAGTCTGTGTGTGTTTGTATGTGAAAAACATGTGGCTCAAAATCATACAGATTCATTTCTTACATTAAAGAAGTCATGAACTGGATTTTTTGATGTGCTGTTGTCAGAGAAGTCTATGGGTGCATTATACATGACAGCTTTGGTTTACTCAAGTGGCATACACACACCCTTAAACCCTGACAGTATTATATAAAAATATAGAACACCAAAATGTGCTGTAATGTCCAATTCCACGCTTTCTTCGGTTGACAAGTGTGTATACTGGATGAGGTCATTGACTAAATTGTTTTAAGTACCCAAAGGAATCACCCACACCCAAAGTAAACAGATATTGATCCTAAAAGCTAACAATAAAGAAAGTTTAAAGTAGGCAACATCAATGGTAGATACTGTACTGCAGCAGCCATAATAATCGAGATTTTCAACACCTATTTTTCCACCTCTTTGTAAACATCAAGAGTGCTGAAATCCGGCAGACAGGCCCTCTTTGAGCATTAAATGGCTCTTGTGTGTTTTGGCATTTGTTGCTTTGGAGGCCGCATACGTGCATGCATATTAAAAAATGTACGCAGCATTGCAGAGTGGCAGATTTTAATTTTCCAGCAGTATTCCCAAATTCATGAAGAGATGCTGTGTTCCAAGGTGGCTCATCGCATTACATGTTAATCATGGGACAAGCCAAGGCCTGGCCACGATACATTTCACTTTGTGGCCTTGATTTTAAGTTGACAGAACAAGAACGCCATCAAAAGTGGCTCTGTGAGTACGAAGAAAAACGCTCCTGTCAACAGAGCCAGCATGCCACAGTCTTATGGTAAGGAAAAAAAATGTAATCAGATATATCTCCAGCCACAAATGCTGCACCGAGCAAATTGCATATGGGTAAACCAATTTGTTACAACAATTGCCAAAAATAGGCTGGGTGACAGGCCTTGTCCCTGTGTGTCTCTTTGTGTGTGTGCATGCATGTGTTTGCAGGCATGGGTCACAGCTTGTCCACTGACATGGACCCCATTAGATCAGATGACAGCACTTCATAATATTGACACATTCACAGCATGAGGTGTGCTATTCAAGAGTTCACCACACTTGTGATATACTGTACGCACCTGACGTGTCACAGGCTAATTTTGACCCGGTAAACTGCCTCGCTCACGAGACAAAATAAGAGAAAGCCGAGCCTTATGGAGATGTAATTTGAAGAGATGACAGACATACATATACACATACGGTATGTGCATATTACATTTTATCTGCATGGATAAAAGAGATCTTCAGTTGTGATACTAGTAATTTTATCTGTTTAAATGTATTTAAAAACGCATTGATTTTGTGTTTAGTCTGATATTATTTTGGAGTTATTATTCTACATCTCTGAATGAATCAACCCTGTTTGCACTTTCAGAGAAGGTCAAGTTACCTCAGAATAATTTGCCAGTGTTTGGATGGCAAATGAGATAATTATGATGTTGATGGCTGAGAGATGATTCAAACTAAAGCTGAAGCCTCCCAAACTACATGAGTGAGGTAAAGTGGCTTCAGCCAAAGCCATTGAGAGCTCCCATGGCTCAGCTCGCCTCCTTGCTCTTAAACAAACACCCCAGTCAGACATCAATAGGAAATGTCTGTTTTAGCACGACTGACCTTTAGCTGCAGTCCCAGTCTGTGCCCACCAAAACCACACTTGCATGTCTCACACTTTTACTAGTAATCACTAATACTAACATTAATAATATCATAGACTTGGTGGGAGCCTCGTCTGCCACTAATCAGCCTAGATGCATTTCTTTGGAGAGTTTTTCAAGTCTAAAATAAATACAAAAGGTGCTGCCAGATGACAGTGATGGCTCTAAAAGCTGGGGGATGGAGGGTGGGAGAGAGAGGCTCGTAAAGGCGAGGCCCCTTGTGGGAAGTCTGTGTTATGCCATGCTATAGGGCCAGCTGGCAGGGCCCAAAAGCTGGCATGACAGAATGTGACAGAGGATCCGGAGAGCAGGGACTCGGGGAATCCCGGCACAATAATGCGGATGGCAGAGGCTAAAGCCCAGATTTAATCACAGCCATCAACCACCTGCCAATAGAAAATTACACAACGGATATCAATGGCAGCCTCCCCATAGTGTTGAGCCCCCAGCAGTGTTTCCAGGCTCGTACCAGCTGTCAGTCACTGGGCTTTAATGGGGAAGCCTGCACACAAAGGATGAGTGTCATGTATGTACAGCAGAAGGTTAAAACCTCTCCAAAATGTAATGAAATTGGCCTGATTATTTATGGAGAAACAAATATTGAAATAGAAATCTGATGTAAAATTGATGTCATACCTTGCGGAATATACTTTTATTTGAAACTAAATTAACATTTCACCTCTTTTGTTTGTTTTGTTTTTTTAGTTTTTTTTATCTGTATATCAAACTGTTTTTATAGTTACAGTTGGACATTTTTAGATCAATAACATATTTTTGTCTGGTTTGATCGAGGCTCGCTTTTATTGCAAACATACACTCCAACTCACAGAGAATTTAGATTATATAATGACGTTGTCAGTCTAAAGCAGAGAAATCTTTCTGATTCTAACCAGAGCTTCATTTTTTTTAAGTGTGCAATGCAGTTCTCATTTTCAATCATATATAATCATGTACATACACACTAATTTACACACGCACACACACACACATTCATCAGGTCAGTTTGCGCTGCCCGATCTTGACGGGTAACGGTCCTGTGGTTTGGATACTAATCAGTCTCTCAAAATGTTTACATTTTTTAACTGTGCTGAGTGCGTTGACTCTCTCAGGTGCCCCTCTATTTCTGCACCAAAATTTAAATTGACCAAAATTAAAGTTTTATATTAAGAACACACCCAGACACACACATATTTACTTTTTTTCAATGTTTCTGTTTGTATTAGTTTAAAAATTGTGAAAAACGTGCTGCTTAGATTAATTTGAATTTAGATCTGTTTGATTTATTCAACCCCACTGCTTTGTTTTTTACAGATCATCATCCTCTTTAACATTCTTTTACAGATCTGATTGACAAAAGCAAGCCACTTATTCGCTCAATTTCAGAATTTTTTTAAGGGTGGTTCAGTTGGAGTGTTTATTTTTGTGTTTATGCTTCTGTTTGTTGGATCCTGACAGCTATCACTTCTGACACAAAGCAGTTGTTTTTTAAAGGCTTTGCATGGACCAGAGAAGACCTCTGCTCCTCGTTGCTCTCAGCCATGACTTCTTCAATATTTACATGTTTACGCTCAGTACTTCCATCTGTTGTTTCTGGAACAATCAGCAGCGGGGGCCCGGAGAAAAGCATGGGGAATGGATGTAAGCCGCGTTCAACTTGGGTTTCATGATTGGGAGGCTGGGCCTGATTAAGCTCAACTAGGGTTTGAGGAGAGGAGGGTGTTCTTTTCTTTACTTCAAGGCCCTCTCAAGGTTTCTGATGGAGGGTCAGGGGCTCAGGGGATCAGCACAAGCTCGCCCTCCAAGAGAAGCCTCACCAAGGGTGAGATCAGTCTTTACGGGGCTGTAACCTCGCTCTTGATCCAACTGGCCAGGGCCAAACTCACTAATGAATTTCAGATCTTCTATAAAATCAATCATAAGGTTCAGATTTGCTCAAAATGTGGCTGATTATGAGGAAAGCAACATGTTTACCCACCTTAAAATTCAGCAAAGGTTCAAGAGAGGTGTCTTCTGAAATATTTTGATTTTTGACTTTTTTCAGCTTTTACATTCGTGTAATAAATCAGTTTTATGACATTGACCTACCAAAAACTCATTTTAAGCATTTAGCAAGGCTTTGGAAAATAGCAATTTCAGTTAAAGAGTAAATTTTACCATGGTTTTTTTTCTTTCCATACTAAAAAAAAAAAAAGGAGTTCCAAGAAATAATAATAATTAACTATTATCAAGAGTTCAACAATGGTGTTACAAATGAAATGCTAAATTATCATTCAGAAGTCAAAGAAAAACTATTACTACTGAGAAGTAAAGTTAAACCCCCCAAGGACAAGTGGGAGCTCTAAAAGAACGGCTAATAGTGATGACTGTGTGGATAGAGGGAAAAAGAAAGCAAAGAAACAGAGGCAGGATGAAAGGGTGTGTTAGTCCCTTGTGATGTGGCTGCAGACGTAGAGGGTCTCAGCGTCAGCCTGGCCTAGCGTCGGGTTTCCTCATGCCGGAAGTGGCACGTTTCCCCTGGCGACAAGCCCTTCCTGCAAAATAAAGAAATCATTAGAAAGATGACAGCTGGGCCAGCCAACACAAAGCCCAGGGGGCTCAGCTTCAGAGAGCTGCCACCCAGCATTAGCTAGCTGCATTCGGCTTCACCATCATCCCTTTTACTGGGAAAACAATGCCACTACCAGGCAGCTTTCCACAAGATCACTCCCCTCTATGTCACACTCTATCTAATTTATAATTTTTCTTTTTTTTATCTCTGATCTAAATGTGCCTATCCGACACGCAACCTCGCATTTGCACACATCACGCGACTTCTCACAGTCCCCAAGGATGACAAGTCAAAAAACAATGTGGGGGTTTTGGCCAACCAGGCGGGAAAATATTCTGACATGTTAACCCCAAATCATGTGTGATGAGTATGGAGCTGAAGGCTCCAGACTCAAGCAGTGACCCCTGGCAATCATGGCGTGTGGCAGCCACACTGGGGCCTCTGTAGCATGGCCTTCTGGGAGAACACTGCGCCACATTCCAGCCCCAAGTCCTCCCAAAGCATTTCCTCCACAAACCATTGCTTACTTCTGTCTGCCAAACGAATGTAAGAAAAAGAGCCAGAGGACTTAAGGATGCATTAAGAGAGCTCACCCAAAAACCATCAGTACTTGACCTCAGCTGAAATGATTACACTGTAAGGAAGATATTCAAAGCTGATCTCGAAAGATAGGCTCATCTTGAGCTTAACGGCCTTAACAAGGGGAAGAATAATGCTGGCCTTAGAGGAAATAATGCTATTCTCAAGCTGCTAATTATAGAGGCAGACACTTGAGACATTCAGCTTTTTTCTACCTCATACAAATAATAACACAAACACTGCTATTAAATGTTAAAAGAATTATTGAAGATTTGGGAAATGACTAATTTCCTTTATTGCAGACATCTTTTGAGGAAATATAGTGAAACCAAGAGATTTGTTTGTATATCTAGGCCACAAGCAAATCTGGTGTGTGGCATTGCTCAAAAATGCACCTACTTGTTTCTGTACTTTCACTTAACCATGCGCACCAGCTCAGGCTCCTTCCCCGCCAGAACGGTGACGCTCCACGTTCCTGGAGCTAGTCAGCAGCCGAGGATCAGACTGCCAGGGTCGCCACCCAGCTTTACACTGCACTGGACCCCTACGGCTCCTCCTGCAGGTGGTGAACCCACATGAGGGGGCCCATGTCACCCTTTCGGGCTAAGCTCAACCAGGTCCGATGGGCAAAGGCTCGACCACCAGAAGCTCGTCTCCGCGCCCCACCTCCAGACCTTGAATTAGAGACAGGAACCCAGTGACCCATGGCCAGGCAAGCGAAACCTGGATCAATTGTTTTTATTCATCATAGGGGCATAAAGCCTCTGACAACATAGCTCCAAGGATCTTCAGGGCGCACAAACTCCTCCACTGTTGTAAGGTGGCGGCTCAGGGAGGAGGTGTTATGCTCAGTAACTATTGTTTATATTAGCCAGTGAAGCTAATATACCTTATAAGATTCATCCAGTCCAGTCTAAAACAGTGAATGCTGGATACAATGAAGAGTTAAGTACAAAATTTAAACAAGAACGTCCTTAATCATTAATCCTTAAACTTTAATCCATACAGAAATTAGTAATATTTAATGTCATTTCTACATTTCCTGAGCATATTTGGCAACTTGATCTGGTACCTTAACACCAGTATTCAATAAAGCAGTATTTCCAGAAAGATACGGAGCTATCCCTTTAATTAGCATTCACATGTCAAGACCTTCGTGCTGCAATTCAGACCCATATTGTGATAAACATGTCTGTATGTGCGCTGTGAGTGGAAGTGATGATCAAAACATGACACAGCTTCACAGACACCTCCAGGTGCCACAACTCCGTTGCTATGACGATTAGGAGTGACATAGGTTAACACCTGCTAGCGCTCACTCATGGAGATTAATGTGGCTGCTCAAGCAAGACACGCAAAAGCACACACACTAACACACTCACTCTAGACTTCTGTCCCCTCTAATGGGGACTGATAAAAGACAGGCTCCATCTCTCACAAACAAGACTGACTGGGCTGCTAGAGGTCAGCTCCACTGCAACCATTTCCATGTGCTGCTGCATGTAGACATACATCCCCATGACTAGGGAGCAGAGCAGCTTTCTCTGGGTTTAGCTGGCTTCTAGTGGCTGCATGAGGCCACTATAGTTTCACTCTGATGCTAAGTAAATACACGTCAGTGAAATACTGGAGTTGTCAGTTAAACAGATTGATTTCTTTTTTTTTTTTCTTTAACTGTGTCCAACACATGGTTCAAGCAACCCAAAAAAATAGGCACAAATGACAAATAAATATTACAACAGTCATGCAATCAGTACTTTCACCACACAGAGCGAATCCTATATGAGGCAGAATGAGAAAGTTGATAGAAACTGCTCTGAGACTGTTGACACACTATAGCTCATTTCCATTGCTGATGTCTGAGCCAGAGGCCATTGTGGTTGTGTCTCAAGCTTATTTACACACACAAATGAGGTCGACAGCAGAGGCAGACGTTGCTGTGATGGGAAGATTGCCAGGATCTGCATTTGACAGGACAATCATTCATTGGACGCCTGTCTGTTTTAAACTTTATAAGTTTCTTCACCCAAATATTGTCATAATAAGATAAGATAAGATAAGTTAAGATAAGATAAGATAAGATAAGATAAGATAAGATAAGATAAGATAAGATAAGATAAGATAAGATAAGATAAGAT
>JBAMHW010000020.1:14045296-14055735 GCA_037177495.1 Rhadinocentrus ornatus | reverse complement strand
CCTGGATGAGCTGCACTACCTGAGCCACTTGTGTGGGTTGTAGACTCCGTCTTATGCTACCACTAGAGTGAAAGCACTGCCAGCATTCAAAAGTGTCCAAAACATCAGCCAGAAAGCATAGGAACTGAGAAGTGGTCTGTGGTCACCACCTGCGGAACCACTCTTTTATTGGGGGTGTCTTGCTAATTGCCTAATATTTCCACCTGTTGTCTATTCCATTTGCACAACAGAAATTTATTGTGTTGCTTCCTTAGTGGAGAGTTTGATTTCACCGAAGTGTGATTGACATGGAGTTACATTGTGTTGTTTAAGTGTGCCCTTTATATTTTTGAGCAATGTATATTTTTTTGTCCTCAGAATTTGTATCGTTCTATTTCACTTTATTTTCACAGTTTGCTTTGTTATTTCAATTAGACACAGCGCAATTGCACTATATATACACACGATGTATACACTGTAATTTCACTTTTGTTCACAAGAAGGTAATGAATAATAATAGGAAATCTAAGAAAAAATATTTGTATTTATTCGCTTTATTCCTTCTTGGTAGTCGGCTTTTTTTCTTGATCTTTCTCATCTCTCTTCTGTCTCCAGAAAAACCATCAAAATCAAGGTTTCAAAATGGCTTTGTGTAAACTAATGTGTGACATCAAAGTGGCTCATTATTTATTTTTCACAATCTATGGCTCATGTGGTGAACTGTCTAGAAATCACTGAAATTGTCATTAAAAGTCTCTTCTGAATATATCAGCATATCCTGATCTTAGTAGGAACCAGCCGTTTTGATCATCATGTAGTACACCTGGACCTTTGCCACAACGGTATATCTCCCTTGGGCCATAAAAAAGCTGATTCTTTTACTACTGTGCACAGATGTATCCAGGTTATCATTTATAGATTTAAAATATCTTCATAATGGTTGATGGTTTAAAATTAGATTTTACACATTTTTGTCTACATTTTAATATTTCGGCCAGTGGTAAGACAGAAAATTTGGATGACCCCTTTTAAATATTTCAAATAAAAAAGATGTAAAACTTTGCATTTGCTTAAGTTTCTATTACTTGAAACCTCTGCCCTGACCTCACAAATGTTTTTCTTTGGGCCCGGCAGCCTGGAGCAGCTCCTTGTCTGCGTGTGTCCCAGACCAGCAACTGTAAAATCCATTTGGGACACTAAGCCCTTAATGATGAGGGGATGCTGAGGTAAGGCAGGTATCCTGCCTAACCTCTGATGGTTTATGTACAACTGTAACTCCTCTGGACTTGGATGTCCATCTGGGCCAAATCACTCACATGGTACTATTTATTTGGCCTGTTGGAGACTCAAGGATAAGTCAATCACCCCATGTTTTTCTTTTTCCTCTCCTTTATTCTCTGGTTTTAATAACAATTGATATGCACTATTAGAGGGTATCCACTGTGTAGTATGTGCTTACATTAAAGCTGTGTCTGTTTACAGGATTCTAAATGATTTGGATTTGGAAAGCACTGTCATCACAGTTAAGACTAGGGAACGGATACAAGGCATTTAATAATAACGAAGAAAGAGATCCACAGACACGCTTCATAGACAGGGCAGAATGTTAAAGGGAATGAGTGCCAGATTCATACACTACCAGTAAACCGTGGACTAACATGCTTTTCTGTGCCATATAATGATTAGAGAATTTAATGTAAGGAAGTATTTTTTTAAGGACTTGAGGTGGGTAGTTAAATGCAGTCCATCAGCAGAGAATCCTTAGTTATGTATTTTTTAGAGAACTGATAGAAGATCGGCGTAGTGTAAAATACTTTCCAAAACCGCTCCCACCAAAGTTTTAAAAACAAGCTAATTTTGGTCAAAGTGGGCAGTCATGCTTCATGCTATAGAAGGGTGCTTTCTATCAGCTAAATTAACAAACACAGAACAACAGTTATTTAATTTTTTTTTTCTTATCCCGCTGTAAATGCCAACTGCAAAACTCTGTAACACAAGCAGCAATGTTGATCTCAGTCTAAGATACGTCACTCAGCAATGAATCTAAACAAACAGTGTCAGTGTATTGTCACGCCACGGTGGCCACCATAATGACAAACGACAAGAATGAGGCCTTCATTCTTTTGTGGAACACCGCTGTGGGCCTCATGCACTTTTTTCCAGAGTTCCCAAAATATTTTTTGCAGTTGATCGGCCCTGTCATTTTGCACATTGCGAGGGAAGAGGGAGGGCAAAACAAAGCTGAGTGGTGTAAAAATAGCCCCGAGGCCTTGAGATGCATTGTTTTGGTCTCAATACAAAAGGGAGGAGTGAGAAGAGCTGAGGCTGGGAATCACCCTGAGGGGTGAGGGTGGAGGCACATTAAAAAACAAAGTCCAGGTGACATTCTAGTGTCAGTGTCACCCATTTAAGGCACAGTGTGGTATAAAATGCTGCAGGCTCTTGGGCTCTCTCAATGCTGCGTGATCTTTACAGGAAGGAGAAGATTCAATGTTTTCAACGCAGACAATGTGTGTCTTGTATAAGCGCCCACTTATTGTACATGTTAAATGCTGGTCTATCACTCTGTGATTGATGCGACTCTGCCTGAGAATCATATTGTTCTATAAATGGATGGGTAAAGAAAATCATTCAAATCCAACTTCTAAGGATTATAGCAAAACTCATTTAAATAAAACTGAGCTATAGATACCTCATCACTGAATTTGCCACTTTTATTTATCTTAAACATCATTTAACTATCATCAGCACACAAATTTGGATTTGCTCCAAAATGGGAGGGGATGACCTCCTTCCTAAGGTTTCTCAGTTAGCTACAAACCACCCCAGTAAATTAAGCAACCAGCACAAAAACCTCAGCAAATAGCAGAGATGCTAACATACGTCAGCAACCTGTACACAATTAAATGCGTTAATTTTCAGCGGCCCAGTCTAAAGATTTACCAATAAGAGCTGGAGCACTTAGATACAACAAGACATTCTCACTTCAAACCATCACATCATCTTGTGGTGTCACATTTTGACCACTGACAGACAATGCTAATGAATTAGGTAGGGTGTACAAATTAAAGACAGGTCAAGCTGGCAACCCAACTCCTGTGTTAACCAGTCTCCAAGAAAGCATACAATACTTCACTTTGCCCACTTGTCTGAATTGTAGTAGTTTCATATTCTATGGTTGTAAATAATAAGAGTTAAGTATCATTAGGGCTCATTTATGCTATATGAGAAGGCTATTTTTCTGCTTCCTGCCTGAAGTGGCATACTCAAAATAAATAGGTATATCTTCACAACTACAAGGGCTATATGCATATTGGTCTCAAAAGCAATTTTACCTGGAACACAGTAGAAAAAGTAAATGGTTATCTCATCCTAGAACATTGCATTACTTTCAGTGAAAGCCAAAGGACAGCTGCCCAATTCATCTAGGAATTAGGAACGTCAGATAAGCAACTGTAAGAAAATGGAATCTAAAACTGTTAATCTGAGCAGTTTTAAAGATGTTTTAAGAATGGTGTTTTGCAAGTAAATATCTCGGGAACCCGTCAGCAGATGTTGGTTACCTTAATCTATCATCAGGTGTCAGTGGAATCGATGGAGAGCCCCCAAATTCACCTTATAAACATTGCAAGGATCTAGAAAACAGTGAAGCCCAAGATAGTATATCATAGGAAGAGTGAATTTTTGTTTTTCTTTGCCACTCTTTGGCTGCTAGCTCACAGAGTTTGTATCACACAGGGATCAGACAGACATCATCAGAGTCTCTGCTTTCACATGATATCTTGTTTGTGTAGTTTGCTTGAAGTTGAGAAATTAGCAGAAGCTCTAAAGTGGACAGTGTTGTTTTCATGTTTTGTTTTCATTTCCGCAAAAATTGCTTCTGGTGTGAATTGCATTTTGCTTGGGTTGTAATGCTTGGTAGAGTCTTTTAGCTTTGAGTCTCCCCATCATTTTGGCATGCTACATTAGAATTGATGCTAGTGTGTGCAAAGATCTTCTATCTCACACTGCCCTGTGTATAGAGGGTACTCATAGAAGTTAATACCCACATAAATAATCATAGTTGGCCTCTTTTATGTCTCTTTGTGAGAATATGCATTATCGCGCTCTTCTTCACTGTCTTCATGTTTGTTATTACAATACCAGGAGTATTAGACAGTTAAAAGAAATTATAAATAATTTACAATTTTAGTTATATAATAGACATAGTTCATTGGTTTTGATTTTTTTCATGTTTTTAGAATATTGTATTGTTACACTGTTTTGTTGGAATTCCTTTTCAAATCTTAAAAATGAAGGTTTGTGAATAGAGAATTCACATTTCTGAATATGGTATTTTACAAGTAATAATAATAGCAAATCGTCCTTCAAAAAATTAAAAAAAAAAGCTTGCATGGATAAAACCAGTAAATAACTTTCAGAGATAATTCCTTCATTTTAATCATAATCAAGTATTTATGGGGAAGACACCAGATTTCCTTCTGGCTTAAATCTGGATTAAAGCTATTTCACTAAGACAGTACATTAGAAACAGAGACTCATTCATATGTCATACATTTTATTTCTCTTTGTTTACTTTTTTTTTGTGGAAAAACAGATTTGACATATAATTTCCACAGTATGTTTGCTTTTATCATTATCATATTGCTATTGAAACTAACTTTTTAAACTTTCATATTAAATATTTTGAACAGCACTTTGGTCCGATGTGGTGTTTTTAAATGCTTTATAAATAAAGTTGGATTAGATTAAAACATTGAAGTAAACGCTGAATTTTATGCTGCCCTCTTGTGGATGTCTTGCCTAACAGCCATGCCAACTTAAAGTACTCATGGGAGTTTATGGGCAGTAGCTTTTGACATTTCAAACGAACATACCTTTCTACGTAGGTAAAGTGAGTATAAATGAATCCCAAAACTGTTGTTTTCTGTAAATTAGCACATTATGAAGGAAATCATAAGACATAGATAAAAGAATGTGTTCCTCCATATAACACATCTCGACATAGTTTATGAATGTGCATACCATGATGTAGGAACTTCCTCAGAGACACAAGATCTTAACATTGTTTGCAGACAAATAACAACTCAACTATATTTGTGTAGAAGATAAGGTAAGAAAGTCATAGCTACCGTACAGTTTTTTGTTTGGTTTTGTTTTGGTTTTTTGCACTTCCGCATTTTGCGTTGTGGACTAATATCAATCTCACAATATATCATGATATTGGATTGTTAGCAAGGGACAGATATTCTTATTCTTAGTTTTTTGTTTATTTGTTTTTTCAGTCAGTTTTTGGTTAGGTTTGGGTTACAGAAATACTTGGTTAGGTTTAGGAAAATGTCATGGTAGAATATGTTGGACAGGCCTTTTCTCTTTGGAGCTTCTCCTTTTTATGGATTGCCACAGTGATGTGGTGTCATGATTCAAGACATTTGAGTCACAGTCTCATTGCATTTCTTTTAGACATTAAGAAACTTCCATTTAAATCGCTCAAAGTTGTTGAAAAGTTTCAAAATTAGCATTTAGGGGTCTTGACCTATACCTCTAGGGCAGGATGGGAGGAAGGGCATCACAGCTACATTATCCGGATCTTGATAAGCAGCAGAAAATGGTTTCAGATTGCAACATGACACTCCAGTTTTGCTCTGTCTCTCTCAGGTGTGACTTTTCTTTTTTGAGATCCAGACTGGGCCTCCTTCCAGACACTGTGGTGGTCGAGCATTTTCCTATGACAAAGTATAAGTTCTGGAGTTATGGATCCATTTAGCAGTAATATTCCTTAATGAAAACAGCCTAATTATACCCACAAATAACCACAAGCCTTCACAAAGGATTAAATATACAACAGAGGAAAAATGTCAGGTATTCATTTTCCAAATTATGGAAAAATTTAAACATCTGCAGTTCTTTGCTGGGTAGAAATAAAAGTTCTGGCTGAGGGCTTGGGGGGAAGGGAGAAAAGTGCTTTGTCACTTTGGATTTAACAGCCCCAGTTTGAGGAACAATGCAGCCGTTTTTGATTTCAGAGGCCCATGGCTTCAGGAAGAAAACAAAAACAAATATTTGTTTTGTGGTTTATTGGGTTTTAATATGGCAACGAGATGAGATGCAAACTGAAATGTGGAAAAAGTCAAATGCGGCTGTCTTTCCAACAATGACGAATGAACTGTGACTCAATCCTCCTTTGAGTAAGATTTGTGATTTTGATTACTGCTTAGTTAGATTATTTGGCTTTTGGTCTTCTGGTTGTGTTACGCAGATACAGATTTGAGGGGAAATTGGAGCTTTTTTCTTTTTCTCAATAGATTTGCTTGACTTATCTTGCTCTGTCCTTTCTGCTATGGTCTAATCCCTAATGAGAATCCCAACTAAAAAACACAAGCAGCCACTCCTAAGGAAATAATTGCCTTTATACCCTGTACATTATTTCATCTGAGGCCTCAAAAGAAAACTAAGCTCAGGGTTATTATTAGTGTCTGTGTTTGATAGCAGGTCACATTTAGTGGCAGGTATAGTGAAATGAGGCCACCAGGGACTGCTGATTGTGAGTGAAGGCCTGCGATCATCACTCATCACCGGTCGTTACGTGCCTGTCGCTGCTTTCAGTTAGCCCCACTGGCTGCTAAAATTGAATCTCAAGTTGATTCCTATTTTGGTTTCAGGAACAGGTGATGTGCTTGGCCCAACATGTTCCCTTGCCTCTACATCACCCCCTTGGGGCTGTTAGCGAATGCAACGACAACATAGTTTTCTAAGAAAAGGAACAGGGGCAAGGTGGGTCTGTTGTTCCTGCGACAAAGATCGATACCTTATTAGCACAGCTTGAATGTGGCAGAACCTTGGCACACACGATTGTTTTTAACATGGGAAAAGACATGTTACACACGAGCATCTCAATAAAAGACATCCGTCTCTGATTTTGTTTGGTAAGATAAATCTGTGTTGGACAGGCAGTGGTAATCAATCCAGCACTGTTTAATTTGCTGTCAACTTGCGTAACAAAGAGCTGTCTGTCTCGCTTTGTTGGCTTTTGTTGACAAATGCTTGACTGACTTGAAAAAATCCATTCAAATTAGGCAAATCCTTCTTTCCTCGTGCAGTCTGATGAGAGCTGAGCAACATACAAAGTTAGAAAGCTACATAAATAGTTTAACCAACTCATTTTCCACACTAAATGATATCTCTGGCATCTATAGATGGAAAACAAACAGCATCACAGAATGGATTTGTGTCATTGTCGGCACACCTGGACTATCCCCTGCACCTGCCTGCTTACTCTCAGTGTAAACTTTTCCCAACCCACCATTTACATGCAGGTCAAATCCTATTCAAATGCCTCCATCTAAACAGAGGCACATTTCAAAACAGACACTACGCTGACCCTTGATTATGCATCACTTTGTATAAGGTCTCAGCAGAAGCAAAGATTACAATAATCAAATTGAGGCCACAGACCAGGAAGATTTATTCTTAATAATTTTAAGACCAACCTTTAAATACCAAACCTCACTCCTCTGAAATAAGTTTCTGCCAACCGTAAACACAAACTGTTACTCCTGTTACTCACACAAATAGTGGGATTGATGATAGTTGCTATTTACCTGGCAAACTACGAAAAATCTCCCTTCTTCACAGTTATTTCTGCAACGTGAAGGATTACAGAAGGAGGTGAGAGATTCAGCATTCATGCATAAATAAAATGCTGAGTAGGTTTAAATACTAATATGACAAATAATTTAATGTAACCAGGTAGAATTTTTCTTAATTCTGTTTATATTAAGCAGAATGAAGACAAACTTGTACAGTGACTGCTCTTTCTTGTGAAAGTAATCACATCTTTATGGCTCCCGTCACTGCTCTTTACAGATCTGTTTCCCAGAGGTATTTGATGAGGAGAGCCAAAAGCAAGAGGAAGTGTGGGTCCACAGCCTGCATGTTAACAATGGCTCTCCTCAGACCCCCGGCCCAAGCCCAGCCAGTCATGAAACACCATGGAGATGTTATTGACCTCAAGGTTAACTCTCCTCAGGTAAGCCTGGGAGATAATGGACAAAGAGCAGTTCTTTTACAGGTGGAGTGACACGGCATATCCGCGCTGCGCAACTCCTCTCGCATTGACAGATTTTCTAATTCACTGCAGATTCCCATAAAACTGGGTGGCCAAAGCCAGCCCTGCCCAACAGAGGGCCCATTCATGCTGGGTGGGATAAGGGGTCTGGCCAAATTAACCTGGATTAATTTAAAAGAGCAAAGGGTCCTTACATCCGAATAAAATGAAGATCAATAAATTAAATGTCCGGGTCAGGATGTCAAGTTGCAGCGATGATTGACTCGCATACAGGGAGTTACGTACTTTGGCTCAGACCTGGCTCAAAAAAAAAAAAAAAAAAAAACATAAGAGAGAGCCTTAATTACTTTATTCCGAGGAAAAGAAGTGCTTCCATGCATCTCTCTTTACATGCTAGAGTTGTCCTCTTGTAAACACACTCATGTCAGTAAAGAATGTTCATTATTTCTCTCATTTGGCTCAGGGATTAGTTACTGCAGCAGAAAAGTAATCAAAGAAACCGCTTGGAGATGTTTGTATTCCACCCTAAGAGTTATTATTGAAATGTGTGATTTATGTCTCTCAGGATTTTCCAGTATTTCTATTTTTTCTCTTTTTTTCTCTCTAGTCATGGTCAGATTGTTCTCCGTTTCCTTTGTATACAAGTTGTGACTGAGAGGCTTTCATAAAGTCTTATGATTTTAATTTCTGAGATGAGTGCAAAATTGCTGTCCTAAAAAAAAAAAAAAATTTAATTTTAAAAGCACCATAAGAGAAGGAAAAACAAAGCTGGTCATGTGCTTCTGTGTTGGAGCAATTAGACCTAAACCTGAACCACATCATGTCATTCACTACATGATCAATTATCCAGTAAGGACAGACTTGTAAGGAGGCCATCTCATCATGCAGCCATTAATATCTAAAGAGTGTCTGCCTGGAGATGACATATAAGACAATGGAAAGAGGACCTCAGAAATGACCAAGTGGCCTGAGCGCAAGCTGTTAGCAGATTAAAGTGACTAAAGACACAGGGAGACAAATTCTCCATGACAGAAGGTAAGACTGGTGAGACAAAGATTTTGTTTATGTCAATTAAAGTTTTATTTGTATATTTAAAGACCAAATCAAAGACTATATGAACCTGCAGTGTTAATGTAAAATCCGGAGTCAGACAAACTTTTTTATCTCTAAAATGAAACGTCTATATAGAAATTTTTTAATTTTTTTTCCCCTCCTCAGCTATGACTCTTGAGGTGCCCACAGTGACTTTCTAAATGAAATACCTAAGCTGTTGCTGCCAGCAGGATACTTCCTCAGATTAGCAGGGCTGTTTACACAGTCCCCTGGTAATCTGGGCCACAGGGGACATACCTGTGCTGTGTCAGAGACTGAGCTAGAGTTACACAGTGTGACCAACCAGCTACAACGGCTCGCACCAGAATAAGATCTAGAGGGTCTGAAGGGACTGGCCTGGCTCCAAATGGGTTGGCACTGGGTACAACTGGCCTTGTCTCTCCCTGCCAGAACAAGGGGAGGAGCGGAGGACTGCAGCGTGGAGTCTATGCGCATTTGTGTGCAGTAGTGTAAGCGGTATACTGACTGCCACCTCTACATCCTTCCTTCCTGTTCTTGTTTTTTTGGGATGTACTTTGGTAATTAGCTTGTCTGCAGGTCCGTCAATGCTGCTGCAGATGCAGGCACACAAAGACAAAGCTTTGAATCAAGTTTAAAAAAAAAAAAAAACATGCCTTATGGGCCTGGACAATGACAGCACACAGATAGGAGAATACTGGTGTTATTGTGTAGTGAGAAGAGGGCAGTTTTAATGGAGCCTAAAGCTGATGTGAAGATAATAGGAGAGAGCTGCTCTGTTTGAATTGAATGTTTTATAATCAGGCATGCACACATACCAATTCAAACACACAGGTATGTGCACATTCACTCACATTTGTGTGCGTGTGTGTGAGCACATATTCTCTGGACACTGCCCTTTCTTCCATGTGCTTGTCTCCCTTCATCCTTCAGCTGCTTCTCTCTACAAACAGAAATCTGCAAAACAAAGGATGGTGATGTTCACCACCTGCTCACATGCAAACCTCAAACAGACACAAAAGACAACATTTTTACAGAAGCACATTTATAATGTAATATGTAGACCAAAACCTAAAAGGATCATTCTAATATTCAATATAGCTCTCCTTATAAAGGGACATGACATGCAACATCTTGGAAGTCTTAGAAGTTTAACTAAAACTACAACAAAACAGCTAATAGTTATTTTATTGAAAGGAACCAGCAGCAACCCCTATAAATGAAAACAGTTTATTAAATAGTTAATTTAATTTTAATTTTAATTTTAATTTTAATTTTAATTTTAATTTTAATTTTAATTTTAATTTTAATTTTAATTTTA
>JBAMHW010000020.1:13987743-13998537 GCA_037177495.1 Rhadinocentrus ornatus | reverse complement strand
AAAAATATGGTTACTGCAAAAACAAACACTGCTACTACTGTATGCGGTAGAAAATGAAAAGTAAAAAGTAGAAGCAGAAAAAGGGACAAAAAGTTATTAATAATACTATTTTAAAAATCAGAATTGGGCATCTAGGTGCCGTGTCACAGTAGTGAACCGAATCCATAAAAAACACTTTATCCTCCTTATTTATTGAAATTCTGATAGTTTTCAAGCCTTACATTTAGAATATTCCACATCGGGTTTTCAAAAACGAAGTTACGCTTCAACTAGAGATATTTGAAATATCCAAGTTTGAGCTGTTCTCTGCAAGAAAACATTTAGAGATGCATCCGCTTCTTCATATATATATATGATTTCTAATCGCTTGTGTTGTATTACTTTAAATGATTAAACAGATTTGTTGTGTTGCTGATTTTTTAAAGGCACCAATCGGCAACATACCTCACATACCAGCTTAATTTGATCCACTCTCTTGGGAGATTTCTAAGCCAAAGGCACATAACTGACGATTAACATCTTCACTACTCATACCAAACCTTACCTCATGTTATACCCCCATAGAGAGTCAGCCTAGGCTCCAAGGATCTTGAGGCTCACAGGCAATCCAATGATTTCAACAGTCCACACTCTTCCACTTATGCAGGTCAGCCACAGCAAAGTGCATATTGATCTCTAAAGCGAGATGATATTGTGGTGTCTACTGCTCATTGCTAAGAAGGTGCCCTCAGCCAGTTTGGCTTGAGCAGAGGAGACAGCAGAGGTCACATGACTCTGACAGCACTTCTGCAGCTGTTTTTCCCTTGTGTTGAGCCTGATCTTGGTTAGCTGTACTTTGTGGTAGGTCTAATAACTGATTGTATTTATAGAGTGTAGTATTGTCATCTTTATTTCTAGAGAGCTGATTTTTTTTTATTTATTTATTTATTTTTATATTACTGTGAGAACAGGAAGATTATGATGCTAAATTTAAATAAGTTGAATTGTGTATATTCAAACAGAGAAGATTCAAAGCTTGAACTTACAAGGATGAATTACATGGATGGTCACGTAAAGTGATATATGTCAGGACTTTAGGGAAATATTTTAGGAGTGTGGTGGTATAATACCAGTATGTGCAAGTTGGTGAATTGCTTTCCCCTCTGCCACAATGTGTTTGTGACACTGGGTGCTAGCATGCATTTGGCACATTTCCCATTGCCTAGGATGAAATCCTTGGCACCAAGGGAGGGAGTGAAAACTTGGATTGAGCAAGCTGCCTGCTGGAGTTGGGTGGGTGGTCCAATATTATGCAGCGTGAATGGGCTTCATGAAACCTTGTCCAAAGTCTTATTCTGAGATAGTGGGCTAAGGTAGCACTGAGTGACATGTGCAAAGCAGCAGCATTTCCCACTCGTTTGTCATAAAGCCAGGGGAATGCTAGGATATAGTTTCAGGCTTTTCATTTCTGTACATGTTGCGAGGTTCAAACTCATACCGGTGTTTCCTACCAGCAGCATTTTGATTAGAAAGTAAAACGGAGTTTACCGATTTTTACATCCTCTCGTTTTCAGAGAAACAATCAAAATGCAAACATTAAGCTCTTGCTTTAAAGTTTTAGTCATAAGTCAACTGTCATGGCCTCAGATTGTTTGCAAACCCCTAACTTAACTTTTATAGATATTTATGTTGCAGAGGCTCACATTGCATTTCATTGTTTACTTTGTTTTGCAAGTCTGACATGCTGCGAGGAATAAACTGCACCTGCTGGGTTTATGTTAATGGAGGAATACATGCTTCACCCAGATGCCACAGTATGGTTCTTTCATGTGTTTTTGATTTTTAGATAAGGGGGAGGTTTATAGCCTGGCAGAAATGCAGCTCATTTCAGGCTCTGAATAAACAAATGGTGGATGGTTAGTAGGATTGTTGGGGTTTGGTTGTTCCTAGTATACAGATGAGGGTGGTCTTATTTTAATTTGGACAATGGAGGGAAGTGTGGACCACACATTATCTGTTTTTAATTGAAATGAAATTGAAATGAGTGTCTGAGCTATTTCTTTTACTTATGTCCAACCTTTTTTAATTTAAATGGACTATGATTGTGGGTGCTAAAATGACCAGTAGATAAACTTTTTTTAATTGCTGTTATTTAATTGCTGATTTATATATATTTTTTTATTCCAAGATGCTTTTCTTGGAACACATGTTCCATTCGGCAGCACTATTAAATGATTGATATTTGTTCCTTAGAGAATTTATAAAATCATGTGTTTGCATGTTAAAGGGCTTCTATTCTTGTCTCTACTCCTAAGAATCATTGTTCTGGCACCGGTAGATGCAGGTTATCAAAACATTTCATCTGGCAGCGTAGTAGAGATTACACTCAACAGAGATTCTTTTTCTGTGGAAGCGGACTAAACTTTTGTTGACATAATTAGCAGTCATGGCAGGAAGAGAAGATGTGAGGTGTCTCCATTCAGTCTGCGTCTTCCATCAGTATAGATTAGATAATATTCAGGAAGTTACCCAGCACTGTCTCACTTTCAGTAAGATTTGAACAGTGCATTTGTGATTATGTATTATATATGCAATTGTCCAAATGTAATAATTTTGTTTTTGTTCACATGTATGGTACATGTCATGCGCATCAAGCAAGATGCACAGTCAATACTGTATTTCAATTTAAGATTAGAGTACAGTTTGACCCTTAATGATTCTATCAGTGCTAATGATCACAGAAACCCTAGCCTTAGAAAATTTACGAACTCCTGTCAAGTCTAAATGAGTCAAAGTATTTGGTTAATAAATAACCTTTGATGTAGGGTTCCCTTGACCTGTGACGTGTTTCAGTAAATGACTATACACATGGCAAGGCAAAAGGGATAGCAGGGTGCTTCACTTGGTCCTTTGCTCTGCCTTGTCCAATTACATGTTCCTCATCTGAGAAGTAGCACTCTTAATCAGGTAATGCCAGGGTTTAAAGTTATCTCCATAAACGTGCTCCATAGATTATGGCAATGCTCGCACTTTAGTTTAGTGGAACACAAAACAACCTTTCCCCCTCTATTCAAATAATTTAAATACAGACGCACTGTTCTTTAGTAGTGCAGATCTGCAATCTCTGTGTGCTTTTGCTGTGAGCCTGTCACATTATCTCAGTCTATGGCTGATAAAGTGGCATAGTTGTGTCAGCTGATCCCATCTTCCCCTCCCATCCGCACTCACATGGCACCTCCTTATCCTGAGTCTGCTTCCATTGTACAGCCTCAGGCCACATGGGAACTAATTCCTTACTAACTGTGACATGCAATAAAAGATGGTGGACACACATTCCTATGCATGGCAGATAATGGCATACAGGCCAGTCTTTCCAATCACACCCTTTCTAACTTAACTCCACATTTCATGGTTGTTTTAGCTTCATGCAAATATACTCGCATTATGACTCAACTTTTTACAATGCGTTTCCCATACATTACAGGGGTTCCCCCCATGAATGTAGACTGAAACAAATCCTAATATTTGATTTTTACTTGCTGTAATCCCTCAACAAAAGCCTTTTTACACACAGAATTCTTGTAAAGTAAATGTTTAAGTTGTGCTCTTGAGCTGTTCAGCTAACCTCTCCTAAGAGAAATCTAGTATAACCGCATTCCTCCACTGACGTAAATGGGCATACAGGGCTTTGCTCTGGGGCATCCCAACATGTAACCCATCCAGCAAGATTTTAGTGTTTCAGAGCACATGTCCTTTAGATGCGTAAGAAAAGTCAACCAAATTATAACGTATGGTGTGTTTATCTACAGAGATGCTGAACCCATTTGTTTTATCTTTTTTTTTTTTCTTTTCTTTTAGGCATTTCGTGCTGTAAACTTCAGGAAGTGGGTGTGTATTTGGTAGCCTATGACAGCGCATGGGTGTGAGAACTATAAAAATGTAATGATCAGTGCAAATCCCTGTCTCCTCCCTCTTCTCAGCTTGACTCTCTGTTTACACATCTCTGCTGCACACATACAGGCTTCTCTTGGCATAACCGGGACTTCAGCTTAATTCTGCTGATGCAGCATTGACTTTTGCGAAACAGTGCAGAGGTGTGGACGTGGTTAACTGTGCTTTGGAATATGACCACTGTGAAAGCATCTGTAAATGTTCAGAATTATTGTTTTGTTCTGCAACTGGCTAAATATTTTCACTTTTCAGACATTACTGCTCACTTTTGTTAATCTTTAAGCTTTCGTCAACTTAATTTATGGTGCATGGACCTCAGTCTAAAAGTTTTCAGGTTTTAAATACAGTATGTGTATGATTTTCCCATATCTTACAGTTTTCTGTTTGCACCTCCAGCTCCTTGTCCCACCAGATACAATCCCAATGGATATATTATGGGTAAGGAAGAGGCACTTGACCAAGCCTTGGCATTAGCAGAGCTAAAAGGCTAGGTATTTTCATTAGGGTGGACATAAGTATTGATTCTCATTCAATTGACAGCCATTAGTGGACCATTTAAAAGGTACCCGGCAGGGGGTCCATTGGTGTTTAGCCCTTTTGTGACCTGGTTGCTATGGTCAATTTCCTGCATACGAACTATGTGCCCATTGTCCTATTTGATGTAAACCAGATTAGCTGGCTCATAAGTATTGTTAGCTCAACTTTAGTGTCAAAGCCTTTCACCCAGAAGGAACCTGTATCTGAAAGACTGAAAAGATTACAACTGCTCCCAATGTTTGGCTTCAGGCAACTTTTTACTGCTGACCTCTTGTGGCCCCTCTACCTTTGCCTTTAAAAAAAAGAAAAAGAAAAAAAAAAAACACTCTACAAGCTTTACCAAAAAAGGGATTTTATTTTGTCACATTAAGGATAATGTGAAGTTTTGCTTTGTGTAATGAGAACATTTATTACCATTTACTGTTTAATTGACCTTAATGTGTTTTTAAGGGGGGCTTGAACCTTAAACCTGATGACCTTTAGCCTCCTAAATACCAACATATGTTTGGACAATGAGTGTATTGGGAAAATTATATGCACATATGCTTCAGTAACAGCTTTGGTGATGTGAGCTTTACTCTGTAGTGTGAATATTTACTAAGGCTTCATCCATCTTTGTGACATATTTAAAATCTTTTTTTGCATTTCTAACTTACAAGTCAGTTTATTTTTGTTTAGGTTACACCCTGCGTTAATCACCGCCTCCGCAAGACACAGGGGTACTATCTAGAATAGTCTATCTAGCAAGCTACCTCCTTTTCATCAAAAGATTTTCTTTTCACATAGGACTTGTGTTGTACTCAGATTTTTGGGACCATATACAGAATTTATACATAAGTGCTGGTGATTGTCATGCAGGCTCAGAAAATCTTTTAATTTTTTACTTTACATAAATTATTTGGATGCAAAAAAATTTATAAAAAAACAAAGACTGTAGGGGTGAGAGAATTTTTTTTTAACCCCCAATCTAATATGAGCGTAAGTGAAGGTGGTCCATTAAAGTGACCATCTGACTGCTTGTGCAGGATTCCATTGTGGCCAGAGGGATTGAGTTGGTTCTTCCTGCTCTCCTTCAGGTGGAAAGATTCGAAGCATATTTTTTAGGGGTGTTGAATTGTTTCTACAATGCATCCCAATGCAGACGTGGACGATTCAGCATTAATGCAGCAACAAAACATAATCAATTATTTTTATATTCTGCTGCCACTTGCATGTGTGGCGTGATCTAGCCTACTGCAACAGCTCAGTAGATCTGAGGCTCATTCCGTTCTGAACTCTTCACTCAGGGAAACTAAGCAGACATACGGATAATACATCGGTATCTTATTGGAAATACAATTCATTGTCTCATTGTAACATTACACACAAAAATGTATAAAAACTTATGTTAGCTTAGGGCTATGGAAATATTATTGGCAAGCCAACAGTTCGCTGGCACGAACGGACTAAAGGCATTACAGCAACTTTGTCCATCAACAAATGTTTACCTCAATATTCGCTGTGCTCAGTTACAATTTGGCTAGAATACTTACAGGCAAATGTTTTCTGACCATAAAGGAGAACATGAAAAACATCTTAACTTCCATGGCTGTGTCCGAATGTCCACCCTTCTCCCTAACTCCTCGTTCACTACATAGGGCTGCACTATATAGCACACTACATAGTGCACTCATTCTCTTGGTGATACGGACACGAAGCTTCCCATTTTTTCTCTCGCCGCGCACCACGTGACTACCAGCCGTCACCACGGCTAACACAACGCGGGTCATGATGTCATTCCAAATCCAATCCAAAGTTGTTTGTAAATATTATTTTTATTACTTATGTTGTGTTTTATTCTTAGTTGGATATCTATTCAATAAAAAAAAATTTTTCTGTCTCCTTGCGCCATGTTGAGCTTTTGCCCACCATGCATTGTGGTCTATATTGACCCGTCTAGTGACAATCGATGCTTACTACTTTTTAAGATGCATTGTGAGTAATTTTGAGTGCCCTACTTTTTTCTCTCTGGACATTCAGACACCCCTGCAAAATGGCGTGACCCCTATATAGGGCACTATGTAGGGAGTAGGGTGAACATTCGGACACAGCCCATATGTTGTCTTAACTGACTACGGAAAGACTGAAGGGACAAAACGCACTGCTTTACTGCAAGAAATCTTGCCACTGGAGTGCTGCTTAACCATTTTTTTATACCATAACGTAAGTATAGTAATGTTTCTTGATTTTTTTGGCAATAGAAAAATAAAGAAGGTGGCTGGTTAGCTCAATTGGTAGAGCATCAGTTTCCCATGTGGGAGACAAGGGTTCAAATCCCCCAGGGGACAAACATTGACACCTACCAGTTAGGTCCTTAGGCAAGACCCTTAACACTACTGCCTAACCTTGTAAGTCGCTTTGGATAAAAGCGTCAGACAAAAACACTGAAACAAAACCGTTCTAAATGCAGAGAAATATTTGTTAAGTTATTTGAACTATATATCCATTTTTTGTTTTTGTTTCCGACGCTGTTTTATGTACAAAGTGCAGGTTTATTGTGTAATTAGTTACTGTATGTAGTGTAAGTTCACAACAGGTCCCTTGCTTGCTCCTAGTTCCTCTGTGCCAGTGACTCTAGATTTGAAGAAAAAACACGCAATGATGCTAAGACTTATCTAACCTATACTAATGTAAACTAAGCTAAAACCAAACAAGAAACGATGCGAATCCTCCTGTTTAAAAAATTAACCATTTTCTATTCTAAAACTACTGACGGTAAAATCAACTGAAAAACCATGGTAACACCATTTAAAACAAAATACACTGCAGAATAAAATATCCCCTCTCTGTCTCTCTCAGATAATAACTCTCCTCCTTTCCTGTGTGTTTATATTGCCGCTGTGCACCACATGTAGTGTAATGCCATGATGATCATCGACTTGTGACGATGTGACACCTTGAAAGGCAAGAGTCTGAGCTTTCAGCTTAAGAAAAAATATCATTCTAGCTATTATATTTTTTATTTTAGTGCAGGTTAAACAGAAGTATGCTAATGGGGAACTTTTGTCCGCCGCCCGCAGCTGCTCCTTTTTAAAGGGTTAATTGAAATCAGTAATATTGGATTTAAGATTTTTTTCATTTAGTATTTAGATTAGCGTTTCTCAGGCCGGATCCTCAGGACCCACTGCTCTGCATGTTTAAGGTAACCCTATATTAACACGCCTGATTTAAATGAAGGGCTTGTTAACAGGCTTGCAAAGAACTTGATGAAAAAGTTTATTAACCTGAATCCGATGTGTTGGAGTAGGAACACGTCTAAGGTGCTGTTTGCGCCACGTTTCCACGGAAACGCAAGTTTTTTTGTTTTTAAATGCATTTACACAACAGTGGAAATCGAAACTACTTCTGTGTAGGTAGGGAAACACATAAATAGGACCAGAAACGGTGTATTGTGTATGCCAGGCCTCTAGTGGGCAGTAAAAGTTTGCAACAATAAACTCAAGTGTGCACTTAAGCGGCAACCTCTGTCAATGAGATGTGAAGTCCTCATCCACTAGTAGCGGGCTCCAAAAAGAGCAAATCCCCATAGACTTCCATGTTAAAAAGACCAACTTCACAGCAGAAATAAACATGTTTAAAGTCTGGTACAAAAATCCATTTTAGGATTAATCTGTCAAGTTGACCTTTATGTCAACTTTGAGGGGAGTGATTTTTTTTTCTTTCTAACTTATCCGTTTGGATGTTATTTAATGTTGAAATTCGGCATAATTAGGGGCGTGTCCTTTTGATTGACACGTATCCAAAATCCGTGCCAAGAAGGAAGAGTGTAGCACAACCGCAGTTTTTAGCCGGCTAACAGCGTGCCTTAGCTTTAGCCCGCCTACCTCTGTTAGCCGGTTAGCTCACGTTAGAGCCGAGTTGGCTCAGTTAACTACAGGCAGCTCAGAGTTTGATAGACATCAATCATACACCCCCACGCTCACAGCCCCTCTCTCAGCTTCGCCACTTAGCCCATTTTTGTATTTTGCGGGCGCAACAGCAGGCGTGATGCTGCCAAGATGGTGATGGTAGGAATGCCCAACGAGCTTCACTTTTGCTCTTCAGAAACCTACAGGTGACGTCACGGAGGCTCCGTCCATCTTTTATATACAGTCTTATGTGTGCGCCGGATCCTCAAAAAAAACGGAAAGCACAACAGGAAAAGCGTTGCAGCTTGTGTGCTAACTGCTAATTATCTGCCGCAAGTAACCTATGTGTCTTCACTGACAACATTGATGTTCTATCCGAAAAAATTTTTGCTTCAACAGAGCAAATAAATTTAAAAGATGCAGCAGCACAAACATGACATGAAGGTGTGTTGCAAGAAATTTTCAATCTGGAGGCCATTGACAAATCTTTGCAGTTTTATCCATCCCAAACTCTGTTACTGTGTAAATAAGAGGCCAGAATGCAACCAAACTTTTTCTCAGCATTCTGGTGTAAACGGGGCACAAAATGAAGTGAGATTGGGTTCTGAGGAGCTGGATTAAGAAACACTGATTTAGGGGTGGCCAACGTCGGTCCTCGAGAGCCACAATCCTGCAGGTTTTCCAAGTTTCCCTGCTCCAGCACACCTGACTCAAATTAATTGGATCCAATAGCCTATAAGGATCTGCACAATGAGTCATTAGCTTAAATCAGGTGTGCTGGTGCAGGGATGCATGGAAAACCTGCAGGATTGTGACTCTTGAGAACCGACGTTGGCCACCCCTGTTCTATGCAGAATCGTTTTAGAATATGTGTATTTTTCCTGAATTGTTGGTCTTGTCTTGATATACAGGTTTTTTTTTATAGACTATTTGCGGTTTACTATTTGCACTTTAAGTGGGGCAGTGAGCTGTAGATATGCCTCAGTATTACTTCTAAAACAATATTTTCTGTGGTACACAAAGATGCCATGTAATTTCCTCCCTGTTTTGTTGATTTCAGTGGCTCTTCTAAGTAAGAAACTTAAATTAAAGCTGGGAAGACTCACTTTGCTGTAAATCTCTATCAGTTTGACATTTTCAGATCCACTATGCCATTTAAAAATGATTACTGCAAAAGTACTTCAGTAGAGTGCTTTCAGACTTCGCTTTAGTCTGTCATTTAGTCCAAAGATCAAGGGCTGGAATGAGACTGAGCATGTGACACAGTTGAAACTCGGATTAAATTCCTTTACAGGATGAAAACTTAAAGCTCAAGAGAGGGGGAAAAAAAAAGAAAATTGTACGGTAGAATTGAGAGAAAATGCAATATTGACAGTTTATTGAAATATTGACTTATTTGTTTATTTTTTGTGACATGCAGAAGGACAAAACCAGTTTTTCTGTTGACTTCTACAAAATAAGTGATAAGGTAAGCGATAATATTGCACAAAGCGATAATGTCATTTTTAGACCATTTTCAACTAATATAATGTGGGAGCCATATGCTGGGTTACTTATTTTCCACTTGAAGTATGTGTGCACATGCATAGTGACATTACCGGTAATTGTGGGTAGCACTGTGGGTGGCACTTTGGATGTGTTGAGGTTATTAATAAGTGTGCTCACCTGTGTTCGTTTGGGGCCTGGAGCATGGAGACAGGGTGAGCTTGAGGTAAAATTTTCTGTTAACCGTCTACATTTAAATTCATGTCTTTATCATAGTCATATTTATCATCGCTATTGTTATTGTCATAATATCTCATTTGATGATATCGTTTGATATAACATAATAAAACATTCTGACAAGTGCTTGGTTTTAGCGTGACGTGTTTTAGATAAACCCTCAAGTGTTAGCTTGTCATGGCGTTATAAATATAACAAAAACAATAAATACAATGGGCTCTCAGTTTCATGGTAAATGGTCAGTATTTAAATAGCGCTTTACTGTACCTGGAATGATACCCAAAGCGCTTTAATTATACATCACATTCACCCATTCACACACACATTTACGCACTGATGGTGGAAGCTGCCATGCCACATACAACCAAAAACAATAAGTATGATGGACAATAAAGTCTTTGTTCTGTAAACAAAATTGACCCTCAAAAGATATGTAAAGACATATAAAACATGGGGCTCAGGCAGGAAAAACCAGCAAAACTGCCAGTTAGTACCACTGTATAAAAAAATTTTTAAAAAAAGAGAGAAAAAAATATACTGTACATTGTTGCTGTTTGTGAAGCTGATATATCTGCCCTCATCACTACGTGTCAGACTGATCTATGAGCAGTTCACTCACTGCGCTGCTGCTTACATATGCCGGGACACCGGCCCAAAAGTAATGCGGCCCACTAGGAATCCTCCCGAACCTCAAGATTAGCCGGCATTGCTCTTGATG
>JBAMHW010000020.1:13964676-13982578 GCA_037177495.1 Rhadinocentrus ornatus | reverse complement strand
CCTTCTTCTCCGGCTCTTGGTTGCACTCCGGCACTTTAGAGCCATTACCTCGCAGTGATTTGAGAGTAGAGTGTACAAACTCAAAGCAATTTGCATATCTCTTTGTTCATCAGATCAGCGGCAGTCGGCTTGTTTGTGTCCAATTTTTTGTATTTTTGTTTGTTTGTTTGTTTGTTTGTTTTTGGGGGATTTTTTCTGAGTGAAGTGACTTCAAAGTGCATGCATAGGTAAAAGATTGTGAACTTTACCAGAAAATAGTGTTAATTTGAAATATTTCTGTGGATGAGAACACCAATCTTTAGAGAAGTGCAGTGGTAAATCTGAGCCACTCATTCCCTCCAACAATGTTTACTGAACACAAGTCACACTGCGTGAACCTTTGGCTCCTGACTTTATTTCTATGCCTTTTCTTCCCCCTACAGTCAACTCTCATTTTCTCCAAAAATTAATACTCACTGCCTGATCCCTGTATGCATTCACAAAGACATGACCATCGATCAAGTGTTATTAAACTGAGCAAAGATTCAAGGTTTCAGTGTCATTTTGCTTAAACTCTTTGCATCCATCATCATATCCATCACTCCAGCTCCCCCTGCCTCTCCCTTGACCCAAACCTGATATCACAACATCTGGTTCAAGGTAACAGCAGCTGTCTGCAAGGCCACAGTTCATTGCAGGCTCCACCTACATTGCATTCTGATATTGTTTAAATAAGTGTTTGCCCTAAATACCAACTTGCATGAATCTAACATGTTTCTGTATGTTTTGGCACCATTAATACCTCTTCTCAACCTTGCAAATACTGAGAGGTAAAATGAGAAGACATGAGTCCTCTGGGCCCTTCCTCTTGTCATGATTTCCTCCTTAGTTTGCAGGAAATAAATGGTCCGTGTTGCAGCCCTCCAGAAGCAGTCTTTATTGGTGCACTCTTGTTCCCCATTTTTCTCTCAGGGACTCTTGCACCGAGACACAATGTAAGGACAGGTTACACACCAGCGAGACATTTTTCAGTGCCCCACGGAGGTTTTTGCACTTTCTAGAAGGGTTTTTGTTATTACAGTGCAGTAGACTTCAGACACTTACCCTCTAGTTAATTGCATAGTCATACCCAGCACTCTCTAAGCTCTAGAAACACTGATGGCAAACTGGCACGTACCCTCTCCCTTTGGCAATCGGACAGTTTTTTGTTTTCACTGCATTTCTGCTTTTCCCATCCAAACTTTTTTTTTCCCACAGTTAACACCAAACAGGCATCCAATATGTCTTTTATTTATATCCCCCATTTGTGAATTTTTTATTTATTTTTTTATTTTCAGTACTCGTTATTACTCTGAGAAGTCATTTAAATAAGCTGTAATGTAGGATCATACAATAACCTTTAAAAATGCAAAACTTAGAAATAATATTCTGACTAAGCCTCCATATTTGCATGTATATCACATACACTATGCCCAAAAAGTCTTTTTATCTTTGTCTTGTATCAAAATGTACATAAAATGCTCTTAAAACCTTTACAAATTACCTTAATTTGAATTTCTCCAAACTTTCCAATGTACAACTGTTCAATGTTTAAGTATTTATTGCATAGCGCAGTAGGCACATGAAATTCAGCCTCCTAGCTAGTTTTAAGCACCATGTGAAGTTTTTTAAAGTTGGGAATTTCAGTATTTGCCAGAATTGACATTATCAAATAAAATTTTATTTATAAAGCACTTTTCATACAAAAGCAGCAAAAAGTACTTTACATGAGGTTAAAAACAAGACTTCACATATGTAACATTACAATACCTGGCACTTTGATGGTGTTTTGCAAATTCAATTTGCACTCCTTTGTTTTATTTCCTGTACTGCACATGCAGATAGCTCTGTGTGTGTGTGTGTCTTGTGTAGTTTATTGCAGTTTAATACAACACCTCGTGTGCAGGTTGTATCAGCTGAGTTTGACAGGAGGAAACGTGGTCGTCTGCAGCACCTTGTTGTCTCTGCATTCCTCTCTCGCCAGACTGGTTGGCTCCAGCTAAGTCCTGGACAGTCTGCTCATGTGACACCTAAGATATAAGCAATAACACCCACATACACTCACCTATGATTGCCTCCCTCAAGCGCACCTACTACTTTCAAAGTCAGTTGATTTCTAAGGATCTCTGGTTTTAGTCATTAACTTGTATTTTGCTCATGTCCATATTCTGCTTTCTCAACCTGGTGTGATAAACGTCTTTTGATAGTGTTGCCGAAGCAGTGTTGTGGCTGTTACAATGGCTTAATACCCTAAACCTGTCATTCAGCCCTGTGAATCTGTCACGTGGAAGAGATGAAAACCTGTAATGACGTGAAAATTGTTCACACAGTCAAAGCTGAGCTGCACAAATATACACTAATGTGGTTGTCTTGTTGTTTATGAGAGATGGGAAGAGGTTTGAGTAGAGGTGTTTACCACACTTCTGTAAGTGGAGACCTGAGCCCACCAGAGCTTCAAAGCTGCAGAGCAGCTGCACAGGAGGGTATCTGCTCCTATAAACCTCATGACCCCAGCATCATTTTGACTCTGATTTTTAGCCTGTACTGCCCATCCATTGTCAACCACCCAGTGCTTTGCCAGCAACATCCAGCAGTTGGTCAAACTGTGCATAGCATTTAAGTCTTAACTGCCAACAACATATCTCCCAGTTTTCAAATGCAAACAGTTTGAAGACCAGTGAAACAGCCCTGAGCTGAACTGTCTCCTGTAGAGCGTTTCCCCTCACCCTTTTCACACTAACAGAAACATGCCAGTTTAAGTATTATCCTTCAATTCTATAGCTCAATTAAGTTGTGAAGAGAAGTTATTTAGACATGGCATCACCTCTGTTCATCCTGCCTGTTTGAATCTTGACAATCCCTATTTAGTCTTGCACTAATTTCACACTGTGTATGACTAACATAAGGTGCCCAGTAATGATTGATGGACCATATGTTTCAGTTCACTGTACTAATTAATTAAATGAGCTGACAGCTTGATGAGTGGTAATTTTAATAGATGCCTTTCAGAATATGCCAATCATTCTTATACATAATGAGGTTACTTGCCCAGCCCCCTCAGTCAGTCATGGCCAGCACAGGGGATCTATGGACTGCAGTTTCTTATTCAGACATAATTTTGCAACAGATGGTCTTTGCATTATTCTGCTGCAAACTACTACTGTAAATCGTTTGGTTTAGCTCTTATCATGATGCTTATATATATTTACAAAATGATAATGTTTGTTACAGATGTGCTACGCGGTATGGTAGCAGTAGCTCTCGCGCTGCATGTATGCAGAGCGTGTAATACATGGTATTCATGAAAGTCAATCCCGTCTCGAGGAGCAAGATGTTTTTCGCATGTTGCTTGTGTTACTATCTTTACTGGTAATAATCATTATTTTACTGACATTAAAACCAACGCTGTTATTTCCTTTTCGTAAATGACGCCTGTTTTACAACAACGCAAAAAACACGAGTGACGTAAGGTGGTTGCCAGCATCAAATAGTCAATAAGCTGCCAATAATGAACAGTTCCAGTGCTTTTGGAAAATTTTATTCTGGGTTGATATGAGATAAAATATATTACCCCAGAAGGATATTTAGTCCCACAATATGCTCAGACACACCATAAAACCATTACTCAATAACTATAATAAAATAAGAAAGGAAATTGATTTAAAAAAAAAAAAGAGAGAGAATAAATTTAATAAATGCATTTAAAAAGGTGATTCCTTTTTAGGCTATTAAAGAAATTACTCGTTTCTCATTTAGGCGTCCTCTTTCGACAAAGTCCGTTCTACATAACTGTTATTGAATCCATATATCATATATCTTATCATTTCTATATTACTTGCTCAATGGGGCATTTTTTCATTTGTCAATCTGCTGTCAGGTCAATGCATTTTTTTTTTTTTTTTATTTTCTCTCTCTCCTCTTTTGGCTTGTCTTGGCAGTTAACAACCAGCTTTGAGATGCACGATATAGAGAGGAGGGGACAAAATTAACTTGACCTTATTGGGATGGCAGCGTTTTTTTGGGAGGGAAACACTGAAGTTTATTTGCAATCTAATTTTGTGTTTGTTTTATTAACCAGGCCTAAAATGCATTCATTAAGAAAACGAGCAAGCAAAGTGATGGACTTATGGAATAAGCACTACCTGCATTTAGAGCCATGTCTTCGCTGTCGTCCCCCATTAACATCATCATATAGATGACTGCTTTGATGTCTCTGATTGTGTGTCTGAGTGTGTCGGTCAGTTCTTGTTTGTGGCTGGGATGATGATATACACAGGCACTCTTTCTGACAGATTTGCCTTTGAGCTGCAGGAGATGAGAATTTGTCACATCGAGCCATCGAGACAACATGCTGTCATTCACTTACTGATGCTTGTGATGTCCAAGAACAATCAAGTTTGAAGGAGTTCTCCACTCGTGGCCAGAGTTAGTGACACAGCTCTTGTGGGCAACGTTGGACATATGAGTCACAGTTGTCGTAGTAACTGCTCAGAGGATCTACAGAGGAGAACATCCTGTATAGATATCAAATCAACATCATCACAGGAAAGTGGCGGACAAACGAAGATTTGCTCACAGTTTACACCCTCCTCAAAAATCCAGGCCATTCTCTTGGATGGAAAGTCCCTTGCTAGTCTGTCCATGTTAAGATCACAACCCTCCCCTCCCCAGCTACCCCTCTTCCCCCGCAGCAACAAGAGTAGCCTACCAGCCTGCTTGCCAGGCTGTCTGGCTGTCTGCATTGGTGTCATTGAGACGTGCCCGGCATTTCCAGTCTCTCTTATTTGTCTCAATGTACATTGACCCATCATTACTGTCATGTCAAGGAGATGGAGGCAACCAATCATATCTGGCCCAGCGGGACAAGCACAACCAATCAGGTTTAGTATCCCCTTGGTAACTTGCACTTTAAAGCCCCAGCATAGCCAATAGGAAGAGAGAGTGGTACTTGGCTTTTAGAGTTTAATGGCCTGTTTCTGTTGTCATTAATAAAAGCGTATAACCTCTGCCATACAGACTGTTATATTTTCAGTGGACACCATAGCGCCACAGCATAAAGACACCCTGATGGCATTTGAAAGGGTAAAATGCAAGGACACGTGTGCGCCAATGTTTGTGTATTATTATCTGTCCATTCGTTGCACAGGTCAACAGTGCTACTCAAGCCACTTGTCAACAGAGCATGTTTTACCCTTCAGAGTCTCCTCTTTCTCTCTGGCTAATAACCATTGCTTTGACTTTAACCATTTGAGCACAGGCACCATCATTAGCCTAAAGTAGGTCACTCCAGGCCAGGAGGGAACCAGACTCAAGTTTGGATGGCCACCAACTCTCTTTTTAGTTTAACCTGCTCCTGCCTGCGTATGCTATTGTGTTTTGCTCTAAATTGTGTTGTTCTCTGCTCCATTCCCTTCTTATGTAATGGCTGAGCAGTAAGCAGCGTGTGTGTCATAACTGTTTCCATGGCAAGAGTAGCCGAGAGTGTATCACATCCCAGCATGCACCAACCTTGGTCACTGTGCTGAGGAGAGACTTAGATTTTCTGTCTGTTACTGATTGTCTTTCTCAGCTTCTTTTTTTAAACCAAAAAGCAAATGAAAACATATATATAACCCATCGTGCTTGAGCTCACACACAAGACATTTTTTTCATGCATGTATTTGTAGATGCCACCATTTGTGTCAGGGAAAACGAGTGTTTGCGTCTTGTATGCAGTAGGTATCCTCCTATATATTTAAAACAAAGTCCATTAGCTGCCATTAGATTTTCAGAGGATGGAAGTAATTAATAAGACATTACAGTACTTAGATCAATAATTGATGGTCTTTCATTTATTGGCACTAAGTTCAGCCTGTGGTGACTTTCACGGAAAGAGTTGGAGCATAGACTGAAGGCATGTTTGCATACAGAGTTGGAGGCATCAGATGTGTATTCGCTCAGGATTTGTTGTTGTTTGGGAAATATTTTAATCTAAGCTCCATTTTCAAAACTGGTTTAAATGATAACAAGGGACATAAGGGGTTTTGGGATTGGCCCTGCGCTGAACGAGAACACAGTAACTAGTGGAAGCAAATCGGCTACATACCATCCTTCGGATGTCCACAAAGTGTTTTTTTGGCCAACATCTCACCACGCCAGATTCTTAAAAAACCTTAAAGCTATTAAAATGACCCCCACTCTACCTCCAGCTGGTTTTAAGCAAATGTGCCGCACTTGTTACATAACTCGTCTCTAAAATGGAAGTCTGAAAAGCTGGCTTCAGCCCATTTCCCACTCCTCTGTTTTTCCAGAAATAAGGTCCCCGTTTTTCTTTTAGAGATCAAAGAGTAATGGTCATCTCTCCATCAAGACGGCCTCCAGTGCTGCAGCTGACCACTAGTCTGTGATTCCCCGAAAGAAAACGGAGACTTTACCTTTGCAAAATAAAAGGATTGAGCCTGTGTTCATATTCATGTTTATAAATGCAGAGTTCAAGTCACTTTACAGATGTTTTTATTCAAGCTACCCTAGGGTTAGCTGTGCCAAAGGGCATGTGATCAGTCCCCAGTACATTACACGTGTGGATAATGGCAGTTTTCTTGCAAACAAGCATCCGGATTATTCTGCTCTTCTTCTTTGTTCGCTGAGCAGACCAAAAGCGAACTGTAATTTTATTTAAAAAGCTTTGATAAAGATCAAGCTTCTTTTTTGGGGGGCAAAATTCCGGAATATAGAAAAATAGACCCTGTTTCCTTCCCTTTTTTATTATACTGTTTTCCTTTTCCAACAGTTCAGCTCCTCAGGATTTTCTGAAGTCATCACATCTGCAGTCTGAGGCTGTCAGTGGCAAAATCAAGCCGCTCTGTTTTAATGTGGTCTTCATTTAGCATTCACTCTCTGTGTTGGGCTAATTTTCAAAAATGTACGTGTCTATTAATAATTTAGACTTGTAATGATGAGAAAACAGGATATGTGACAATATGAGATGTCTTTAAATCAGTGATGCAGAGAAAAATGCCATAAAAAATCCCCCCAAGATTACAGTATCTGTGGTTGGTGTTAGAACTGCAACAGACTCCATATTGTCACTTTTAATAGCACAAAACAGTCAAATGATGGGTTCTTGCTTAGTGAAATCTTACTTGCTGTCACATATCCTCAGAAACAGCAGACAAGATTCTTACATTTAGTTTTTGAGTGACTCCTGCAAATCAGCACAGGTGACATGTTTAGAGAAAGCTAACACTGACACTCATCGTAAACCCATTTTCGCCTCAATGTGAGCTGGCTTTGCTCGTTTCCGTGTAACGAATGGGTTTTACTTGGTACACGGTTGAGCGCACAGTTTGGTGCTGTGGGCAAAGCGCCGTGATCTCATTTCTGTCTCTCTGGGGAGAGCCGCGCCATCGGAGAGAAATGATTGAATCTCTATCTATGCTCCATTTTCGCTCATTTCTCCTGGAGTGAATCAACCTGTGCCCTCAGCACAGGCTTGTGTGTGCAGATCCCCATGTTGGCATGAACACAGGCCTTGCAATGTTGTTATTACACATTATTTTGGTTTGTTGTCAGTTAATTAGATGCCAAAGACACTGTCTCATATAGCTGTATCTGCCTCGGTGTGTATGTTTTCCAGACGCTGATATGCATTGAGGATGAGTGGAGTTGGTGATAACTCATCTGACCCTGCCAGGGCAGAGTCACGCAAACGCAAAGAATGTCCTGCCGAACTTATAGGACCCAGGTAAGACATCATCTGAAGAACTTAGTTTTCCTTTTCTACTTGATTTGATTTGTCAAATAGGTTTTAAAGGAATGTGTCAGAAAAACATGCTTGTGTAGTGTAGATGTCTTCTGCTTGTCCAATTCCCTGTCTATTTTTTAAAAATGCAATTTCCATTCTAAATAAAACCTCTTAATTCTTTGAATACCATCTTCCTAACATTTTCCCAACCCTGCATTCTTTCATTCCTGTAGTCCCAAGCGAAGCAACGAGAAGCGCAACCGCGAGCACGAGAACAAATACATTGAAGAGCTCGCAGAGCTGATCTTCGCCAATTTCAACGATATCGACAACTTCAACGTCAAACCTGACAAATGTGCAATCCTGAAGGAAACTGTGAAACAAATCAGACAAATAAAGGAGCAAGGTACATTTTACAGCCTGTACACTGTCTGGCGAGGAAACTGTAAACCTGATTGTTTCTATTTTACAGTGGTGAAAGAGGTATTGATTCACTAAGAAAACGGCTAAGCCTTGGCTGACAACTGGCACATTATTTAACACTGCTACAACACTGTAGCTATCTGCTCTAAAAAGGTTCTTGCAATATCATGAATATGCTGGGTGTGGTGATGTTTGTCATTTTGTTAGTATCATAGCATCATTGCCTAAGTCATATTTTAAGGTTTTAAAGGCAGTGACAAATCAGCAATATAAGGAGAGACAGATATCACACTTTAGCCATAATATGACGATTTTTCAGTATCGCCACGTGTCACTGTATAGATATGATGGCTTGGGATCTGTTCCACACAAAATAATTCAAGTTTTTAAAAAAGCAACATCAGTGACTTTATATTCTTAGCATCACTCCATCTTGAATAGAGCAATATCTGTTTGCTCCCAATCATTCACACTTCTATTCAGAGCCAGAATATAAAGAAAATTAATAAATGGGCTTGGTTTGCCCTGCTAAACTTTCCTTTTTGGAGGTGGTCTTGAGTAATTGGGTATAGTTTAATTCACTGTTCTTGAAAATTAACAATGAGCTTTAAACTTAACCTCAGACCAAATGGATGATAAAGTCAGCATGACCAACTTGTCGTAAAACACTGGCCTACTCAAGGTGCATGAATCAGACTGGCTGATGACGACATCTTCTCTTGTATGACTCACAGAGCCAAATGTTATGTAATCCAGATGGATATGATGCAAAAAATTTACACAGGCGCATGTTGCCTTTGAATACACTGCTTTCTGCCATTGGCGTCATCAGCCGATTTTCTTTTGAATCTAGCCCCCGCAGCAAAAAAACAATGATACTAACCAAATGACATCACTGTATATAGATGCTGTTAAACTTGACTGCCGCCCGCTCCTCCAGTCGCTCCGCCACAGGCTACACACAGGCACACTCACTCTCACAGCCAGAGCAACGCTGGGCTGAGCATGGCGGGACTGTGGGTTGGAGGGTCTGATTCGCCCTGTCACTAAAGTCAAATGAAGTTACTGGGTGTCCAATTACAGCAGTTGCTTCTATAGCGCCACAAACCCACAGCCGATAACCAGGGGGGCTCTGTGTGCGCATGTGCAGAGTAGAGAGCAGCAACAGTCGGAGCGCAGCAAACCAGCATAGTTAGCAAAATGGACAGAAAATCTAAAATAAAGCAGTTACAACTCCAAAGTAAAGGGTAAGATATACAGTATTGTCCCAAATATGTGTATTTTTTGTTTGACACAGGCAGATTGCCGCCGGGGGTCGCTACACAAGACAGTAGATTATGTTACAAGCACGCAGGTGTCATTGTGTGCTTGCATCTCGAGGGAAACTCAGAGAGCGCGACAGAGGGATCATCTCTGAAATATGTCATGTATATCCTATACAGTCTATGTGCATATCAGATAAATAACAGCCGACTGTTTAGTTTTTAGTAAAAGAACTCAGTATAAACCGTTTATTCAGCAAATGAGACTAAAAGGGCTTCTGCAGTGACTTGCTATTGCATAGAAACCAGATCAAAATAGTTCAATTTGATCTGGTAGGGGTATAATGTTAGGGGAAACACTGATAGTCTTTTTCTGAAGATTAGTTATGGAAATTGGGGGTTGTCTTATCAGGGTTTGGAAATGCAAGTGTCTACAATAGCCAACAATCATTCTGACTTATACAGCATTTTTGTTTAGGTATGCTATTGCTACCTAAGTTGTTATCCTTAGTTAGCGTTAATGCAACTGAACTGCAACATCTCCACACAAGTGAAAGCTGCACATTTAAGACCAAATTTGAACAAAAAACACATTAAATTATCATATTTTGAATCATGATTGCTCATGGTCTATAGCAGTGGTTCTTTTTTTCAGTTCTTTTCCAGTCTTGTACCCTGGACTGGATCAGGGCAAGCCCCTTGTAAAAAAAATATATATAATTGCAAAATGACATGGGAAATACTTCAAAAGTAATGCTTTCTAGGAAATATTATTTTGTTATTTTATGTCGATTTCATTTATTTATTTAACTAATTATTAATTACTCAAAGTTTTCATCATCTGGTGTTTATTTATCTCATGTACGTACCTCCTGTGTACTCTATAGTACCCTTCCCATTTCTGAATGACTGCTCTAGATAGCCAGGAAAGATTAATGCTTTCATTGTGCTGGAAGATGTTGATTTTAAACAAATTGTATTATATTACAACATTGTATTATTATAAGCTTGACTTGTTTTCTGTTTTTTGATTTCATTGTTTTGTAGAGGGGAGTTAAGATTAGCTACAGACAAAGGCGGAGCCAGTAGCACGTGTCCGAATCAGACATGGACATTGGTAATAGTTATTTAGCTCAGCCTTACTTTGTGCTAAAGAAAGATAACTTTACAAGCATTTTGTGGCATCTGCTTGCCTTAACGACTCCGTGTATAAACCCTCAAATGTTTTCTGGAGATCGTTTTCATTTTGTACCTTTTTACTGTGCCGCAAGTGCATAAGGCCCACAAATCACAGAAAACATCCTGGACCAGACTTGATGGCCTTTTTTTTTTTTAAATGGCTGCTGATTTTGCTGCACAGCCTCTTACGATAATTTTTAATCTTTCGATTGAAAGTAAAGAAATTCCTCAAAAGTCCTCAAAAGCTAGAGACGCCCCTGCTTTCTACTATGTTCATCCATGTTTACTCTGTGTGCAATGTATGTGCATTAACCAATTGTAATCAGGGTAAAAAGCTTAGTATAGGTTTGCTTTTTCTGGCTTGTTATTCCTTAGCAAAAAAATATGTGGCATAATATACTTATAGAGCCAATAAAGTTTTCTTTGCTCTATTGGCAAGCAGGAGCAGTTAGGGCCTCCTTTCATGAGCTGGTTGCTGAGTTATGCAGTAGCTGCTATTCTCCTACAAGCACTCTCTTTAAATTGCTTTTCTCTATTACACATAAGTGAAAAATGTAAACAATAAATTACAAATCAGTTGTTGAGAGAGCGTTGATGCAAATGTCTTGCCAGTTGTATATTATGTTGCATTTAATACATTAAACAATCCTTTTAATTGATCAATTCCTGCCTTATTTTGTGGCACAGTGCCACAGTTCTGCAGACAGAAAGCCAGGGAGAGCCGCCATGACACTGTCTGATGGGTCTGCACTCGGGGCAGCTGCGCTGCTCTACAGGGCCCTGCTAGGCTTCGATAGGCCCTGCTGATGCACACACCATTAATGCAGAAACGAGATGAATACATGTCTGTGGGATACTGCACAGACCCACAGATCAGAGTGAAACCTGCACTTTGTGTCAGCTTTCACACGACTACACCCCAATCAAGCAAGGATGTGATTATGATAGTTAGCTTTTCCCTGCATTGATTTCTGTTTTTTTTTCTTGTTTTTTTTCTACGATATGGTTAACCCTCTTCTCGGAGTGGTGTGTCCATTAAATGTGTGTCGTCGTTTCCCCCCCACCCCCCACAAATAGCCCACTCATATTCCACCTCTCATCATTGACTCTAAAAGTAGGACAGCCTACACTCTGAACATAAGGCTTCTCTGCATGGTTATTAAACCAATCACATGGACAAATGCATAGCAGCATAATGCAGGTACAGGAGCCTACAGGAATGTGTTTTCTTTCATTTCTGCATTAATTGCAGAATTTCTATTTCTTTTTTTTTTTTTATTTTATTAAAAAAAAAATTGCCATTTGATTCTAAAATGCTCAGATATCATGTTCATGAGCTTTTTATTTGTACAGTGTAGGTTTTTGCCCTGATCTATTGGTAAATTCTAAGTCACATTATTGTGTATGTACAAGTCGTGCTTATGATATCTGCACTTTGATATCCAATAAGTCCAATTATAAAAAGACGGATTTATGACCAATTTTTTAGATGAAAAGAAACTTTTACCCCTCTTGCCTGACTTCATGGGAGCTATTTGGTACAAGAGTTGTTTACACAGTGTCCATGTTTCCTTTCTTCTTCTCTGTCACCAGTGCCACTCATTTAAATAACCTGGATTTTTTTTTTTTTGCTTTGATCCAAAGTTTTAAAGCTGGTTTGTTCACTGTTAAAAAAGTTAAAAACTTCATAAATGTGACTCATCTGTTTTTCTTGCCCTTTTAAGTGCATATTATTTGCTTTTGTGTTAACAGAAAAAGCTGCGGCAGCAAATGAGGAGGAGGTGCAGAAGGCTGATGTGTCATCAACAGGCCAAAGTGTGATTGACAAAGATGCCTTGGGACCAATGATGTTGGAGGTGGGTGGAGGGCTTTTTTTTCCCCATCACCTTAATTTATAGTTTCATATATATGAGAAAATTGTTACAAATTGCCACACTGAGGCTGAAGTACCACGGAACCACTTAAAAAATTATACACTCTCCTCTTTAAACCATGATTGGTATATAATGAAAAGTGACATCCACAAAGAACAATCAGATGTGCCAGTAGTGGTTATATATGTGTGTAGCTGTGGGGAGTTTAAGCTGCCAGCGTCTTGTATCTGCCACTGATTGGCTGTAAATCACCAAGAAGAGCAATGGCCTTGTTGTACCGTGCAGGGCCACTGAAGTGCTTACATATAATGGGAAAGAAAGCAACAGCCTGTCGAATGAATCAGTCCATTGAGGCTGTCCTCTCACCCATTTCCTCCCTCCCTTTTTCTCTCCATCCTACTTGTTCAGATCTCTTTTCCCTCCCCATCTTCTCTCTATTCGCCTCTAGATCTGTCCTGTCATGGAATATTTATAGCACTTCTGGTCCAGCGTCACTGAATCGACATACTAACTTTCGGCTAAATATAGCCCAGTGCAGCCTGCAAGCTTTCCCATCTGTCAGCAGCCCCAAAACACACCGATAGGCCATTCACACCCGCTCTGGCCATGTCCCTAGCCCTATTTCGGCCTGCTCCGAGGAAAAGGGCTGTCACTCCTCCACGGCACTCTGCTGCCTACGTTCATGCAAACGCAGAGAGGCATAGAGAGCTGTGAAGAAACACGAGTATGCTGTTGTTTTAACCTTCTTTGAGCAGTTGCGTTCTGTCATATTATGTCATTGTTGATAGTCCATATGGCTTAATCAAGCTCTATAGTGCCATGTAATAGCACTGGTAAATAATAATTCACTACCCATTCTCTCTTCTTATTATAAAAGTAAAACATATAGCCATTTCAAAACAAAAGATACTTGCAGTGTGAAACGAATACAGTACAAGAAGTGTGCATTCTTCCAATGTATTTATTTTTATGGTATATTTACTTGTACTGGCTTCAGCCATCTCTGCTGTGCATTTTTAGTAAGGGCATTGTAAATTAAGATATTGGCTGGCACCATTATGCAATACTGTCTGGAGGAAGGCTGGAGTTGGCACTATGGAGTGTTTGTTCTGTTCAGTCCAAGTCCTTTCCTCATACAGGATGGACTTGCACAACCGTGTTGCATTTTGGAACAGGCTCAGTTTATGCAGTGACAGATGAGAAGCTGTGTAGGGCAGATGTGGAATAAGTTCAGTATGATTGTAAATGGGATGAAAGAGTTGACTCAACACCTAAATTAGGCCAGCAGTTGACTAGTTTTAAGAGGTGTACAGTTGATAAAAGCTGTATACTATGTAGTGCGTTATGTGTCACACTGTATAGTTTACACAGTATATATAGCTCTAAAAACTAACAAATATGTGTGCAGTGTTTATGTAATGATTATTTAAGAAGAGGTGAGGAGCAGATACCTTGAGACAGGTCTCGTGTGTTTCATCTTGACACCAACTCTTACAGCTTAGCAAGCTCCAGTATGATATTTTTTTTTTTTTTTTTTTTTTTTTTTTTTTGTAAGGCTCCGGGTGATTTGATGGCCTAATTGACATTATCTTGTGTGTAATGGCTGACCCGAGGCTATATTCTTTCAATTAAGTGCGGCCCCTCCTTTTACCTCCTCCGATCTCTGCAGGCACATGCTTTTATCCTGCTTTCTACCAGCTGCACCAACGTTTAGCAGGAGTGGTGCACATACCCACCACTCAGAGTACTAATCAGCTCTCTGTAGGTGTAGTTTGATGTACTGCACATTACACAATTTGCAAAGATTCATGCAAACAGGAGTGTATACACATTCCGGCTTTTTCATATAGGCCATAATTAAGGCAAAGCAAGCCCAAATAGCCCATCACTAAAGATAACAAGAAAACTAGAAAACTGCTAATAGTTGCTAAATCGAACAACAAAACCTGCAGGCCTAAAAGCAAATTGAGTGAGGATTAGGCTTTTATTGAGTCATGTAGTTGCAGTGTTTTTTCTGCTAGCAGGAAGTAAAAGTGAGCAGTGTTGCTGGTCAGATTTATTAACCCATGTTAAAGATTTATGGTTACAAACTCTCCCTTTTCTCCCCTCCAGGCCCTGGACGGCTTCTTCTTTGTGGTGAACATGGAAGGAAACATCGTGTTTGTGTCAGAAAATGTGACTCAGTATCTGCGCTACAACCAGGAGGAGCTGATGAACACCAGTGTTTACAGCGTGCTCCATGTTGGGGATCATGCCGAGTTCATCAAGAACTTGCTGCCTAAATCCCTCGGTTAGCCATGAGCTTATTCTCCCTGTCAGCATTTACTGTGCTGTTTTTTTTTCTTCTACCTGTCAGTTTTTCTCCCACTGTGCTGCTTTAGCTACATGACCCGCTTTCTTTCCTTTTTTTTTTTATTTCCCTGAGTCAACACGTACATCCGCTATATGTGCTTTCTTTGCTTCTCTAATTTTGCAGGTTGTTACTGAACAGTGAATGCCAGTTTAATTAAAATGTTTATGATTAAACCACTGCAGGGAGTATGTGGGGAAAAACAGGCAAGATTTGGCAGCGTGGATAAAACCTATAGTTCTGGATTTTTGCTTTTGCTGATGCTCAGCCCAGACATTTGCTCTCACTCTTCTCCTCTTGCTCTCCCCTTTTCAGCTAATTAACGTCCTTTTTTTGGCTTCTCTCCCCTGTCAGCAGCCTCGCGCTCTTCTTATATTCTCATTTCATATCCTTCCTTCCCCCTGCTTCATTTTTTTTCTCTCCTACATAAGTTCCTATTTTCATGTTCGCCCTTTCCCTTTCTTTCCTATCCTCAAGTCTTTCATTCTGCTAGTCCAGTGTCATCCACTGAAAAAAAGGACATTTAAGTTTATAAGCTAGAATTTACCCAGTTACCAAAGTTTTGCCATCTCCCTGTCATCTTTCTCTTCTACATCTCTTCTGTACATGATGTGATTTTGATCTATATGTCGTTGCCACCCATCAGGAGCTCTAAGTCCTTTCCTCCTTCTCAGCTGGTGCTTCGGATTGAAGTCTTAGTACCCAGCCACTTAGGAGAGCAGCACGGAGCAGAGTACCCTGGAAACGATCAGTGGGTTGTGTCCCAGATACTGAGAGATTATCAATTCTCTGAATAAGATCACAAACCAGATGGAGTGTGATGGGAGTGTGCTCAAGTGACATGAGTTGTCCATACATGCCTCTCTTGCTATTTATGCGTGTGTGCATGTTTGAAAGGTTGGCAGTGATGTTTTAGAGGACATGCATATGGAGGCCTGGCTGTGATGTGTAGCTGTGGATGGATGTCTCAGGGTTCCAGCTGCTCATTATGACTGATCTCTACCCAGCAACAGCTCTCCTCTTTTTGCTCTGCCTTCATTCTCCTTATCTTGCTCTCATTATGTCTTTCACTTGCAGCACGGTAGCCTCTCTTGGCTCGTCGCTGTTCCCAATCTCCACTTTGTGCTGTTCAGTTCTGACTGTAAAATTTATCAACCCAAATCCCCAGGAAGCCATATTTAAATTTTTTTTCCTGCCCCTCTTGCTGCTCCCCCCTTACAGTCAATGGCGTCCCGTGGTCCAGCGAGGGTCCGAGGAGGAACAGCCACACATTCAACTGCCGAATGCTGGTCAACCCGCACAGCGAGAGCCAGGACGAGCAGCACGAGCACGAGCCTCAGCAGCAGAAATATGAGACCATGCAGTGTTTTGCTGTTTCAGAGCCCAAGTCCATCAAGGAGGAAGGAGACGGTATGGAAGGGTGGTGAGGAGGGGAGGGCAAGAGGGAGAAAGTTGGCAGATCAGTTGACACTAAAGTAGTGACCTTATGAAATAACCTTGGGCAATATTGTTTTCACAGTCTGTTGAAACTCTAAAACATTTCTGCACAGTTTCAGTCATTTTGACTTTTGTTCTGATGTTTTGCTCATGTTGTGAGTACATTGGTGATTAGGAAATGTATCGGTGAAAACAGTAGTTTCAGTTGCATTTGTCCCTTTTTAAAAGTTTATACTTCATTTAGTTGTCAACTTTCTCCCACAAATATTGGGTCGAACAGTTTATTACGTTTTATCATCAGCCACCTAAACTGCTGTAAAAGGTGAATGTTTTCCTTTCTCAGCACAGTCGCCTGTTGATTCCTTGTCTTGATCCTCATCAGAAATATGAGGCTTTTGTGTTGTGGAAAAATCTGAATGGTTGGAAAAATTTAAGAACAGCGCAGATTTCTAGACTAAACACAGGTGACAACCTGCGCAGAATAGTTTCCACCCAGTACTTTTATTTCTTTTGTTTTCTTTTTTAAATGGTGCCATATTAGTCAGAAAAATGCTTTTGTGGGATGAGCAGCAGTGTTGAGAATGTGAGTTGCAGCTAGGAAAAACTTGACAAATCTTTTTTTATTAATATTTTTCTTTTACTCATTTTGCTCTAGACTGTTGTTTTGAGCTTCTGGTACCCCAGGTGCTGACAATCACCTTCCTGATTGGTGCCTGATTAGCTGCACGTGCACTGGAGCCTGGACATGTGGAGAAACGTAATGTGTAAAGAACGCTGTGCTGACTTACATCGATGGGCTAACAGAATTTAGAGGAGGCAATGTGATGGTGTGAGGCAGTGTCTCCCTCGCTGAAAAAAGAAGGCTCATCATCCTTGGAGAATATTTCAATGCAGAGAGATACTGAGATGAGATTCTGTTGCCAGTGCCATATCGCCACAGTCTGGCACTGAACTCTATCCTCCAAGATGACAAGGCTTATTTATCAGAGACTACCTCCAGAATTTGGGAGTGGAGAGATTGTAAAACCCTGCCTTCAGTCCTGACCTTCGCCCTACTTAACAATTCTGGAATCAGCTTGGGTTTGCTGTTTGGCTGATTTGCAATAAATACTGCTTGAAGAATGGGATGTCATCCCACAGCGGTGTCTGATCAAGCTGCTGACCGGCATAAGGAGGAGGTGCCAGGCTGTTGTGGTTGTGTATGGCTCTTTTATATGCTACTGAGCCTCCTGTTTGCTAAATGAAGAAATAGTTAAATTGCCAATGTCTTGTTTTTTTCAGACTTTAAGCCCATCAAATAAATAACACCAAATGAGTCAATAGCAGAATACGCAGTTTAGCATTAGAAGAGAAGATTTGACAAGTGTTTCATAGGCACAACTGACATATTCAACTCTACTTCTCATCCCATAAATGTATTTTTCTTACAAATGTGTCAAGATTCAAAAGGGAAATAAACAGGCTTTTACAGTGGTAGAAGATTTATTGCCAAGAAGCACTGTTAAAACCAAAATAATCCACCAAACAATACCATACTTGCTTTTTCCTTTCTTCAGTCATCATTTTCTGTACCGCTTGTTCCCATTAGGGGTCGCGGGGTGAGCTGGAGCCTATCCCAGCAGTGTTCCAGGTGAAA
>JBAMHW010000020.1:13934436-13953557 GCA_037177495.1 Rhadinocentrus ornatus | reverse complement strand
GTTCAAGGAAAAATGAGAGGGGGGGGAGAGTGGGGGGTGGGGGGGGGGGGGGGGGGGGGGAAAGGGGGGTGAAAAGGGAATGTGTTTTTTTTTTTTTTTTTTTTTTTTTTTTTTTTGCTTCGTAATTTCCCCTGAGGTTTATACAGTTAAAGGGTGTAATATGCAGAAAATGTGGACATGGATTACACTACATGCACTGAAAAAAGAGAGTAACGGGGAATGATAGAAATGGGACCCATTAAGAGTAAAAGCAACAAGACAAGTGGAGAGAATTGAAAGTGGGAGGAGAGTGAATAGGAGAAGAGGAGGAGGAAAGCAAACTGAGTGTACAGAGGCATTACATCATTCCTGACCTCATTAGGGCTTCTCTCTCTCTTCCACCACTCCAACCCTCACTCCGTTACTTTCTCCCAGCTCTCCTGTATTTCCAGTCTGCTCTCAGTAATATCAGCATTATGTGGCAATACATTTTCTACTTGGTGTTGGGAAACAAATTGGGTCTACCTAGGTTGAAGAGCAAAGGTCTAATAAGTAGGCATTAGAAAGGCTGTGGGCCTTGAGCCCCCTTGATTAATGTCACCAGCAGAGCAATGCCCAACAGATCCAAGTCATTGTCCTGAAGATTGAGATGCAACACTGAACAATGCTGGTGTTCTGTTCTGCTGCTGTACAGTATGTCACGACCAGGAGATGTCAGTCATTCCATGTATACTGCTCTCTGGTGGCCGGTCACAGTCAGTGCAACTTATTTACCTCAAGCTACCCAGAACTCTATAAGAAATATTAGCTACCTGTCAGCTGTGTTGAGTATTGACTTAATTTCTAATCTAATTAAACTCATGACACTAAAGTTGTGCATATTATGGCCTTTTGTGAAGATAACAATGTTTGGGAAATTGTTGGATTAGGGTTTAAAGACCAATCATTGAAAAGCTACAGATTGTCATGGCTTGTAATCAGACTGCATCTTTAAGGTCTGCCACCTTGTGTCTCAAGGAGAAAGAAATGTCTAGAAAAAGATTCAGAATCAAAACTGTAGTTCAAAAGATCAATTTAATTGGCCGAGCTCAGTTCAGTGAAAGTAAAAGCATGGCTTAGCTTGGCCTTGTATTTGTTTAGAAAAATCCAAAACCCAGTTGTGTGTGAATCCAGCCTTGGGCTGTGTTGGGATGTCTCAGTTCAGCTGTGAATGGTAGCGGGGCAGAGGGAAGTTTAAACTTTTGCACTAACCAAAGTCCTGGCTACTGCTGCTTCTCCATAATGATCACAAGTTCTTTTGTTGCATAATTGCATCACACTCTATATTTTTGCTGTCGATTGGAGCTTATATAAAGCTAAGGAGATGTAATATTATATGACTGAAGGAATCGGCCAGTAAATGAGGAGTAACATGTAAGGCTGATGGGTAAATTCAAAGTATAGTGTGGCCTCGATTTGAAGGAAAGTCTTACTTCTATGTTATATGTTAGGCCAGGCCTTTTGCTTTAATCTCGGACTCTTCATTTGAGTTTGTAGGATTGCCATGTTTATTTATGGAACTGTATTCCTAAGTGTAGGACTAATTAGAAATGATAGCTAAAAATGGCTAACCAGTTTCTATTTTCACACTTTTCCCTTTTGTCTATTCGTCCTCCAGTCATCGGAGCTGGATGATATCCTGAACGACCTACAGAATGCGCAGCCGCAGCTCTTCTGCGAGCCTCGGCCTGTCTCGTTGCCCAGTCCTATGGACAAACAGAACATCATCAATAACATCCTACAGATGCCCGAGACCAATCCTGCCATGGCAGCGCAGCAGCACAGAGGCCTCGGAGTTGGCATGGGCCAGACCAGTGAGTTCTACTCTTATTTAGAAAAACAAGGCCACAAGCCAGAAAGCTTGCTTCTAAGTGGATAAATAATCTGACAAACTTTGTTTGTTTAGACTTTGCGGGTGTCCGACCAGGCCAGCCACCCAGGGGTCTACCTGTGAGGAGTGTCTCTTTGGACATGAACGTGTCCCCTCAGCAGCCCTCATTACAGTACCCCATCAGAGCCACAAGCCCATACACTCTTATGCAGCAGCAAGGCATGGTGGGAAATCATGGTATGATGCCAAACCAGGCCGGTATGGTTAATGCAGGTAGGTGTTCCTTTTTCTAACTGTGAAAATCTTTGTGATGCTGGTGTTTGTTTTTGTTCCCCAGTTTGTTTTTAAAGGAAGTAGAATGAAAGTTCAAATACTAAGACTAACAGTAAAACAAGCTTTGACTTAGCAGCAGGAGCTCTAACATACAGTTTTAGAGAAACAGTTGAATAGGTTTTCTACACCAGATTTCTTACCCAAGTATTTTATAGTGGCAAATTTAGTGGAATTACGTTCTTTGTCCTTATTATGTTGACACTTGTAGTTGCTTCCAAATTCTGAGGAAACTTCACTCCCTCTATCTCTGTGTCGCTCAGCCTAGCATATCACATCACGACACAATGACTCACTTCCTGTCACAGGAAATAGTCGCCCACACAGCATAAAGTCTCTTTCGCTGTCTATCCCATGTATCAGTAGTCCACAAGCATCCTCCAGCACTGCATAGATGGCTTTACCTCTTATGCTGCACCACGGTTTTCTCACCACTTACCTTATTTGTGTTTGCGCCTGTTGCTCTAGGATTGATGGCTCCAGGTGGTCCGAGGCCAGGCATGCAGCAGCAGGAAGGCTGGGTGGGTTCCGCTTCTGCACCTCCTCTGGGAGCGTCCGGCCCTGGACAGCAAAGTGCCATGCAGGGCAGGATGGGACCCAACGGTGCTCCTATGAGGCCTAACAGCCAGCCAGGGCCCCGGCCAATGCTCCAGTCCTCAATGAGGACCAGTGGTGAGAGCACAATGTCTTACAAGTGTAATTTTCATGCAGAAAATAGATGGCAGTGTGTAGATTTTAGAGTAACTAACATGATTAAGACAGATTCTGGATATATTTTAAAGCATTTCAGCATGGAAACCAAGAATTGATTGCCTCTATTAATTAAATGTCAGATCCAAAATGTCACTTTTAACCTTTAACTCACCTGTATGTTTTTTACTTGGAAAGGATGCCACCTTGTGGTTATCCGCTGAGCAGCATGTACCTCAAGAATTTGATTTCTAACCCAGATTTCCCGTTTCTTCCCGTTTGTTTCTTTATGGAAATGTATTATTTTTATTTACCCTGTTTTTCCCACAGTGGTTTCATTGATGTGTTGACTGTCTAATTCTTTGTTTTGTTCTGTTACCATTTTTTTCACTTCTTAGCACAACCTGATATGGATATCGGAATGGTCGGCCACCCTTTCTCCCAACAACAGGCTCCACCCAACCAGACGGCCCCTTGGCCGGACAGCATGATGCCAATTGATCAGACTGCTTTTGTAAACCAGAACAGGTAAATTCTTCACTTGTGAATTACCTTTACATCTTTTATAGGAGCCTCTGGTATCACACCTTTGAAATTACCCTGAACTGCTTTTTTTGTTTTACTATTAATAAAGTTTGATAGTAATTGTCTTAAGTGTCTTTTATTGTTTATTTGTTTTTTTTTTATTTATATTTTTCTGTCCAAGAATTTACAAACGGTGCAAAAAGTTTAAATACATTTGAAAGAACCTTTTCAGAGGCTTTATACATGATCTTTACCCTCCAATCTCCTTCAGCTAACTGAAGCAGGTGGTACAACATATGTCTCAGCTGTAACGCTGGTTAAAACACTGAGAAAAGATGAGCTAAAAGATAATATTCAAAAAAGAAAAAATGCGTGCAAAAATGTAATTGCATATAGCCTTGGGCTGCGTTTGATGACACATTTTGGGTTGGGCATACTAAACAGAATCATCAGTAGTTAAGATTTGATAATGTAATCCAGAAAGGGTCTCCATGTTTTGAAGAATAATTCTTATCTTCTTAACAGTTTGAATGTAGTTACCTCATATCCGGCTATGTTAGACATCAGTTCCATCCAGTGCTCAAATGATAATGGAGTGATTGTTTTCCATTGGCATACAATGATTCTCCATCCTGTTAGGATGGCCAGTCGGCACCATAGTCTGCTGCTGCAACCTAGTGGAGTGTTTTTTGGTATTATGCCTGATAGACATATGTCTGGGTTCTTGGTTAAGGAAGTACTAAAAAGTTCATTTACAAGAGGCATAATTTTCTCCCACAAGCCTTTAACCATATCACACCTGTATTGACAACATGTGTAGCATTGTTCCAGGTTCTTTATGGCAACACCAGCAGGTGTCTTTGGTTTAAACTGGAACATTTCTGCTCTTCTTTGTTCAGGCCTGCACCCCAGGATGACCCCCTGTGTAATACAGGGCTCAGCTCAGGTGATGGCAGCGCGGTGGATGAGGGGGCCTTGATGTCCCAGCTGTACACGGCACTAAAAGATTTTGATGGTCTGGAGGAGCTCGATCGTGCTCTTGGAATTCCAGCTATGGTAGAACAGGTGATCTCTCCTAACACACATCATATTCATTCAGCTTTTTGGTGATATCTTGTTGTAATCACTGAATGTTTGGCTTCCTGTTATAGAGCCAATCCCTGGAACAAGACCAGTTCTCCCAGGACCCGTCCATGATTTTAGACCAGAAGCCCCCCATGTACACCCAGCAGTTCGGCCCCCCACCATCCCACATGGCACCAAGGGGTTACCCTGGTGCTCCCTTGCAAGAGCCTGGCTTCCACCCCATGCCTGGCCAGATGGGCCCACGGCCAGGTTACCCCATGATGAGAATGCAGCCCCGGCCTGGGCTCAGGCCCACTGGGGTGGTCCCAAACCAGCCCAACACACTACGACTGCAGCTCCAGCATCGGCTGCAGTCCCAGCAGGTACACTCGGGCATGGCTGGGATTTCTATTGGATGTGGACTCTAATGCAACCTTAAGGTTTTATCTTGCTGTATGAGCTGTGTGACTAAATACACAGATTAGAGTTGTGCAATAGTCCTTGAGGTTGACAATTTGGCAGATCTTTTGTGCACACAAGAAACATTTGGACTTAAAGGTCATCCTGCCTCATGCTGGTCTTTCAGTACACTTTCACTAAAATTGTGCAACTGAAAGAACATTATACAAAGTTGTAGTCAGTATGTTTGTATTTAAGAGATTCCTCTGTTCTGTCCCAACAGAACCGTCAGCCAGTGATGACTCAGATGGGTAGTGTGTCAAATGTGAACCTACCTCTTAGAGCCAATGCTCCAAACCAGGTGAGTTACCACAAGCATTACGTAACTTTTCTGCATGGACATGTTGGTATAACTGTAGGTCATATTAGCATGCTGATTATTAAAAGAAAATTGAAGACTTTGACTTCGGTGTCATGATTTATTCCCCTCCCACTTTCAGGGAACCATTAATGCTCAAATGTTGGCGCAACGTCAGCGGGAGCTGCTGAGTAATCACTTGAGACAGCGGCAGCAGCAGCAGGTGCAACAGGCCCAGCAGGTCCAGCAGCAGCGGAACATGGCCATGAGGACCCAGGGCCTCAACATGCCTCCCAACATGGCCGCCGGAGGCATGAGTAACCCTCGTAATCCTCAGGCCAACCCTCAGCAGTTCCCCTACCCACCCAGCTACGGTACCAGTACAGGCCTGGCCTCATCACCTCCCCCCACCAGCCCCTTCTCCTCCCCTCTCTCCCCCAGCCTGCCCTCTCTCCCCCCGAACCCCCAGCTCCATCTGCATGGCACCTCTTCCTCTTCCTCCACTTCCTCCTCCTCACAGATGATGATGGGAAACACAAACATGATTGGCGGACAGTACGGGGCAGTACTCAGCCCCCAAATGCAGCACAGTGCCTTTCAGTTTCCCAACTCAGGTACTGCTCTCACTCCCCAGCCAAGCCACACATTTCACCCTGCAAACCTGTGTGTGTGCGCTCCTGCGTGTGTGCGTGCGCCATTGTGTCTCTGTTGCTAAGGTTCTAATTGCAAAGCATCACATGCTTTTTTAGCACCAGCAATCATCTGATTTGTGATGTCATGTATTGACAGCTGCATTAGTCAGTTGCCTTTAAGTAATCTAAATTGAGTCCTTACTGTAAGAGCAGATTTGTTGATCATATAAGTTTATATGAGGCTAAAATGGTGTCCTGGTTATGCATTTGTCCTCCGCTAGAGGGCACCAAGAGCAAATAATTCAAGGAGGATACACACTGACACCAAACTGTTGGCTGCACCTGCCAGTCTGACAAGTAATCTGGGTGTAATTCCCTAAAGACATGTTCGGTTTATCCTTCACTTCTAAACCTAAATGCTTGTAGGTTTGTATAGATTTAGTTTTATTAAACATTATTTCTCACCTTTTATCTCCCTAGATACTTTGTCATCCCTTTTTTTCCTACTCATTGCCTGTTGATTGTTTACATGCATGTAGGAAATATGTATTTCCTATCAATAACCCTGCATACAAGCAGGAATGTGTAGTCTTTAGTCACACAAAATCTCACATTTCCCCTCACTTTGAATGTGTTTCTCTGAAGGTTTTTCTTTACACGGCTCGTCTGTAAATCACATTGAATGCTAACATTAACCGCACTCCTTCGTCCAGCACATTCGTTTGTAGTCAAGTCTCTGCAGGGTAAGTATGCTTGACAATTTTGATACATCCACCCACTGCAGGTATGAACCAACAGGCAGACGGAAGTTTTGGAGGTCCCGGCACGCCGCAGAGCCCCTTGCTTTCACCTCGCATGGCCCACACACAGTCTCCGATGATGCAGCAGGGCCAACAAAATGCTGCTTTCCAGGGTTCCCCTGAAATGAATGGCTGGCCACAAGGCAACATGGCAAGCAACAGGTAGAGATGGCAGCTACTTACAAGTTAATCAGTCCTATAATTATAATTTAATCATTATTAATTTGTTCTATATTTTTATTTATCATTAGATTTTTTTTTTTAATCCTCAAAGCAATTCTGCTTAAAGCCCAAATAGTTTTAATTGGTGGTGTTTTTAGGACGCTTTGGTCGTATATGTACAGTTATCTAGAGAGTAAAATGTTGACTGGAGTCAAATGTCAAAATTATCAGCTATAGATTGAGTTTTGAAATGTTTTTCTGAACATTTTTACATTTATCTTCCCATGCTCATTTCTCAAAGAGCTGAAATCAGCTACGACACAGCTGCTTAAAAAGATTGAAACTGCAGGTTTCTACTAATTTAAACATTCAGATAACTGTAATTAAAGGTCCCATATTATACATTTTTTCAACCATTTCATATTGCTGTCAGTGGTCCAACAACATTGTTTTTAAAGTGTGCTACCCCAAATTTAGTCTTGGTCCTGAATTTCACCCATTCTAACAGTAGCTCAAGTGATCTCTAATGAGAACGGGCTGTTTCTGTGTCTGAAACTATAAATGTTCCTGAGTGGTGCCTTTCCACGCCCCTCCCTGGGAGAAGATCTGGCATTTGCAGGCGCCCACTCGGTGAGGCAGTGACCACTACCGGGGAAAATAGTTATTTCCCTTTAAGGGAAAGATCTCAGACTCACCCGTTTAAGCACACATTCGCTAAAAAGTGGAGCAAACAAGTGAGAGAGGAATTTTCTCATTTTTGGGCCTCATACACAGACTATGAGGACACATGTGACTGTTAGAAAACCTTTAGAAATTGAATTTAACTTAACATGGGACCTTTAATACACAGTTTTATGTTGTATTTTTTTACACAAATGTTGTTTCTGGGATTTGCCCAGCTAACACCAAGCCTATTTGGTCATCTGGCTTTTGTCTCTTGGTGAAATGCTGCATTCAGGGTTTATTCCTCAATCAACTGGCTCTGTAATAACTTTGTTTAAGCAGCTACACCTCAGTTAGTTTCCACCTCTTTATCTTCTCCATTCAAGCAGTGCTCCAGATTCATAAGGCTTAAATAAAACTTAGAAGTATCCCCATCTGCATTATGTCTCCACACTTTTCTCTAATCGTGATTTCAGCATGTTCAATTTTTCTGTCGGAATCTAATAACTTTCATTTGTGGCTTCTCCTCAGTATGTTCTCACAGCAGCAGCCGTCGCCACAGTTTACCCAGCAGAATAACAGCAACATGTACAATGGCAGCGGTATGAGCCTCAACAATGTCTCCATGTCCACCAACATGGCAAACAGCAGCATGGGCCAGATGGCTGGACAAATGAGTGTCACATCCATGGCGTCGGGGCCCTCACCTGGCCTGCCCTCCATGGGGCAAGAACAGGTAAATACCACAAGACCAAACTGGGCTTATAATTTGTCTAAATGGAACAATATTGTGTGCTGACTAAAGTGTCCCTCAACCTTTTACAGCATCTCTCTGTCCGCATATCAGACGCTTTGAACGTTAACAAATCAGACTTTTAAGGCTTTACATATTGTCTGCACTCTTGACTACACATGTCTCTGTTGTGTTATTCTAAGACGCTAAAGTGTTTGGGTACACTTGCTGAGAAGTCCTGCTAGTGAATAATTTACTCTGTAGTTTACGTAACTCCACTTGCCAGACTTCTTCTACTTGACTTGAACTTGGAGGATGGTGATGTAATTAGTAGCACTTCAGAGCGGGCCGTTTACACTACCTGATGTTTAAAGGCTGGTCTTTCTGGTCTGGTCCTTAAAACTCAGGAGCACGATTTGGCCAGATGAGAAGTTGCACGCTGACATCACACACTGACACTTTGATAAGCATGAAAATGTTTCCACAACAGCAGCACTCAATCCCTGCTGCTGCTTCTCGTTCATTTAACATCAACCCAGTTAATCCATCTTCCTTTGTCTCACTGGTATTGTTAGCTTAGTATCTGCAGTGCGCTGATGTCGACTGTAATGCTTTTAAGCCAGTAAAGCGCCATGAATATTTAACTACCGTACTGCTGTTTGATTGTCTTCACTCAAGACTGTTGTGTATACCTGTCACTTGATTTACTGCCCTTCCAGGTTTATAGAAAAATATTGCCACTTAGATTATTTCAATTATTCACTCTTAGGCCATTAGTGCTTACATTTGGAATTTACTGACCAGTTTTAGACTAGATGGTGTACTGCAATGCGGTTTCCAATTCTTCATAGTCTTTTGCAAAAGTGCCTGATTTACCTCTGATAGGTTCAAGTTCATCAGTGAGTTGTTGTTAAATCTCTGACCTCATGTTTGTTGTTTTTTCTTCAGAAATACTGTTGACCCTCATGAAGCCTCTTCAGATGAACCTCAGAGACCAGCTGGTGCAAGGAGCACGTTGGGCCCTTTAAGAATCAAGAATTTAAATGTGTTAACTACCCAACTGCACCAGCCAGGCCGTGCCCTGACCACCCTCCCTCCCCTCCTCGTCCTTCCTTTACCCCCAAACCCAAGTTTGCCGTCTGTCCAGCTGGGCCCAGAACAGACTCAGGAGTGTGCAAAATCCTGGGGGATGGATCTCAATCCAACATGCCTAACCCTCCTGGAGGAGAGCCTCGCGATGAGCCGGTCTATCTGCCTGTCCAGCTGCATTCACCGTAGTGTGACTTACTGTAGGCCTCCTGGTGGGGTACACTGACTTAAATAAAAGGGGGACAGCAGCGGTTGTGGGATCTTTTTGTTCTGATGAATGTATTCCTCTAAGTGGACAGCGGCCATTTACAATCTCATCTCAAAAAAAAAAAAAGGCGTCCACTGATTCTTTCTCTCCTTTGAAGTCCTACTTTTCTCACTGATTTCCACCTGGTTTCAGAACGGCAGCAAATCCACAGACGGAGCTCAGACACTCAACCGGTTTTGCCTTTTTGCTGTTCTTTATTTTATTTTTATTGTTATTTTAGTTGTGTTTTGTTTTGTTTTTTCTTTTGTGAAAATGAAACCGTAGAGTGAAGACGGGGACGAAAAAAATGATCTTGAAAAACACTGCAGAAGAATGGTTGGAGTGGAATTCTATGATTAGACTAATTTAGTCAAGAGGTTTATATAGTGTATTAAATTAAGTTTTATTTTTCTGTATAGATTCATTTTAATTATTTTAGATGATTCTCTATCTTAGTAGCAAGAATAAGAATATTTCTGAAAGTGTGAAAGAGGCACTTTTTTTTTATCATTTTAACAGTAATGGTTGTATTCTCTCTGAGAAGATTCTTTTATTAACCTGAATTATGGATTATACTTTTGGTCCTGTAGTTTCAGAAGATGTCAAAATCAAATATGGTTTAAAATGAAATACAGATTGTACATACAGATGAGTAAAGTGTTTTCTTTTTCTATTTATTTTATTCATTAGGGTTTTGGTTCTCTAAGCTTGGTCACGACTGCCTCTTAAAGCAGAGCAGTTATTTTTCTTTATTTTTCATTTTTGTTTGTTTTCGGGAACCTTCACGTTCTGATGTTTCTGGTACGATGTAGACAGGGGTGTGTGGGTGGGAGTAAAGGGGTGTGCTGTGTATACAGTGTACAGATTATCGCTTGCTTCTCTGCCTTTAGCATAGAACACAACACAAAACGATTAAAACCAAAAAAAAATTTAAAAAAGACTCGACACAGCCATACAGTAACTCAAAAGAAAAAAAGAAAGATATAAAAAGTGTGCTTTCTATGTCGTCTGGAGTGAAAACGCTTCATACAAGCTGCTAGGTACAAACTGTTCTGGTGTGATGTAAACAAGCAATAACAATTACTTGAGAATCTCTTGGGGGTTTTTGTTTGTTTTTTTGTAATTTTTGTACAGTTTCCTGAAAAGAAAAGGACATGTTTCTGCTCTGCGTTTGGATGCAGTATTAAACACAGTTTTCTATTGCAGTTTATACCAAGAAAGTCTACATCTACACACAGCGTTCCTATTAGATTATGCAGCACTGGCTGAGATCTGAGAGGGAGGTGGTTTGTTATCCGCCCCCCCCTGATTGACACGCGCCCTCTCTGCCTCCAGCTGTTTCTTCTATCGCAGAGGTCAGAGTAAAGATTGCACGATTCAGGAGACCTGCTCTGACAAACACTTAGCCATATTTTATGACCTCAGGCAGTTTCTTCAACTATTAAGTGTTCGGTAATGACTGCTGTTCTTGTGGCCTAGTAGAGGTTTGGTTTAACCATCACAAGAACCAAAGCAAGTCATCCAGTCTAACCTCAAAAGTAGATTGGGTTTTGTTTTCTTTTTCTCAAAAAAAAGAAAAAAACCTTTTTATAAACTATTTTATCCCAGGACGGACTTTAAGCGAACCAAATATTCCTCACATTTCAATTGGATTTATGAATTCTTTTCTTTTCATATTAAACAAAAGCTTCTTGGTTAGCAGGCCCAGAGAATACCAGAGATTCATAATGATGTCACTTATCAGGGTCTGATGTAAATGTTGCGTCAGAATTCAGGAAGAGAATCACTGAATGTATTGTCATTAAAGACCTATGGTTGTGACTGATGGTGTTTCTTGTCAACATGTCGACAACATGGTGTTTTGCAGTCGCGCCGTTCTCTTCTCTGCATTTCTCAACTCATTTCTTTTACCTTCCATAATTCGAAGCTGTAGCAAGCTTAACTTAAGTTTGCATGAACACTTTTAATTGCCCTGTGGGTGTTTTGTGATGGGCTTACATGAGATCACACTTTTTCTCATTTTGATCAATGCTGTTTTGATTGTAAAATACAGCCGTGCAGAATCAGCCTTTTGAGCCATTTTAAAGAAGGATTCACAGCCCTTTTCAAATTTCCAAAGATTGTCAAGATTTTGAAACAACTTAAAGCCATGTGGTAGCAGTACATTGTTTTTAGCATTTATAATGAGGACAGGTGCAAATTAATCAATTTGCCCCTTACAAATATCCAGGCTTTTGACCCACTAAACAAAACTATTTTTTTCTCTTTAACTTATGGTTTTGAAGAACTTTAAATGCCCTTTTGTATGGTGTGCCAGTTTCTTAGAGCTAAGATGCAACCTTGAAATGCTAAAAACCCTAGCAAAATGCCTTAGATTTCGTCTGTTCTTGTTCTTGTACATTACACCACTGTCTGTATAAATTTGTATAATGACTTATGTACAATATTGAATGGGTGTTTCATTGTTAAACTCTTCTCAGCTGCTGGAGACTCGATCACAGTTGCAAGCATCCCACATCTTTGCTCTCTGTTCCTGTGTTGGGTTATTTTACCCCTCCCCCTCTTTCTCTCTTGCTCTCTCCCCCCCCTCCCCTCTCTGTGGTATGGAAAAGATGACACATAGGGATATTGAAGCAATATGTATTATATTATATGGACTTTCTGAAGAAAGTTCACTGTTGTTTTCCCCCCAGATCTTATTTTCTGCATTGTTCACAGGAGTCGCACTGTATACCCACATCGATCTTTGTACCCCTTGTGTGTGCGTGTGTGTGAGCGTTTTATGCAAAATTAGATATACAAGAGAAGTTAAAAACCACAGTTATGCAAGTTGTGAACTAATATGGCTTCGCTGATGCTATTTGCCTTGTAAATAAAGAATTCTGTTATTGCATTATTTAATCGAGTGTCTCTTTGTTTCTGCCATTAAAGTGAAAACGGGAGTTTAAAAATTAAACCTAGATGTGTTCAGAATTTTTTTCAAGTTTGAAGGTTACACTCCATTTCACTCCAGTTTAAAATAAATACTTTTGTCATAAGTGCATATATATATATTCGTGTATTTTGGTTCGTGTATTTTGGTTCTTATTTGCCTTCAGATTTGTCTTAAATTGTGTGTTTACAGCCAGAGATCAATTAAATCCTTGGGGAAGCCCCTTTGCAAATGGATTAAATTTGTACAAAAAAAAGGCCTCTATAAATAAAAATAAAGTTTAAAATGAGAAAATCCAGTGATAAACTTAATAAACTGTAATTTGACTTTTAATAGAGTATGCGTCTAGTTGAACTTTTCTAAATAAATTTTGGAACATTTTCTGACAGATGCTGCATATGTGTAATCCCGTGGGGCATTTTAATAAGACCACACCTTTCTGGTGTTTTTACATTGGAGGGCGTTAAATGGATCAGGTTAGAGGAAAATTGAAGGCTGTCCTGTGTTTTCCTCAAAAGAAATGCTAATGACATAAAAGTGACCAAAATAAATAAATAAATAATCATCGCACAAATTCCTTATTCTTAGCACCAGGTTTGCATTCAACCCCTCTTTTATTTTAAATGAAAGAAATTAAAGTTAAATCCGCAAATATCTACATTTTCCGACAAAATGTAATCAAATGTGTGTGTTATTAGGGGAATGTTTGGGGAGCCTCATTGTGGCAGAGAAAGCAGGCCTCAGTAGAGAAGTTAACGGGGTGGGTTGTCCCTGCAGAAGATGAATTACTACAAGGGGGCCACTAAGATCCACGTGGCTGAGCGGATTCCTGACCAATAGGAAGAAGGAAGAAGCTGAGAAGCATCTTCAGCAGACCTAGTTATGTGTGTGTACCCGATAGGTGCCCTCAGATGACCGCACAGAGCAAGACGCATTCGCCTTGAAGATTGTTGGTCCACACATTAAAGTGGTTAAAGGTTCTGTTGTGTGGACATGACTGAAAACATCGCTGTGAAAACGATCTGATCACTTCAGGTAAGTTTATTTTTCTATAAAACTATGAATGACAACTCGTGGAGCTATGTTTTAACAAGCCCACTTGTTTAATCTGGCAGTTTCTTAGTGATTACAGGTCTATTTTTTTAAATATTCCTTTGTACCTTATTTGAGGAACCAAACAGAAGAAAGACAACACAATTAGTTGTTTCTCAAAATTAGAATTACGCACGGAGCGTGACGCATTTAATCTTCACTCTATTTCTATTTCATCTCCTTTGTTTTCTTTAAATTGGAAAAGTAAAAGTCTATAAAATGCTTCATTAATGCTGACCTCTGCTCTGGCTGACTGTTGTTTAATTGGTGTCATGACCCTGGTTTGTCTCTCTATTTACTGGCTTCCTAAAAAACACACATACACACCATGTTTCAGCCGTTTGATGTGTGGATGCTGTGTGAGCTCTCAGCCAGAAACATTGCAAAATCGGCTGTCGGATTTCACTGCGGATGGATTTCACATACACCACTTACACAGTCACACATGTTGGAGGATTTCACCTTTTGGGGGGGGCTAAAAAACTTTCCTCAGGCGTGGTCAGCCTCTTTTCATGTAATGTTTTTTGTTTGTTTGTTTGTTTTGTTTTCTTTGTTTTCTTTTTTTTCTTCTTTAAAGTTTTCTAACTCACTCCTAATTCCTCTCCCACCCCTCCTTCTCATTCTCTCATCCACTAAAGGATCCCCATTTGAACCTCTGCTTCAGGCTACGTGTTGTCATGTCGGTGTCCCTCTCCAGTGTCCCTGTAGTGCTGAAGGAGCAGAGCTACCAAGCCGACATGCTGAAGGGCAGCCCAGCCCGTGGCTTCTACCCTGCCCCTGCCCCGGCCCCCCATCCCTACCTGGACTTTTTCCCGCGGACGCACAACCTTCTCCACCCGCTCAAGTCTCTCGGTCGACTGGTGTCAGACACTCGGGCTTCCCTGCCGCTGACCTCTCCATTCCTCGGACAGAGCGGCCACAACATCACGATCATTCACGATCACGTGTTGAGTGCCTCAGGGATTCCGTACCTGAGCCATTTGTTACCCGGACACACTCTTTACTCCAAGCCGGAGGAGCTGACTGCTGTGGTCACGGAGCACGCCGCCGGTCCGCTCTCCTCAGATTTCAGCAGCCCGTCCAGTGAAAGGTCCTCATCTGGCTATTCCTCCGCGATCACACCGCACAAAGACAACCTATTTCGCTTTCATGGCGCAGATCTGTCGCCAGACAAAACTGTAACATCTTATAACTTTAGCGAAGAAGACTTGTTCATGGTTCTGTATGGTTACTCTGGCAGCCAGGAGCGCAACGTGGGTCATGCCATATCAGGTGTAGCCCTGCCGGAAAACTCAGGTGAGTCTGCAGCTTATGGGCTTATGACCAATGCAGTCTTAAGATTTTCGTGTTATTGAATAATAAAGCTCCCATACATAGCTAACATTAATTAACCCGTAATTTGTTGCTTCCCGTGCAGCTTCTGACCCCCAAAAACCTCCTCTGGACAAAGACACTTTGGAACTTCCTGGGGGTAAGCAAACGCAGCCTTTCTCACCTTTAACAGTGTGCCATCTTTGTATGCCGGAGTGTTGAAGCCAGGCTTTGTGTTGCAGGATTAATCGTCCTCCAGTCAGATTGGAGAAACGTTTCACAGTGTGGAGTTTTCGCTGATAAAAGTAACATCCCCAAAAGCACGCGTTTTGGACCTTTCCAAGGAAAACTGGTCAACACCAGCGAAATGAAAACATACGATGACAACACCTTAATGTGGGAGGTAGTGATCATTTTGCGCCACAGGCCCTGATTCACTTACTCTTCATTTGGTTAAAACACTGCTTCCTCTTCCTCTTCCAGGTCTTTGAGAACGGCCGGTTGAGTCATTTTGTAGATGGTAGAGGCGCAGCGGGGAACTGGATGTCTTTGGTGAAGTGTGCTCGTTTCCCCGAAGAGCAGAACCTGATTGCCGTGCAGTGCCAGGGTCAGATCTTTTACGAGGCCTGCAAGGAGATCGCTGCAGGCCAGGAGCTTCTGGTGTGGTATGGAGACTGCTACACGCAGTTTCTCGGGATCCCACTCACACTAAAAGATCCCAGAGATGACAGTAACGCGCTTCTTCAAACGGAAGGTCAGAATCTAACCTTCTCTGTGGCTGTGCTTTGATTTAACCAGGATTTAAAGCATTTAACAACGTTCATCTCTGTTTTCTTCCAGATGCAGGCGAAGGCTTCAAATGTGACAGATGTGGAAAAGTGTTTGCATACAAATACTATAGAGACAAACATCTAAAGTACACACGCTGCGTGGACCAAGGGGACAGAAAGTTTCCCTGTCATTTGTGCAACAGATCTTTCGAGAAAAGAGACAGATTGCGGATTCATGTTCTGCATGTGCACGAGAAACACAGACCTCACAAGGTACTACTGAAACAGTACATACAGTATGCACGTGCACGTTGCATTGATAGACCCATTCAGTTTAGCATTACATCATCATGTGGTTACATCACCGGATGAGGTCAGTGTTAAAGTTTGTGTGGTGCTGAAAGAACAGCTCTAGTTACTTAAAACCGGATGCTGAAGATTTAAATAAGTCTTTAAAAGTCAGAACCATTTTATTCATATTATTCATGATTCGGTCTTGTATCTTTACAAGACACTGTTATTCGTTCCCTTTTCATTAATTTGTCTTAAGGCATTATGGAAATAGGCTATAGATAGTTGTCTTTTATGTTTCTGATCTGCAGTGCTCAGTGTGTGGGAAGAGCTTCTCCCAGTCGTCCAGTCTCAACAAACACATGCGCGTGCACTCTGGAGAACGGCCATACAAGTGTGTTTACTGCAACAAGGTGAGAGGCATTTTTCTTTAGATATTACCCTGTTGCTATGTTAGCATTTGGCTGTTCAAATGTAACTTTATTACCGCAAGTACCAAACAGACAATGAATGTTTCAGTTTTGTAAAGAAAAATATGAACAACATGCTAGGTTTTGTCGTGCAACTTTATCTTTTTTGCTTTTATTTTATATGTATTATTTCACACCATGTTCAATAGCTACTCTCACTCCGCTTTGAACGTTAAACGTTTAATCAGCTATGAAACTATGACATGTTTTTTTTATATCACATTATACGTCGGGGGGAAAAACTGTCTTCGGCTGCATTAAATTTGAATTCGAGTATGTTAGATGAGTTCATTTATTAATTTAATTAAAAAAATATATTATTTTTTTTTAGTCAACTAAAAAACTCCCTGGGAATCTTTCACACCAGACGCTTTTTTTGTCTCTCTTTTTCTTTTTCTTTTTTAGCTCTATTTCAGACTTCCTTATTTCACGGTGAATTTGGCATGCGCCCCCCTCTCATTGTTTCTCTCCGCAGGCACGCGCTGCAGAGACAATTACATGCAAATTACCGCCAGATGTACATTCGTACTTTTGTCTTCGGGGATTATGTTTTTAATTTACGGCTTCGGAATGGGTAGAGAAATTTTGGTTTTGTTCTGGATATCCATCCCCTTTGTCGCGTCGTTAAGTTGCCTTTTTGGTTTAACCAGAGTCTCGTTTTCTTTTTAACCTTTTATGTGTAGTATTTAGTACAATAGCCTAAACGAGTTAGGCTACTGATTTTAACCTACATCTTTTTCTTCTTCTAAGGTAGGATATGTGACGCATAAAAAACAAATATATATATAAATATATAGAAACAAATATAGACATTATAAATTAAAATTTAAGAAGTTTTAGCTTTAAATTTTAACCCCATATTAAGAACAGCAATGCAACCCCTTTATTTTGATCAATGTCCGTATTATCTAGCTTTTACTGTGCCTTAAAAAAAACAACTGGCTGTAATCCGTCCTCTTACAGGCCTTCACTGCCTCCAGTATTCTGCGCACACACATCCGCCAGCACTCCGGTGAGAGGCCATTCAAGTGCAAACACTGCGGGAAGGCCTTCGCCTCTCATGCTGCCCACGACAGCCACGTCCGCCGGACCCACGCCAGAGACAAGCCGTACTCGTGCGAGCTGTGTGGAGCGTTTTTTCAAGAGGAACAGGAGCTAAAATACCATGTAAAAGTCCACAAAAGTAAGCACCTTTTAAAATGTATATCCGAACGAGTGTATTTTATGTCTTTTAAATTAATTTTATTTAGATAACTGATTTCTGAAAGAATCTAATTTGTGCTAATAATTTAAAGAGCTGACTATTAAGCGTAATTAAAGTTAATTAGATTTGGACTAATATGATCTAATTACAACATCAAGATAAGTTTGTTACAATGACCAATTACGGTTGCACCATAAATATATTCTTATTTTAAATAAGAATTATGGTGTTAGTGTGAATACATATTAAAAGAAAATTTGGTATATATATATATAACAATAACGAAAAATGTGCGTTTCCTCTGCCTTGGAAATTTGTCATCTAATGAAACATTTTCTCACCTTGCAGAAAGACAAATGTTAAACGCCACCGGCCTCCCATCTTCTCCGGTGAATGAACGCCAGGAGGACTCGGTGTTCCCAGAGAAGGACCGTCCAAAAATGCAGAGTGCAGGCCAAAACTTCCCCTACACCGGGTTGACGGGTTTAAACTCTAAATATCGGCCCTGGAAGTAGACGTCTCAGAAAACGGTTCTAGTCGCATATTATATTTTAGATCATTGTAGACTTACCAGAAAGGACCAGAATCTAAAGAACTCTGTGGTAAAACCAGCGCTTTCTGTGGATCACTGCTGCTGACAATGAAGGACATTTTCTTGTACAGGATTATTTAAAAAGAAACACGGTTAATTTAATTGTTTGGTGTAAATGTCTTTTATGTTTTGTGTTTTTTGTGCCTTGAATATTTGTTTATTATTATTATTATTATTATTATTATTATTATTATTATTATTATTATTATTATTATTATTATTAACTATTTCATCTTTGTAGATGTGAGCCTGTCTATATAAATAAATGTGATTTCCTATTTTAATTTAAAATCTTTAATTTTATTTTTACTGTAATGTAAAGTGGCCTAGAGCAAACCAGTGTATCATTTATTCCCTTTGAATATTTTTCTTTTTTTAAATGATTAACAAAGACCAGGATTAATAAATAAGCGCATGGAAAAGAAGATGCTTGTTGATTTTAAGTTTTGTCTAAATTCAGCAGGTCTTTCCTCAAAGAAATCAGGCTGAGCTTGAATCAATAAAACATATTATTAGTTATTTTTGTCAGAAAGATATGACAGTAGCACAGGTATAAAACGCACAGCAACACAACAATTCTAATAATAAAGACAGTTTTATGTAGGCCTATGCACTGGTACAATCAAACGTATGCATTTCTTTGTATTTGTATGCATTTATCTCTCAGGCTTGTCATGAACTGGAGGCTTTGTGCACATTGTAAAAATGAACAAACCTTCCTGGACCAAATGAATGACAATGGAGTGAAGCTGTAAAGTGGCCTATTACTTTACAACAAAGGAGCTCTGTGTGACTGACATCTGCCCCTCACACTGTCACCAACTGTCCCACATGTGTTCCCCTGATAGATAGATAGATAGATAGATAGATAGATAGATAGATAGATAGATAGATAGATAGATAGATAGATAGATAGA
>JBAMHW010000020.1:13923674-13934408 GCA_037177495.1 Rhadinocentrus ornatus | reverse complement strand
TAGATAGATAGATAGATAGATAGATAGATAGATAGATAGATAGATAGATAGATAGATAGATAGATAGATAGCACCACTCAGTTAAGCCTCACTGTTTATCTTTTTTGGAACGGATGGACAGCAGCCTTCAGGGTCAGGGGTCACCGCCTCACTGAATGTTTAACAGCCCTCCTCTCCCTTCAAATAGCCAAAATATGGATGCTTGAACAAGTGTAGATCAACCTTCATTGGAACTGCCCCTCCCATGTATACAGCCCCAAGCCACCATAATGGGGCCTGCTGTGAAAAGAGAGGTACTCCCTTTTGTGGTCCTCTTGGAGCAAAGGGGTGGAGGAGAAGGATGGGAGAAACAAAAAGAGAGACAAGAGGAGAAAGAGGGGAATGAGCTGCCAGAGCTGAAATACTGAGATTGTTAGCAAGCTGTGCTAAAAGACTGGTTTTACTAGCACCTTTTCTGATTGGCTGATTTAGGACTTGATGCCCCACCATTGAAGATTTTTTATCTGGGTCGTTTATACGGATTGATTTCACACTTAAACTCCTGGCAAGTTAACAAGGGCCTTTAAAGGGCTATCCATCAGATCCATTTCTATATTAATGTGATATTAATGATAGAGTGAAGCTTTATGGCTTTGTAGAAGGATAATTCCCTCTGAGATTGAAGCCAGGGACCATAATTCTTTACCAAACAACAATTGTACTTTGATACTTTAAACCACTCAAATACACCCTACAAATGTGGTCACAACTAAATGCACTGTTGTGATTAATTAATAATGATTATTGATAAAAAAAAATCTTCTCTTCTTCTTCACTTCAGAATTCAACAGCTCTGATGTATTAGTCTCTATTGATTGCCTTATAGCTGTCAGCTTGCGTTGTTGGGACCTAACACAAGTCCTGTCTTCTACAGGGGCAAGTTGGGGTTAAAGCAAAACAGTCAAGGAAAAATGTCTCCAGCACATGAATATAAGTCACCTTGACATGAGCCATTTAGCCTACAGTGAAATTTTTATTTTATTTTTACAGCTTCATGTCCTGAGCATTGTGTTTTCTATTTTTCTATGTAGTGTTTAGTGATGTGTTTTTAATTTTGCTTGACTTGGGGCACAATTGACAACATAGTTTGGGCACAGATTAAACTGTTTTTGAGGTGAGAGTTTGGTTTTGCATGAAGACTCTGAGGTAAATGTAGCTTAAAAATGGGGTTTTCTGTTCACAGTTTGGAGAAAAAGAGAAAAGCTTTTGAGAATGTGTCTTAGCAATCGAGAAAAACTGTTAACATGATTTGTTAGATGTGTGCAGTCCAGACAGGGTTCAGACTTTAGGCTGAGTGGAATCATAAGCTACAACGAGACCAGCTCTATCTGTACCAAAACTCAGAGATGAAGGAAAACTTTTCAACTTTATTTTACACAAATACTTTGTTTTAACTTATAATTAGTTAAAACAAGAAGGTAATTTGATAATTATTTTTAATAAGAACAATTTTGTTCTTTGAATCTTTCCCTTTGACTCTACACCTCCTCTCCACTACATTTTTAACTATCTCAGAATACCCTCTACTCCATTGCATATATCTCACAGTTTCATTTACTTATTAAATATAAAATTAATTCCACTTTTGATACCTGACATCGTGGTCACATATCCCGTGCTAAGTTGTTCTACACAAAATAATAGTTTTCCTTGTAGACTTCTGACACTTTTACAAATGTTAAAATGATTTAATGTAATTAAAATTAAAATGTCAAAGATTTAAGCAAAGTCCAAAAATGGAAATAAATGCTATAGTATTAATAATCTAGTTGATTGTTTACATGTGTAGTTGTTTTCAGGAACAACTTCTGCACTATTTGTTGCACCTACATTTTATCGGCATCTGACCACTGTATCGTGGCAGAAATAATTCTCAGAGTTCATATCACCACAATTTCTAAATTTTTTAAAGAAAGTAACCCACTTTAAGGAAAATTAAGTTCCTTACAGAGATCCCAAGAGCATGTTATGTGCGAGTTGAGTCATTAAGTTTGAATTGATCCACAGAAGTGTGGCCCTCCTGCTCCCTCAAGCCAAAACATGGGGTTGATCCTGCCATTCATGTCTCAGGTTGGAGTTGTTGTTGGTGGCCAGTGATTTCCACTGGGACAGTGGACAGTACAGCAGGAGACATGAGAAGCGGCTCAGCAGCTTGTGTGCTGCAGGCTGAATGAAAGGCAGATCAAACACTGTCTCCAAAGCCTCTCCATTATGCTCTAGAGTGTGTGTATCTTCTAGGTGGGATTGATGCGTGAGGTGGGCAGATGGCCTTATCCTTCGTTGTGGGGGCTGGTGTGAAGTTGCACAGTGGTCCCATTGGGCAATGTATTTGGAGAGACACGTGCATGCAACACACATTCACATAACCCCTTAAAAATAGCCCATTACTGTATACCTGAATGCCTCTTTCTAACCTCTATCTTGCTCCTATTTGAACTGTTTCACCCCTGATGAACCGCAGGGCTTCTCTTTTAGGCTGATTCATATGCAGCTGTGCTGAGAGGGGTAAACCTGCTTGTAGGTTGACATCTGGCATTGTCATTCGGGATGTTAGAAAGTGTTATAGGCTTCTTCTCCTCATGCATCAAGTTTTACAATAGCTCTCTCTGTGCTATTTGTGTGTCTTTATGCGCAAGGCTTTTGTATAGACCCAACTGTTATTCCTGTGGGTGATCAAGCTAGCAATAGGGTAGTGAGGAAAGGAGTTACTATTACTGTACTCCACAGCTCGCTCCATCCTTCTGCACCACACATTTCTGTTAATTAGTCCCCCTTTTTTTGTTATGAAGATAAGGATTTTTTTTCTTCACAATAAATCACTGAGAAAATCTTGTCTAAGTTTTTCTACAGTGGTACTGATCTCTCTTTTAAGGATTGAGTCCCTCTCATGTCTTAAACTGATACCTTTTCACAGTGGAACCACATGCTGATCTTGTCTATTAACAAAAAGGAAAAGATGCACCAGTGCATCCCTGCATATATCCAATAATATATATCTGCAGAAAATATTTATATTTATACAAAAGTTTTCTACAGGCTATTATTTTTTAATAATTTGGGGTCAAGAGGTGATTGAAATAGGAAAACACTTGAAAATGAGCCATTTGCTGCAGCAAAAGAAGAACTGTTGATCCTGGGAGAAGAATTTAAAACATATGGACACTGTACTGCCACATGCGCATCCATGCACAGACAAGGTGACCTCCCTGCCTTTAAAGATGTTTGCTGTTAGTCCAGCTAATCCGAGCTAAGCTGTTTTTAGACAAACACTTAGAAGGCAACACTCATTTATGGTCAACACTGAGATCTGTTTGCACTCTGTGTTACTGTCCAGCTGTGGGAGGAAGATAAGCTGGGCCTTATAAAGGAACCATAACGTGTTTTTTTTTTATAAGAGATAATCTTATATTGTATTTATTGTATTTTTGCAGCTGATGTGAGCAGAAATATGAAATGAGAAAGGGAGAAAGTAGGGGATTTCAAACCTCTTGAAGTGGGTTAGACAAGAGGCACTCGTGTCTGTTGTTTAATACATTTCTTCTTCCCAGGGAAAGCATAGTCAAATAGCCACACACAGGAGAGCACAAACCACTCTGTGGATGCACAGAGCAGGGCCAAGTTGACTATCATAAAGCCATCAATAGATAAAACAACGACATGGAAGGACAACAGCTTCATCTTGAATGCTTCTTGCTACCATCATTTGATGGTGATAAAAGTCTCTCTATAATAAGTAATAACTTGTTAGCTGATTAGAATCAAATCACATGGGAGATAATACAAAATACTGTTGCTGATAAAATGTTTATTAGAGTACTTTTCTGTAAACACAGGTTATACAGTTCATGTTTCTATCACAACTTCACCACTTTTGTTCATGGAACAATTGACCCTGACCTCAGGCAGCTCCCAAAGGTCTGTGAGGTCAAAAGGGGAGAAAAAGCTGAAAGGCCCCAGGGTGTATATGTTTTAGCTTCAATACCTTAGGACAAGAATGCCTGTTTAAGCACTTGATGCTCTGCGACAGTGCTAAACATTAGTGATGCTAAAAGGTCCAGCAGACAATCCAATGGAGAACACGTTGGCAGTTATGGAGACAAAATCTCTAAGGAAATACTGGCCACTGAGTGCTCCACCACAGCTAAGAGCATATAAGCTCCTGTATGGGGCTGTGTGTGCATGTTCCTCAGTGCATGTGCATTTGTGTGATCATACTCTGTCTCAAGAAAATAGAGTGTCTCGACCCTGGAACCGCAGCCCTTTCCCCCACCACCAACAATGAGTCATGATGCCTTTTTGACAGTAGAGCTGAAAGACAAATGCCCCCGTCCTGTTGAAACATTCATGAAGTCTTATGACCCTCTCCTCCACCTAATGTACCCTAACAGGCCTTTATGGCCTCTCTCTAGCCTAGCACCACCTTAGTGCTGCTTCCCGGCATCTAAGTCCTTAACACCCTGCCGCTACCAGTCTTTTACATCCTTTCAGCTTGAGATTAAGTTCTCCTCCTGAACAGACTAAGAAATGCTGCATAGCAATTACCATCCACTAAATCAAACTGCAGGTATGTGCTTCAAGCACATGTTTCAGCTCCATTTCTTTGGGCATAGTTTAGGCTTACTTGCCTGCTCCCAGGTTGATGTTGTTTCCCTTCTTGTTTCTCCTATCCTTCACGTGTGGTCATTGACAGTCTTTGTAATCTGATTCCTGAGGGCTCTATTGATCTGTTAAGATTGTCACTTGAAAAAAAGCTCCATTAGGGTTTAAGGTTTGACAGTTGATATCAGCATCCTTTAGTGTTGTGACATGTTTAAATGCATCAGGTGACTCTTATGGAAAGCCTAAGGAAAGAAAAATGACCAGCAGAATCATTTCATGTTATAACAAGATGTAAAATCAGAAGACAGACTAATTTCAAGACAAAACACATAACACAAAACTCCTGTTATTGAACAAAATGACCTCAGCTTGTCATTGGACCATGTCCTCTGCGTGTGTGTCCACCCTGTGTGTGGGTCCATAGGGAGATCTGTCCTGTGCAGTGTGTTTTACTACTCTCCTGGCCTCCCCACTGTGTTTACCTCTCCGTGGTAAAAATGCCATATGCTAAATGGGCTTGTGTTACAGCTCTGGTTTCCAGGCGGACTATGGGCCCCACACACACTCCGACACCGGTCAGAACGGATATCTAAGCTATATCTAAGCCTATAAAGTGAAGCTCCATTGATCTGTTTATCCCTTTCTAACAATCTCTACACATGAGATTCATCTCGGCCACAGACAATCTTCTGATGGTCATTGATTCATCTGGTAACACCAGAGCAATTAATTAGTGGTGGCAAATAGTCCTTGTTAAAGCATTAACCATTGCTTTATATAATTTGACATTTCAATAATGTAACTCAATAATTACTGTTGGGTAAAATAGATCTGTTTATTTTACTTTCAGTAAATATTCAAGACACAAACTATACATCCCAGATCACTGACGAGGCTATTATTGACTGAGGTAATAGAAATCTCTGAAAATGGCTGCAGATACCGTAAGAGTCAGTCTATATCTCTGATAATGTGCTTTTGTCAGATGAAAACTGCAGAGCACTGCAAAAAATATTACTTTAGTACTTTCTTAAGGGAATATATTGCCTGCTGATTGTCTGCAGTTTACAAATTCCTCCAGTTTGATATAATAGTTCCCTGAAATCCTATTTTCTTTCCAAAACATTCCAAAAATTTATTGTTTATACACACTTCTACATTAAATCATCCTCACTTAAAGAGCTCATGTATATATCCTAGGCCCAGATTTTACAGCATTTGATTTTTACTACAATCAGGAAAACATCAAGCAATTTAAAGGCAACTACATCAAATTGTCTGAAATAAATTTCCATGACAAGTTGACATCAGCTAAATCTGGTTACAGATAAAGACTCAGCCACATGTTTTCTAATAATTTTACAATGTTTGACATTTTGTTACTCAACCTTTGGTGCCATTTACAGTTTTCACCTAGGATTTACTGCTGGCTAATTTAGAACAGTCCATCTGGTCTTTTCCAGCATCTCCTTTGTGCTGTTACATGCGTGCTTCGAGCTGCTGTCCTGCTGAGACCCCAGACCTTTCTCTAAGATTGAATTGTCTGACAGCAAGTGACACATTTTACTCTAAAATCCTGTTGTGGTCTTCAAGATTAACTATTCCTTTGAAACATTAGTACCTCCAGTGTAAGAGGCAGCAAAATCCTCCCACAGCATGATAGAACCTCCACTATGCTTTACTTTAGATGGGTGTTCTTATCCCTATTGGCTTCATTTGGTTGCCTAAACACAAACAGATGCACTGCATAACCAAAGAGCTGTGCTTTGGTGTCATGTCTCCATCTCCATCCCAGAGAGTCAGAGTTACCATCCCAGCTATCATGGTATCTTGTTTGGCCTTAACCCAAGCAGCCCCTCGAGCAGTATATGTTGCAAGCTGACATAACCTTTAGATTACTTTGGGTCAGACAGAAGCTCTGTAGATGGGTTGACAGGTATTTTTGTCCTCTAAAACTTATTTGGTTCAAACATGGGTTTCTGCATTAAAAACTCTGTAAATTTATTTATTTATTTATTTTTAACATTTTTATTTATTTATTTAGATTTTTAATTTGCTACTTCTGATTTCTCTCTGTTAGTACTGTCAGGGATACCATGACAACTCAACATGGCAAACATGTTGAGTTTTTTATTTCCCCAAACTTATATGTATCAAAATTTTGAAAATTTATTACCAAATAAAAGAGGTAAAATTAACAAAAATGGACTCTGTTAAAATATCTGTTTAAAAATAAACAGACTTGCAGAGGAAAAAAAAAATCTAAACTAAAACCCTTCAACAAAGGGAGCATAAAGGTTGTACATGATCAGACCATTTAGAAACAGAAGAGTGTGTTACTAAAACTAAACATAATATGAGACAGAAACTTCTTAGAACACTTAGTTTAATTTTGTGTTTCCATTCCAAGAGTTAAAACTAAACATGGAGAATCCTCACATCTGGAACAAAAGTACCAGAAAATGTTAAGTCTGGTCCAAACCTCAGTTCTTTAAAATCAGGTCTAAAGACTTTCAAACTTTTGAATACTATGGGAAGTTTTTCTTTTATTTTTGTGTATTTATTTTCTTGCTTATGAACACTGATGGTGATGATGATGATGTTGACACTGATATTGTTGATGATGTATTTCTTCTGTCTTTTTTTATATGTAACTTTAACATGTATTCTCTTGCTGTTTCTAAATCATGTACAGCCCATTTAGTATGTATGAAATATGCTAAATAAATATGTTTGCCTTGCCTCACAGAAACCCCAAATTGTCTAAATGAAAAAACAAAATTTACAACAAGAGCAAAACTAGGTCAGCTTAAGAATTCTACTTAGATACTTCAGGGTGCATTATAGGATTGCCCACATTTCTTTATTTTTGTATAAATCTGTTGCCATCACATTTACTTACACTAAAGTCATGGATTCTTTTAAAACAACCTGTCTCTGAACTTACAGTAGATCAGCATGACATTAGCACCCCTCATTCCACCATTTCAGATTCACCCCTCCTTCCTTTCTGAGGCTGCAGCTTCTGAAACATCACTCTGCAAGCTCCAGCAGCACCAGATCAATGCCTCTGAAATGGAGCCTGCCTGTAGTCACATTAATGGTGCTCACATCATCTTAAGGGGCTCTTCCCAGAAGATTGTCCTGCTCACACTCTCGCACATACTCCAAACACAGCAACCAGCAGAGGGGATGCAGAGGTCAATACAGGTCATCCTGCAGCACGTCATGTTTGGCTCAACCAGGCTTGCTAACAGATAAAGGTTTACATCTCAAATTCTTGTCCATTAAAGATCCTAAAAAACCCAAAGATAGTTCTCAGGTTTGGCAGCGTATGGGATGTCATATGATCCGCATCTTCTCTGCAACAGGAAGCTTCTCTTTTCCCAACATGAAAAATGAATCAAACAGCCTTCAGTTCTCTTGTTTGTGTGTGTATGTGTGTGTTGGCTTTCTTTCTGTATCACTAACCACAACACATCAATAACGGCAGCTTTTGCTGTTAAATACAGACTCCTCTGCACCAAAAGTGATCAATATTGGTATGCAATAAGAGGAAGGGATTTTTGTTCTGTGGCTCCAAACTGCAGACAGATGTGTAGCATTGTCTTTTTTCAGAATCACTCTCTCTAAGGATTAACTGTTGAGATGTAGTTGTATAGGCTTCACACATGCTGACTGCTTCCATTGGAGGCCATATTAGCTGCAATGATGAGCCACTCATTTCTAAAGGCCATGGGGGAACTGAAAGGCCTGCTTTGGGGAAAAAGGTTTAAAATGGGATCCTTCTTGATCCCCCACTTTATGGACACTGTGAGCAGGCGTCCAGAAATTAATAAGTAGATGGGGGTTGCCCATGCAGAACTGAGCTTGGTTTGAATTCATTGACATGAAGGAAAAAATTCTTTAAAACATAATCACAATCATTTTCTTTTAAAATCATCTTAATGACATATACTACATTTTAAGTCTTGGCTTTTACCAGAAAACAGCCGTCTCCTTCTTCCTGCAGAAATACTTCACATATTATTTGAATGGTTAGAATGAAGGAACCCTTGGATAAAAAGAGTTAAATTCACAGGCATCCAAAAGTTTCTCCTTTCTCATTTTCCTCAATATATTTCACCCTTCTTCAAGCAGGACACAACATTTGCCCCACACTTACATCAAACCAGAAATAAATGTACGTCATATAAAAGTGTTGTCTAATTATTTTTTAGCAATATATTCATTCATTGCACCAAGAAGCATGCATTTCAGATAGCTTTAAAAACCAAGAACTAAAATATTTTTGATTTCCTGCCCTATTAATTTCCAAAACTTCTGTATTTTCCAACATGAAAACTGACAATGGGTCAAGGTAGCTGTTTCTGTTTTGCAATTTAGGTAAAGATGTGAATTTGTTGGATCAAACTGATGATGCTTAAACATGAGCCCAGATGCAAAACGTTTAAGTTGCATAGCTTTTACTCTATTACAAACACTTAAAGTCTTCATGTTCTTCCAAACAGCATTCCATTGATCATCTGTTATTATTGCATTAAAATCTATTTGTTTTCAATGACTGGTACCTATTCCATAGCCTTCTAATGTGGCCCCTTAATTTTAAATACTGTAAAAAGTATTGCTCTTGACTAATGTATTAAACAAGGAAAATGTTTTTAAAAAGCACTGAGGGGAAGAAGAAAACAGCATAATCCAGTAAATCAATTCACCTGTATTCCTGTCTTCACAGCAAGATCAGTTACAGATGCTAATCATCTGTGTTGATTTTATCACAGTTGGCAGTGTGGAGGGCAGCAGCACGACAGCTTCCCTTCTGTCCTTGCAGCGTTCAGGCCCAGCGCCTTATTGATCAGAATGAGTAAGTTAATAAGCTTTAGACTCATTCATCAGCAGGGTAGAGACTGGAACTGCACACGGCAGGCTTAATCAAGTCATCGGTGCCCGTCAAGCATGAACACAGTAATTAAAGGAAGAGGGAACATGAAGGTGAGGAGAGAGAAAAAGAGCAGGGGTCTATAGGGTTCGCCTCGGAAAGAGATAGAGAACTTCAGTGCTCCATTTATAAAGCTCAGATTTATGAAGACAGCTGCTGAGGGATGACACAGTTTCAGTCATCACTCTGTCTTTTGCCGTGTATGGCTCTCACATTAATCTAGACTTAGTTAATCAACAGTTGAAATACAATCAGCCACATGATCCAAACAGTAACCCAGGCCCTCTTATGTGTAAAACATACACACACTCATAAACAAGACATAGAACAACTCCTCCCTCCTTCATCTAATGACATGCAGAGCTCAGGAAATCACCAATAATCACCATTGTCACCATCACTCCCGATATTTCCCCAGCAGTGGGTGCCCTGTGAGATCAAGTGATGATCTAATTTGTTTTTTCTTGGTAGTTTGCTGAAGATGGTCAGATTTATAGCAGCAGCTGTAAGTTATGATGCTCCTCTGGTAACAAAAGCTATCAGCTCTGTCTGCAGCAGGGTAAGAGATAGGCTGTGGTAACTCTAATAGGATACATGCTCTAATTTAAAAGCTGGCATGTTGATCATCACTGTCTCCACATCTGAAACTCTCTGTGACACAAGTTAACTGGATCTGCATTTTAAGGTCAGGTAAAGAAACACTCAAAATCTACAGCTTCTGTCCACTTTGATTGCTCTTCCTACCCATAATAACTATCAATGTCCCTTCATTTAGTAATTCTGTTTTCTTTACAATATAAAAATCACAAATACTAATCAAACGCACATGATAAATTAATGTGTTCAGACAGTATAATGCTAAATAGAAAAGATATTATCTTAAAGAAGAAATTCCTGCTGCCCATCAGTCTGAGAAATCAATGTCCAACAATATGGAGTTCATCATTCTACTGTGACCAAGGTTATTTGCAAGTGGAAAACATCCAAGACGATTTCCTGTGAACCCTAGAGTGGATGTACTATCATCTTCTGCCAAATATATATATATATATATATATATATATATATATATATTTATATATATATCAGTCAGTCAGTCATTTTCTGTACCGCTTGTTCCCATTAGGGGTCGCGGGGTGAGCTGGAGCCTATCCCAG
>JBAMHW010000020.1:13880511-13903710 GCA_037177495.1 Rhadinocentrus ornatus | reverse complement strand
ATAATTTGATAGAATGTCTGAATCAAGGCTAGGCTTTTTCAAGAGGGGTTTTACAACTGCACATTTAAAGGACTGTGCGTTGTGTGAAAGATGAGTTGTATTTGTGCGTTTTTGATTAAAGCCAGATTTTAAATGCTAATGCACATCATTACATTTAATTTTTATTAGACAGTAGCAGAAATCTCTGGACCGATTCCTCCACAGGTACCCACAAACTGCAAATGTTCTTGGGAGATTGGAACAATTGTATTTTAATTTTTTTTCCTAACTATCTTGTTTGTTTTGACTGATAACTTTCTCTTTTCTATTATCTAGTTTTTCTTTTAAAGGGTTTCACTATTCTCCGTGATACAAAACAAGAGGCCTCAAACTTAATGTGCTGTTTGCCTTTTATCTCTGCTGGCTTAAAACACATCAAATCCTTTAGTCTCTGTGAATTTTCTTCCAGGACACTAATCAGCCCTGGATCAGAAGCAAATCCTTCCTTTGCCTGTTGTGTTCAGTCAAGAAAAGAATTGCTGTCACCAATTACCAGTTGTTTATCTCCTTCCAGCAGAGCAGTATGTCCTGTGATGAGTATCAGGACAGGGGGTACTGTTGCTATCATGTGTTGTGTTCTCCCAGACAGATGGTGACAGAGCTTCATTGGGATTGGTCAGATCTGTCTTGCGTAAACTCCACGTCCCTCTGGCTCTCATAGTTTGAAATACTGAAGAGAGACAGTCTAAACATCCCTATCAAGCTGTGTTAGTTTTCATCCCCTCAGTTTTCATCCCCTCTCCTCAATGCATCTTATCTGCTCTGCTTAGTCCACGCTCCATGTTGATGTAGCCTTAAGGGTGTTGGTTTGAGTGTTTTTTTTACTGTGAAGATGAAAAAAACATCTTCCTCCATTCCACTGCTATGATTTGTGAAAAGCAGTCGGGCTATTCTTCTTCTTGCCCCCTGTGCTACTCAGCCGGCATACAGAGTGAAGGATAGTTGCTGAAGTAGGGGTGGGCAATATCATATTGTTAGCGGTGATACATGTATAGTTTTTGACACCGGTAGAAACGTAATATTGTTATATCACATGATCACACATTTCTAGCAACAAGGAAACATTTGGAGAGCAGAGCAGGGTGTGCAAAAACAAACAACTGTAATTTAGAGATTCCTAAAGACAGCACACTTCTGCCGCTTCCGATGGTGAATCCGGGCAAATACTGGAAGTAGACCTGTCTCCAGTGCACCCCAATGCTGCCAACTTAGCGACTGTCGCTATATTTCGACTCTTATAGCGACGCTTTGTTAAAGCAGGAGTAGCGACAAATCCAACGTTTGTTTTTTGAGTCTTATAGGAGACTTATCTCTGTCTGATCTCCTATCTATTGGCTGTGTTGTCTGCTGTAATTTCTCTATACATAACGTCACACAGACGTGTCTGCAATACACGTGCACTCAATCAAAACATTGACAATCAGCATGTGTGAATGTAGCTGCGGCTTCAGCACCGCTGTAACTTTTGGGAATTAAAAACTTAATTAAGAGGGACCAGTTAAGGACCAGAAAAACACAACGTCTATGGCTGGATCCACCAAATCCACCTTCATCCACCTTAAAATACACCTGGAGAGGTTAGTCACTGTAATATGAAGCTAATTTAGCATCTAGGTTAACAACGAGCTTAGAGCCACAGCTGCATATACGTTAGCTTGTTACTGCTTTTGTACTAAAATAATGTTAATTCATCAGATTGGCTCTACTCCACTGTTCAGAAGAAGAAGGAGATATTTACTAAACAGTTTCCATTAACGGCTGACTTTGCCATGATGTTAAACTGGGATCAAACCCACTGTGAATAACGCGGTTTTACTGTGTCTGTTTATTAATAAATTCAAGCTGTTGCTGATTTTGGAATGAAAGTGTTATTTATTGGACCTGCAAGTATTGGATCTAAATTAATTAAAATATAGAGATGTTTTTCTTCAGTTTTAAAAAGAAGTTTAGAATGAATACTTTCTGTACTCATCTGAGTTATTTCAAGCCCCTTAAAAAAATATTAATATTTTTCTGACGCACCATTCAGGGATCACCAACTGTGGACCTGTTGAGTCACTGTCCTGCAGATTTTATATGTTTACCTGTTTCATGACACTTGAGTCAAATTTTTAATGGGTCAGGAAAAAGTCTAAAACAAGCTAGACAGTTGGTGCAGCATATTGGCTGCCTCCTCTCTAAGTTTCAGAAGTTCAGAAGAACATATTTACTAATCTAAATAAATTTCCTTGTTCATCTCCATGTTTTCCAAATTTAGTAAAGTAAAGAAATCATCCAGAGAAGAGGGACAGAGTATTTCAGTTTAAGCTACAAATCAATGCTGTTGCTAAATGCTGGCAGATAAAGGGTGAGTACAGATTTTAAATTGGTGTTTTGCTGTACGCCTTATACCAAGTTGAGCAAAAGATGGAAGGATTTTTTGGCCAAAAACATCAATATCGTCTATGATATGGTTATCGAGATATTTTAGAAAAATATCTTAATATTATTTTGGGCTGATATTGCCCACCCCTATGCTGAAGGGAGACATGTGTTGGCATGGTATTTGAAGAAAGATGGTGGTGTTCACGAATATGGGGATACTGTTAATCAAAAAAACAAAAAGTTCAAGTGTAATTTAATAACATTTTTATAGCTTGGATATTGGTTTTTGGGTTCCTGTTCCGCTCTGTCCTTCAGCCATTCTCCTACTGTACAGCACACTGCAGTCCCATCTGTGTTAAGCTTCCTGGAGGCGCACGTGCCGACTGAGGGAGATGGATGGCTCTGAACATTTTTTGACCTAACCCTGTGGGGTCACAGTTGCATGCACACACCAAGTTGCACACATGTGCACACTCATCTGTCTCCAACAGCAGCTCCACCAGGCTCTGTTGTATCTTTAAATGTAGCATTAAGCTGGTTGTGCATTATGTAACGCAGGGTAATAAGCTAAGATGCAACTGTGATACAGCTCATTGAGAAGACAATTTTCTAATAAGAGTCGGCTGCAACTGAGTTAGCTCATAATTGGGGGAATTTGGGAGATTAAGAGATGTTAAACTCAGTCTGGAGCTTCCTTGCATTATACAGATTCTTTTTCCTCAAGTTTTTGGTTTATAATTATCTTCCAAGCTCTTGATTTAATTGCTGAGCAATTTTTGGGCCTTAGTTGTTATTAGTCAAAAGGCTGTAAATGAGGAAAGAGCAGCTGTTTAAAGCTGGTTTGGTGCCTGCCTGGGGGAGGAAATATGTGCACCTGCACTTGGGGGTTGGTGAGGTTGTGGGCTGTGGGAGTTGTTGGTAGTAAGCATACACTTGGTTTTTCCTGCACTTGTGTACTGTTACTTGAACATCTGTGTGTAGATACATAAGATGTGTCTGAGCCATCGTGCGGCTTTATAGGTGACTGTAACATATGAGTTCACCATGTGTAGGAGGCACCTCTGCTGCAGCGCAGTGCACCTAAACCTTTTCTTATCTGCATTGATGGCAGCTTGGAAAAATGAAAGCATAGCTGGGCTGTGTATTCCATTTCATTGTGTGCATAGATCATACTCACATGAGTTATCAAAGTCTTCTAGGTTGATGGTACACATTGAAAGCATGTAACATCTTATAGAAAGTTGGTGGTTCGATCCTCAGTTTCTCCTGTCCGCACTAAAAGGTACTTGAAGTTGCTTAAACCTACAAAACTAGAAAAGTGGTAAATCCTTGCACGCCAAACAAATGGTAAATGGTCTATACTTATATTGCACTTTTATCCAAAGCGCTTTAAATGTACGTCACATTCACACATTTATACACATGCACGCACTAATGGAATAGGCTGCCATGCAAGGAGCTCAACCATGACCAATCAGGAGCAATTAGGGGTTTGGTGTCTTGCTCAGGGACACCTCGACATGAGCTCTCTGGGCCTGGATCAAACCGGCAACCCTTGGGCTACAGGATGACCACTCTGCCCACTGAGCCATGAACCCCAAAAGCAAACAGACTTCTTTAAAAATGACTATTTGCAAATTCAGATAAGGTAGGTAAGGTAGATAAGATAAGGTAAGTCATGTCTGTGACTTTTTAAATAGAGCTATTAAATATTGTAATGCAAGTGTTTTCTCAACATTGTGCAGCCATAAAATACACAAATATGAAACGGACTAAATAAAAGGGAAAGAAGATAATAGGTTGTGAAAGAGGATAATACATTGTGCTTGCATGCCAGATTAACTGTGTTCAGAGATCTGATTTCCCTGAAGTGACTTAAATTTCTTTCTGAGCAGAGTATGCAGAGCATCTTAATTATTAAAAATATTGTATTTTCTTTCTTTTATTGAAAACAAAATGTGGTGTGGGTGATTAATCGAATTTTAATCACAATTACGATTTGGGCTTTCAACGATCATAAAAATTAAATCATCCGATTACTTTGCTCCTTCGCAGTTTACTCTTGTGCTGTTTTTGGTTGCAAATCGAGCGCCACTGGCATTACAGCGCTGCGCTCTGCTGCAGACTCCTACCACAGTCCCAGCCACTTTGGTTTAATTCAACTCGAGATGCAAACACCTCTCAAGTTATGGGCTGGACACACGGGAGGCGACGTCGCTCTATCTCTATTCATTTTCAATGGAACTTGCGCGATGAGGTAAAAATCGCTGCCCTCCTCCAGCCAAACGACAGCAGATATTCATGCATGTGAAATGTTGCGCTCATTCATGTAGACGTGCACACGGGGGCTTACGACACGACACAAGGAAATAGAAAAATGTTAAATTTTTGTGAGTCGTGACTAAATAATCCACCAGCTCTCAGACACAGGGAGAAATAACAAACGTTATAAACAAAAAACTTGTTTTCTCGCCAAAGACCAGCTCTCAGAAACCTGAATTCCTGTCAGAAAAAGAGGAGGGCACAGCTTTAGCACCATGAACCAGTTTGCTGCACCATGTCTGTCATTGAGATCCTGAAAAGCTGCAGGTGCAGGCTTGTGGCAAACTAAAACCTAAGATCCGTGCTCGCCACCCTAATGGATTCATACACACGGCCCACCAAATTAAATGTGGCTCTACCCCCGGGCCAGATGCCTCATTCACTGCCACTTATCAGCTGAAAGATTATCTGCCACCATCTTGAATGCTGGAACATTATGCGCAAACACACAAGTAAAGATGGGCTTTAAGGTTTGTAACCTTTATTTTAGTGTGTATTTTGGAAAGAGGGAATGAAAGGAGGTAATGTCTGAAGTGGCCTTCAAGTGGCCTCCTGAATGTGTAGTTGTGATCAGAAGTTTCCTTGTACAAGTCAAATGGATTAATATGAAATATATAGTAATATAAACATGGAGACTATTAATGTTATAAAAGTTACCACAATATTGCAAAAATATATTGACATTAAATTGTACAAAACATATTAATTGAGGGCTGCATTCCAAATAGACAAAACTCTGTTTGCATGTGGGATGCAGCCCTTGTTAATGCACTTAACATCATATGCTGAATTGTTTATTATCTATCATCTTTGTAAAACTACAGTGCAGCCCAAATGATCAACAAAGCTGTGAAGAGACCAGTTCTCACATAGAACGGCCTTTTTAAAAACTGCAATTGATAGCTTATCTTAAATCTGATGAATAATCCTAGCCTAGAATAGCAGTTGACTTAGCAGCTCAGTCAAAAAGTAGGCGACCAGAACAAAATAAAAATGAGAAGCAGGTTTCACTGCCTGGACATAATCTTTTGTGTATTTGCAAAGTAATGACCTAAATTTCACTCTTTATAGGAATTCCACTGCATGAAGATGGTCTAAAATAGCTATTTTGAATCGTTTAAAATAAGCATTTTGCTTAGAATAAACAAAAGAAAAGTGTATTTGTTCAAAAGAAAGACAGATTAGCTGGAAAATCCACTTACTTTGATGGATTAAACAGTTAAGTAAAAGGATTTACTAAATGTGGCAGCGTGTAAAAGACTTTAGAGCTATTAGAAAGTGAAGTAATGTAAAAGAGTATAGGTACGAAGGAATCAAGACATTTCTCTTTTGCTGTGCTTATGAATGGTGCTCCATCAATGAGGCATTTTAAGGATAATAGGGTGTTTTCACTGGCTTGTCAGATGGGCAGTTTAAAAGGAAGAGATTGAATTAGGTTACCAATTGTTCCGGCACCACAAGCTTTTAAGGTGCTATAGTGTCAGATCAGAATTGAATTGTAACTCTTTCATTAACTATGCTAAGTAGCTTAAGTCTAATAAATTAGTGCCAATGTACAAAGTCTTTTTCGGGTTTAGTTTATTAGACTTTCATCAAGAACAATGAAGGGAGGAGGGCAGTAAATATAAGGCTAATTGTAAATGCAGTCTGTTGGCTTGTATCAGTAATGAAATTTATTACAAATTATCAACAAAACATTTGTCAGCAACAATTTTTACTGTTATAAGTTTCAAGGGAAAACCCACTCAATAAGATTTGATCCCCAGTGTTTGTAAACCCAGACTTTAAAGCGGAATAAGTAGCATTGACACCTAGTGTTTAAAATCAGAACCACAGTCGAAAGAGAAAAACATAGAAAGTGCCCCTTGGCAACCTTGGGGAGTCTCATACGATTGGTTAAGGAACCAGGAAGTAGGAAAGAGCTACACAGTGCACCGAGGTTATTCCGTCACATAACTCTTATTTTAAAACGAAAAAAGCTTGACAAAGACATTGTTGATGTAGAGGACAGATTGTTTATAGGGAAGCTTCCTTTAATCCCTCGCAACAAATGAGAAATTTTTTAATTATTTTTACAGAAAAATTCCTTAATTATTTAGCCTTTAACCCAGGGTTTGCGCCTGGTCACATGCTTTAATGCTGCACAGGCGAGGGGGCAGCTCAGCTGACCTGTTATGCATCACTAGTTGTGCTCTTCTTCCATCACCATGTTCCCAGTTGATTTAGGACTTTTGCAATTCTTTGCATTCATCTTTGCTCTTGCAGCCTTAAGCTCCTTTATTGCATTCTGGTTGATCAGCAGCAGCAGATTAACCATCTTTTGCTGTCAGTGCAGGTGCAGAAGCCTTAGACCAGCAATGGAATCAGCAGAAAGCTTTTCTTTGGTTTTAGAGGTGTGACCCTCCTAATGCACAGTAAAGAAAAGCTGTGGGTGGATCTGGTCCCCCAGGAGAACAGTTGCACGGTGCAACATTTTTTGTTGTTGACTTGCTGAATTGCTGGTTTAAACGGTTAATATTCTCTGTGCACATTTTATGACGGGTTTTGCCTCTCCAGCAAGGCTGGCTGTCTTGCTACAGTACCTCTGGCTTTCTCATGAATCAAGGGAGCAGCTAAAAATAGAGAGAACCCCTCTGCTCTCCCTTTTTCTAAATATTTGATTTAGCAAAGTGTGCGTAGGGAACCCCAGCATGATAAGTATTGCAGCTCACATGAAAAGTTAATAAGCATACCATTTTTATTTTTGCTGCTTTAAAGGCAAAGATTTGGACACAGCTGTTGGGCACTGAGAAATTTTGGTTCAACATCTGATAACATTATTGCTTTAGTAGTCAAGCTAATCACCATTAGGATGATGATGAAGGCTATTGGCTTGTAGTTTGCAGCACAGAAGTAGAACATAGGACAAGGTGGGATGGGAAGGACGGCCCGCTGATGCTGATTAAGTTCTTAATGCCCCTTGTGATTTGTCATGTCTTTGTTTTAAAGGGCTTTGAAAGCAATGCCCAGAGGTGAAGTGATACAAAAGCCTGCTGGGTGGCCCGAATGTTGATTTGCAAGTCAGAACTTTGATGTTGCTGTTCATATCCTACTTAGAAAATCTGACAAAGCTCTGGGTTTGTACCTGTTTGTTCTAACTGCTCAGCAGGATAAAGATTTTTTTATTTATTTATTTTTTACTGTACTTAATCCATTAAAATCTTCCCCACATCCAGCATTATACTGTTCTGAGTAGAAATTTGATACTGTTATCACAAAGTGAACAATTAAGGCTGCTAGCGCTACTAGGTATTGCTCAATTATAAAAGTTCATATATATTTATCTCAAGTTTGCATCACAGAAGAGTGATGTGGAATTTTCCAGTGGATTCTTCAGGAAAGATGTATATTGGTGGCAGAAAGATATTTTAGTTAAAGGCCCATTAATGCCTTTACATACTAAAGTAGTTACTTCAGTTTCAAACCCACCAGTGGATAGAGCAGAGTACACTTCCAAGTTTTGATGTCAGTTTTAGGGAATAGCAAACCAATAAAACAATATTATTATATGAATACCGTATTTAACATATGGTTTAGTCTTAAAATGTCATGTCATGTCTAAATATCTGACTTGGTACAAACTTCTGAGCAAAGTTGTAATAAATGAAAATGTTTTACCCAGTTTTTATTTCTTAAATTTTTAAATTTCTTAAACTTTCTCATTGATCAGCTCCACCATTGTCTCTCAGTGTCTCCCAGTTCAACTTTTTTTACCCTGGCCTTTAAACCCCTCCTGTTCCTGTTTTATTACATACTGCCTCTTGTTTTACATCATCTCATTCATTTTGCTGACTTTTCTAATTCTGTAGGAAGAACATTTAAAAGTACTGCTATTGACCTTTTCTTCTATTATTCCCTCAATTCCAAATGCAAGAGCATGCACAGTCTTGCAGCGAAAACTGAAACCCAAGGTCTAAACAAGCTTTCATTCCGTGGGATTCAGAAGTCGACGCTTTACAAAGAGGCTTGTCAGGTCATAGCAAATAGATTTAATGAAAACATGCTCCTGTGATTTGCAACATTGCATTCTTGCTCTGCATTTTAAATAAAACTAATGCATATTATTGTGTTTTGTTCCACTGCCCTTGCTGTGTGAGTGTGCACTTGTGTGTGTGTGCATGCCCTTTGAGTAAAACTGTAAGGTTAGGACTTGTAACCAAACGGCAATGTCAGCAGGTTGTCATGACAATGCCGTCATTCCTCTATTTCAACCCCCCCCCCCCCCCCACCCCCCTTGTTTCTCGTGCGTGGAACATCACATGACCGCACACAATTCCATAACACAGGGATACATGGAACAGCGCTGCTCTCTTTCTAAGAGCAGCAGCCGCATGGATCATCTATCATATAGCTGTCACCTGCAGCTACACTCCCCAAACAGCTTTAGGCGTAGAGCTGGACTATACTTTCTGAAGTCTGTGCTGATGTATCGCATTAAGTTGATGTTATTGAATAAAGCAGAATAGCTCATTCATTTTTTTCCCTGTCATGGAGCTGGTGTAAAAATGGATTATTATTCCAGGCCAGAGCGAAAAGGTTATGCGTGATGCATAATGCTGCATTAATCAAAGTGTCATTGCAGTGAGGAGGGAATAGGATTGCATCTTTTTTAGCAATTAGACAGCTCCCTTGTAATGCGTTGAAGACAAATTCAAGGTCTCTCTTTTGCTGCCTGCTTTCCATTTCCAGACTTGTTTAAAGGCTGGCTGAGTTTTATAAGCTAATAAGCAGGTAAAGTGCAACATGATTCATTCACACAGTATACAGCCAAAGAGTGGAGAAGGATTACAGATCCACACCGACACCTCTGTAGCTCATACTGAATGCTGGTGATGAAAGTAAGACATGTTCCAAAACAAATGCGTATATTGTCCTTGGTTTGCTTTTAGCACGTGATAAGGTCATTCTGGCACTGATAATTCTTCTGCTCCGTTTTCTGACAATGCAAACCCTGCCTGTGTTTCACCCATGTAATTGATTCCAATCATTTATCTGTGGCAATTAGTTTGACCACCAGGGAGCTGCCTCATTAGGTGCAATGTCCTCTATCATCAGGTTCTTGGTTCTCTTCCTTCACTCTCTGCTGCTTTGGTTGTGTCACGGCTTATGGGTGAGGAGAACAGAAGGTCAGCAGAGGTTGGGAGATTGGGTGGTGGGGGGAATCTGCTCTGCTGACGTAATTTTATTGTTTTGCAGCCTGAAAATTCCAGTCTTGACCAAGCTGGCAGTGGAAGCAGCTCGGTGCCTTGATTGACCATATAGGGCAGCTTAAATAATAGAAAGATTAACTTCAAGTAGCTTGTTTCAATTCATTGTTAATTTTCTGTCTCGCTGCCATTCATTCTGACGAGATCAGAGTTAGTCATGGGAGGAGAAGAGCTCTTTCAGATTGTGGAGGAGGCAAAGCAGAGAAAACAATAGCACTGGTCCCTGAAGGTTAGATATAAGAGGGATGTTGCTGAGCAAGCTGTATCACTCAGTTACACAGCAGGATCACCACCACATACTGCAGTTCCTCTCTTGTCCTTTCTCTTTGTTTTTTCATGTTCTCTGCTTTCCGATATGGTTCCGTTTCTTCCCAGTGGGCCTGTGTTTCTTTCCCTGCTTTCCCTCCTGCCACTGTTATCTCAGTTAATCAGTTTTTCTTTATATCTTCCCATGTCTCACTTTATTGCCTGTCTCTTTCTGAATTATTATTATCTTTTCTGCTTGACTGCTGTATTCATCCATCATGTTGGAGCTGCAACACTAAATTGGGGTCAATGATGCACTATAAAATGCAATAACCTTACCCCTCCTTTACTCTTTACCTCTATGCTGTTAGTCTTCATCTGCCATGTGTAGAATTTTTTCTTCAATGCTTTTATGTCTACATTTCTTTTTCTGCAAATATTGCATTCTCCTTTTCTTATGCATGCTGCACAACTTCATCCCTAATCAGAATCTTTTCATGCATGTCTAATGCACAGAACATGGTCAGGTCAATTACTTCACAATATTAAAAGCTGGAGCGATCGGTGAGATAGATGATTTAGCTGCCTTTTCATAACATGAGTGGAAAGCCAATAGCTGCAACAGAAAGCTCCTAGTCTATTACCTCCATGTGTGTGGAAAGCCATAAAAACTCCATAATGTGTTGTCCTTTAGGTGCTGCTGGTTAAGGTCTATTGCGTAATTTAAGCAAGCCGGTGTACACCATACATTCTTCATTGGCATGCACCTCCTGCAATCTGGTGACTGCTGCCATCCACAGCATGTGTGCTGTGTTTGTGATGGAACACCACTGCTGTGCCAGCATATTCCTCAATCCGTCGGCTATGCCCCAGCCGCCCTTCAGGCTGCATGCAAACCTCCAATCCCTTCATCCCAACCTGCTGATCCTAAACTATCCCTGCTTGCTGCCAGGTGGGCAGGGCAGAGCAATGTGTAAGGCACAGTTTATAACCCCCTTTGTCCTCCAGCAGGGCAGAACACCATTAACATGATGGATAGAGTGGCAAGACAGAGTTATACAATCACCCGGAGGGGATAAAATATGGCCTTCCCTGGAGAACGGAGTTTGGAGGGCAACCAAAGGACCATATGTGAAGGTTAACCTTTGCCTGGCAACTGACTGAGGGGATGCACCTGGTGTATCTGATTCAAGCCAGAATGTGCTAATATGTTGTTTTGTGTTTGGGGCAAAAAAAAAGGACTAAGGGTGATGCACAACTAAAAACGTCCACCTTGAGTTGTCAGTTATGAAACTGAGCACTCAAACTGAACCTCACTAAAATAGTCTGTTGTAGATTTTGAGTAGTAAGGATTACCTGAAGATAAATCAGGAGGCATCAAATTTCTCATGTGCTTAGGTTTTGTGGAACACGTTTAATTTAGAAGATTCAGATAATAAGGGAGGACCTCTTTTATCTTTGCATCTGTAATTTATTGTTTATTATCTCTGGCTCCTGACACTGCTGCAGTGAATTGGCTCTCTGGGCAGCAGGATATGAGAAATGACAGTGAAAAGAGTTAAAAAAAAAAGATGATATATGATATGCAAGAGAAAGAGAAAAAGAAAGGGTAGTTAATGTGACAAAGGGATGGAAACCATTTTTTTGTTGTTGCATGGAAAAGATTCCTGTCTGAACATGTGGGTTTATGGTAATGAAATGGTGACAGACTTCACTTGCTTTATATGTATTTTCAAATGTATATATCACACATATCTCCCATTCTTTCTTTTATTACATGTTTGTACTGTAAATGTACAAAAAGGCTGATTAAATAGTTTTTGAAGCCCATTGTTGTATTAAATAGTGAAACCATGTGTAATTGTATGCTTTGTGCTGATCAGAGCATTATGTGAAGTGCTTTTGTTATTTAAGTTACATTTTTCTTCCTTTTTTCAATGGTGTTTGTGCAAGAAAGCAGTGATTTAATTAAGACTTTTTTGTAGCCTTTCTATAAATTAGAGCATGCATTTTAGTCCTTTGCTTGCCACATAAAGAGAGAAAATTATCTTTTTTTTTTAGTTTTGGGGTTAAAATATGAAGGCTTTTGTGGATGTGCTTCATGCATATGTTGGCCTGGCAGCAAAGACTTTCCATTCGAACTAAAGCAAACTTAACTTGCTGGGTAAGAGGTGTGTGTGTGCATGCAAATCTTATGTAATCTGACTTGGAGGATGTGTTCCTTTAGTCTCAGGAGAGATCAGACATTTGAGTTCTAGTTTGGACACGGCGCACCTGCTGCCTCTGCTGCTTAACAGAGATTGCCACAAACAGCGGCCCGCTTGCACGTGTGCACACACACTGCCTATGGGGTTTACAGCCGTCATCTAAAAGAAAAAGAAAAAAAAAAAAAAACTTGGAGAAGAAATTGAGGTGCTGAAGCATTTTCTTTCAGGGTTTGTGTGTGGATGTGGGAGGTGAGTGGCAGAAGCATGTGGTTTGTAGCTATTTTGTTTGTTGAAATCTAACGTTGAGGTCTGTGTGGGTGAGAATTTTGACATCCACAGAAACATTTTAAAGCATATGCACATGCACACACAAACAAGCATTAATCAGAAAGTGCTAATCCATCCTCTTGGCACGCAAGTTCACACACACACATTCCCAGCTTGCCGCAATGTTCCAGGTGTAATTATAGAAAGTTTGCCCCCTGATGTGGACTGGTAAATGGCTTTGACTTGCGTCTCTACTGGATGTCCGCAGGAGATTTTTCCACTTGTCCAACTAAGGTTATCTAAATTTAATGAGTTTTCCCTCTCCCTGCGGCAAGGCGGCAAAGCATTGGCTCACCTCAGTGATGGTCTTAGACCCCCAAGAGGGTTAATGTTTCACCCCCATTCACACTGAGGTTTGCTGACCTGCCCTAAGGTCAACATGAGACCTCTGGAGCTTTTTAGTCTGTTGTTACAGAAGCTTCAGGAGCTTTTAGAATTATCTCTGGGGTTGTGGAGAGTTCCCACCAGTCTCTGGTAAGACTGGAACGTAATGAACAGCTCCCGTAGGTGTGATTCTAATTGGTCACATGAAAGAGTGGGTCATAAGGAGCACTGATGAAGATAAAATATGTAGGTGTGGAAACTTTCTTAACTATAGGTTAATTTAGGCATCACATCAGTCAAAACTTGATAAATAGTAACATTCAAAGCATTTTAAAGATGTTATGAAATTCTTGATTAGTTGTATCTGTGCCTGTTTTAGCCATCATGTATGTAATGGGAGCCCTGGGACCTGCAGCTGGTTACCTTTTGGGAGGCGTCCTTATTGGCTTCTACGTTGACCCCAAAACTGTTGTGAGCATCGACCAGAATGACCCTCGTTTCGTTGGCAACTGGTAAATATGCATGTGCATCTGTATGCCTGCATGTTTCCTTATATGTGCCCCCAGTGCTTCACCTTTACAACCCGTCTTCTTCTTTTCTCTCAGGTGGAGCGGCTTTCTCCTGTGTGCCATAGCCATGCTTCTGGTGATCTTCCCCATGTTTGCCTTCCCCAAAAAGTTGCCTCCACGCCATAAGAAGAGGAAGAAGAAAAAGATAGGTTCACCAGGTGACATGTCTAGTGATGATGACATGATGAAGGAAAAGTCCAGCAGCAAAGGCCAAAATGTGTCCTCCATGGGCTTTGGAAAGGATTTCAAAGGTGAGACATGAAAAATTTACCTATGGATTTGAAGGTGTTACAAGTGTCCTAAAGGAACTGTGAGCCATTGATGTACAAACAGGCTTTAATCCAGTCAAAGCTGGGGATTAGTCATCTTATCCAATAATTGAAGCTTCATTGAGATCTTGTTTAAAGATGTTGATTGATGTAGGAGTGTCTACAGACAGATTGCCTATAAAGTGGTAAACATCAGCTGTGCTGATGAACAATGCGTTTTAATAGTCAAAGTAAGTGAGTAGTGAATTTTACACCTCTATGCATTGATGCTGAAACTTTTTTTTTTTTTTTAAATAAACATTTTTATGAATTGCTGCTGAACCATTTTTAAATGTATTCCTTGAGCCACATATATGAGGAATCTCCCGGTTTCCCCGGATAAGCTCAACTCTGTGTTAGTGTTTCCTCTCTCCTCTAATTTTTGCTCTTGCTTCTCTTTTTAAATGAGCTCTCGGGAGACTTCCATCACATTTCCACACACAGGAGTCGACAGGCTGTGCAGCAGAGCCAAAAAGCAGCTCTCATGTTTGCTATCCTTCGCTTTAATTCTTGCCAAATCCAACATGCATTTAGCAAGGCTGCATACTCGTAAATGAATGTTTATGTGCACAACCAGATCAGTCAAAACTGTGTTTTGTCTTGGCGATGCAGACTGTGCAAACCACAAAGGTGTTATAACTTCATCAGATCGGTGCTCGCTCAGCTGCTGTTTTATTTGTTTCAGCAGGATGTTTTGGTCTGTTGTGCAAACTACGGCCAGATTTGCAGACTCGGGCGCTTCAGAGCACGGAGCATTTTAGTACAGTGCATGTCCTTCAGTTGAAGGGTCCATGTTTGTCTATTGCACAAATTCAGCACTTACTGTGAAAGAATATGCTGTCATGAATTGGCTGTTTTCACAAGGCTTTTTTTTTTTTTTTTAATACCATTTAGTTTAAAAGCAAAAACTGAAAATTTGCTGGCCTTGAATGTTTTCAGTAATGCAAATCAGAGGGATCATCAATGTTCCTGAGACCTTGTTTTTTTGCCTTTGAAAGGCTCAGGGGCATGGAAAAATGACTGCTGACAAAGTGACACGTTTCAATAAGTGATTAGTTACCTGACAGGATTAGAAATGCAAATCCAGTCTTTTTTAGCTGGTATGTTGGTGCATTCTGCTGCACAAACACTGTTTGACTCAAAGCTGACTTTTTGCTTTCATCCAATGTTCAAACTCTTGTGCTGAACACAGCAAGCCTTGCAAACCAGTCACGATTAGCCCAAAATTTATTAAAAGTAGATTACAGAAAATTAGGCCATGGCAAGGATTTCCACCTTAAAATTAAAGCCCAAATTGTGGGAAAATGCCATAACCGGAAAAACAAATGGCTACAAAAAACTGTAACGTGCAAAAAAGTAAAAAATACTCGTGTTTGCTATTGACAGGCTCAGATTTTTGCTACATCTCTGAAAATATTGTGGAAATATATCTACAATACTGGATTTTTCTTCCAGTCTGTGCTTTCATCCCTTTTCAGTGTATTATTGGTCCAGGAGGATCATGTTATGTGGGCTTTACAAAAAAAAAAATCAAATGTTTCAGACCTGAGCTATTTATTTTAATGGCATAACCTCAGACAAAAAGAGATGGACCACAACTTCAGTCACCTAAAAATTTGCTTCTTCAACTTGGAATCCACCCAGTTTGCTCTTCTCTTTCTCACATTTACACTTTAAACTTTCTCCAGAACTCGCCTCATATATGTTGCTGTCATGAAGTTACCAGAAAACATTAGTCTGATTGCCTTTGTGACAATTAGTACTTTACCTAAATACAAGGAGAATAGGCACAAGTATACAAATTTTCTTTTTTATTTACACTTGGTGTAATTTAATATTACAAATAAATGCTAAAATAATCAGTTGCACCTTAGTTAGTGCTAACACAACTAGTAATTAATTTTCCATATGATTTGCTAAAAATTGACGTTAATGTTAATTCACTAAACATTCAACAGTTTTAAAGAAACTCAAGCAAGGTTTAAAGTGATTGAACTGTTCGTACTCGTAGACATTTTATCTACATTCAAACTTTGATTGATTGCAGACTTTGCCACATCCACCTCTCAGCCTGATCAGCCTCTGTAAGTGATATGCTGTTATCACCTGTTTCGACAGAAGGAGAAATATTTGGAAATGAAAGAACCAGTTTGACTGAGTCAAATTCCAACAAAAAAAGCAACTGTTGTGAGCCAGTGGTCTGTCTGATCAAGAGAGCAGCTGCTGTAGATGCCAGCAGGATCCGGCCATCTGTCTCCTTTCCAGACAAGATTACAGCCTGACTCCCAGGAATGAAATAATTAGTGTCACTATTTTATTCCTACCTTTGATCTAGAATCACTCTGACAGATGCTTCTAACGTTTTCCCCACCTACATCATCATCAGTTGAATTGATGCTGGGACGGCTGTCCTCCAATCAAGGCTCCGTGTAATGCAGTGAGGCCGGCTTTCTAATATCCTCTTTAATAAAAGGCACTAATAATCCACTTTACATTCTTTCTGCCTTTTCTGTGCCTGCTTAGCTTTGTCACATTTCCCTGTAAGCACATGATGGCCTCTTGACTATAACACCCTAACACGATTCCTTAGTCTAGTTTTAAAATGTGTGCACACACAGGACTAAACTGGAGACGGCTGGTATGAGCTCAGTTAAATGACCTGACTAACTGAAAGTAATGACAGACCACACACTTAAAGATCCATAATAAAAATGTAATTGTAGTTTGTAATAAAGAAACTTTGCCTCCGCTTAAATGATGTTGCTTCTTTTCAATTTAAAGTATTTTATAACTGAATGTACTTAACTGACTCCTGGTAAAAAATTAAAAAAATTCTTGCTCCCTTTAGCGGAACACTAACCTTTTGTCAACTGTAAATAAGGGCTTAAATGTTTTTGTATAAATAAGTCTGATAAATAATTAGCTGGTTAAATTAAACAGCTGCATATTCTGGGTCTTCCTCTCTACAGTCCAACTGTAACCAAGTTCCCAAACTGCATAAGAAATTTAGAAAAGCAGCAGCTTGAATCTGAAGTGCCTGTGGGCTATGGAGATCATCATTCTACCAAACGGCTCATGAAATCATGTACCTTGGCCTGGTCGCAATGGTGTTTATATGCACCAGTGAATTTAGTGGTAAAAAAAAGTGAAATAGTTTAATAATCTCCAAAAAGTCAATACATTAAAAAGAAAAATATGGTTATTTTACAGTTTTAATCAAGTCTGGTGTGTAATTTTAATGTTTAATTTTAAGAAAAAGTATGGGATTCTTTTACTTTGATTTTGGAGCAAAGTAGAACATTTTAATTTTCAGGATGCTGTATCCTAAAAATGTAATGTGAAAAAGGAAATAGGATCTAGAAGACCAAGAAAACTGTTGAAGACTCCTGCTTATAGGAGTTTAAGAAAGGCAGATAAAGGCCATTTGACTGCAAAAGATCTAAAGAAAGATCCAGCAAAAACTTGCAGATCCTGCTTTAAACTTGTGTTGCATCCAGTGGCACAAAGAACAATTAACTAAAAGAAAAATGAAAATTGAGAATAAAAAGAATTAATGGGCTTCAACACACACACAAAAAGATCTAGTTGCACCTGACAGTTGATAATAAAGTACATAAAGCTTCAGGTTTTACAATAATCCTTTACAATCCACCACTGCCTTGAATGTTGTGAAATATCTGTTGATCTGTGGACAAAATGACCCAAGAATCAGCACCGAAACATTTGCTTTGGGCTCTTTTTTTATTTAATTTTAATTATCTATTTATCATAAAATATGACAAAAGTAATGTAAAGTAATCTTTCTTTCTTAAGCTATTTGATGAAACAGGCTCCTATTATCTAAAAGTCTGGAACATTGTGATGTTTCTGGGATTGTGATTTTCTGAATGTAAGGAAGCATTGCAGATAGCAGGCTCTGACAAATGCTATTACTGCAACAGTAGCACTGATTAGCTTGGCATAACCGGAATATCCAAACTCCCAAAATGAAGGACTGCATTTTCATGGGTAAAATCTTTATCCTGACAGCAGGTTTATGTGATTGTTTGGCTCTTTATTAGCAGGATCACTTAAAAAAAAAGAAAGAAAAAGAAAGAAACAACAAAACAAACTGATAAACATAAGTGTGAGGCATGGATGACTGAAGTGATGTGCATTGAGTGTATTATAATAATAATAATCCAGGAACTTGTTTGTTCAATTTTTATCAGAGGTATAACTTCTCTGTTTACATCTTTCAGTGCGTGATGTAAGCAGAAATAATACAATAGTACAACACAAGTTCTCTGGCTTGTTCATGGACAGAATATAGAAATGAAACATGCTTTTTTTTTTACCGGAACTGTTGGTAACTTAAAAATATATAAATTTACATTGCATGCAAGCTTCTGCCCTTTTGTAGTGCCTGTATGGAAGAAACTCAACCCCAATAAATGTTGGGTCAATAATGCTTTTATCTATGAATCTGCTAATATTTGAGTGTATTCCCATCCCCTTCTAAGTTGTTGTCAGCAATACACTGCTGCAAAAGCTGAAGCAGGTTAATTCTGCCCTGCAGCAGTAATGTACATACAGCTGGATCCCAAGACTTTTGAGTGACAGAACGAGTAGGCATTCTGCATCATGGTGACCGCACCACATGAACAAAGCCCTGAAGCGGACATAAAGGGCTTGTTTGCCCTTGTTGTGACTTAAAATAAGGCTGATGACATTAAGGCTTCATTTGTAGTTTGCTTTGTGCAGCACAGATGCACATCATCCACGTGCTCGTGCTCAGTCTCTTTAAACTTGCTAATAGATCAAGTGTTGACACAGCCAACCATTCAAAAAGGATGTCTTAAAGTTGACATTGTGTTCATTAAAAACATAAAAAACCGGAGCTTGTTCTTCGCAGGAATCGTGGAGCATCTGTGTCGAGACATTTTTCTTTTTTTTATGCTTCTGCAGTCTTGCATGAGAGAAATGCCAACACATTGCTGGTTAAGTGGATATTTTGAATGTTATGTTTTATTTATGTGTACATGTTAACTACACTGATATTGCTGTTTGGGTTGCAATCCAGCCACGTGTTAGTGAGTTAAAGCCAAACCGGGATGCTACCAGTGTATTAACTGCAACACGACAGTAACAAGGTTCTCTGTCCTCTCTTGAATTCTGATCCAGACCTCCCCAAGGCGGCGCTGAGGATCCTCAGCAACATGACCTTCCTGTTTGTCAGCCTGTCCTACACAGCTGAGTGTGCTATTGTCACGGCATTCATCACATTCATCCCCAAGTTTATTGAATCACAGTTTGGCATCCCTGCCTCTAAAGCCAGCATATACACAGGTATGTCTCTTTTAATGCAATTTCGATACATGACATTTAAAGCTGCCGTAGTTGCCTGCTGTGAAATGTCATTGCACTGCAGCACAGTCCATCGAGTTTGAGCTGCTTGTAAGGGAGTGATTTCATAGTCCCTCGTGGGCCATCATCAAGAATGTGTGGGAGCCTGTAATGTGATATTCTGCAATATGGTTTAAATGGTGCCAGCTGTCTGTGAAAAATCTATTTTTAACATTATTAAGGTTTTGGAAGATATGTAAAAATTCTAAATGAATGTCCTTTCCAATCATTTCCAAGTTGTGCAGTTTCAAATCCAGACTTCAGACTGTTCAAACTGGACTGATTTGTTCTCACCATTCCTCCTGCATGCAGTGATTCACAAGTAAGGAACAGTGTAATGAGTCATGGAGCCCTGCAGGATTTCATTCAGTAATAAGCCTTCATTTCATCCACTGACTGCAATACACAATTCTCTATTGACTGCAGGATACAGTCGTCATGTTGTGGACTCAGACACAACCTTCTGCTCTGCCTGGATTTTGTGCAGCACATACAGTATATAGGATGCACAAAGACAGTCTAATCCCTCATGTGTGTCTGAGCCAGCGTTGCTAATGCACAACTAATCTGGTAGCAAGATTATTACAGTAACCAGTGATTGAAAACTCAATTATGGTTTTGAAAGCAAAACACAAATCACTTGTTTTTGTGTGTTCAAGTTGTCTGCAGGCTTTCACATGGTTGCTGCAAGACACGCGCAAACACAAATACACACAATCTCATCTGCTTGTTGCCAGGATACAAAGGGTAAGGGCAAATGGGTGGTGCAGTTGCCATGACTACTCAAACGCTGCCAAGTTACTAGGATGTGATGATGGTTGGAGATGATGAGGAGTGGGCACTCCTGTTGATGGGAGTGCTGTGCTTCTTTAGAACCAGGTGCACGGACAGACAATGGCCTTTTCCCAATGACTGCTGGTTTGATTTCATTTATCACATCTGAATCTAGTGGTTATTTGATTTTTGGTTATGTTTAAACAGTTTTAAGCAACAGAAACTTACATTTAAAAACCCAAATTCAAGATTGACCTTTCAAACATTGCAGGGGAAATTAAATATTGATTTGCTCTTTGCCAACATTCTGTTGCTTTTGATTTCCTCACATGTCTGTCAGTACTGGAGTTATTAATACAGTAGGTAGTTATTAGGTTATTTTTAGTGATTAAACCTCTAATAAAGCTTTCATCCAGACAGAAGATGTTAGCATCCAGCTGGTAAATGCTGCTGAGTACTGAGCATCTAAAAAGCCTTCATGTTGTGCTGAAGCATACACTTTTTTTTAACTGCCTAAAGATCTAATAAGCATTAATATGCATAGAGCCATTAAAGCAAATTTAATGGTCTTAGTAATCCCTGTTTTAAGTAGCAATATACATTAAAAGCTAAAGCTGAATTATCAGCAAGATATGCTTTCAGGTTTGTATCTGCCACTAGGATTGAAATGATCTAAATGTATGTTGAAGTGAAACAATAAACACTTATTTGGCAACAGACTCTGGCCTCCTTCTAATGAGTGATCTAATGAGCACTCATAGGTTCATGACTTCTATGAGCATTTGATTCTTTTGGAAATGCTTCACAACTTAGTGAATTACAACATAATACAGTACAATTATGTTAGATTTATTAGACATTGTTGGGGTTTGTAGTCGGCTTCTTCTCTTTAATCCCTGGCTGAGACAATATGTCCCTAGTAATTTAAAAAAAATTTTTTTATGATGATCTGGTTTTGTATAGTTGACAAATAAATGAAAACTTGGATGTAAACATTTATGTAAACCAAACCACATTAAATGACTTCTCATGTTCTGTGAGGGGAAAAAAATAGCTTGAGTTCATCATTTTTAAGGTGTTGTATTTTATTTTAGTTTCTTTACCACACAGGGTAAAAACATCTGTTAATCCAAAGTTGCAGATTGTTTTACCTCTTAAAGGAAAAAAACCCAAGACATTTTTCTTTCTGTTGAAATAACATAATTAAGTCTATAAACAAAGTTTATAGACAAAAAAAAGGTTGAATCGATTGAGACAGAACCGCAATATTTTGTGTATTATAAGCATGATCTCAATGTTTTTACAAAATTTCATTTTGTTTTATTATTTATTTTTTTTTATCAATGGAGATCTGAAAGACAATTAGTTATAGACTCTGAGCCAATATGGATTATTAGTGGTCAGTCAGACACACAAGTAGTATTTAGAGCTGACATACAGTTGTTGTTGACACAATTGAGAAAATCACCAATTTTAGAACAAAATTTTGCCTAAGTTTAAAGCAGTGTTTGTTTAAAAGAAGACAGCTTCAGGGAAGAAACTTGACCTCTGTCAGGACGTTCTGACCTTGATGTCCCTCAGTCTCCTGCCTGATGGCAGAGGGGTCAACGGTCAATGAGAAGGGTGGGTGGAGTCAGCCCTGCTCCTACAGCGGATTGTGTAGATTTCTTCATTAGACGGAAAGTTACACCCGGTTATCTTGCCGGCTGTTTTAACAACCCGCTGCAGTGCAATCTTGATCTGTGTAGCTTTACCGCACTGAAATGGACTACGTCGGGATGCTTTCCATCCCACACGTGTAGAAGGAGGTGAGGGCTAGAAGGCCAAGTCCAACAGCCTTGAGCTTCCTCATGAAGTAGAGACATTGGTGTGTCTCCTTCACTATGCTGGTAATGTTAGTGGTCCAGGTGAGGCTGTTTAAGATGTGCAAGCCCAGGATGAGTGTAATGGGTAAAGAGAGGCAATCATGGATCCTTACAGTCTGTGTTCTCTCCATAAGAAAGTCCAGCACCCAGTTACACAGAGATGGTTTTAGCCCAAGCAGAGCCTGACATGGGCACCCTTTTCCTCCAGGTAAGGGCCTGATGGACGACAGTTGCTACCGTGTCAGATGTGCACCGGTTCTTTATATATGCATACTCGTGAGGGCCCACTAGATACTGAATTTGATATTTGACCAAGCCACAAATAGACTGATCATTAACACACACTTGTCAGGTACACTTTATTATTACTGTAAATGGTATTTTGCCTTCACACTTTCTCACAGCCACAGTTGTCGTCGTTCAGTAAAATACTTAAATGTATCTGAACTGACTAAAGATTTAATATAGTTCTGTTTGGAACTGTATTTAGTCTAGTTTGGAAAAATCATCTAACAAAGTGATGCATTTTCTGTTAGTGAAGTGTTAAATGCTATAATTTGTGATAAAGTGTAATTAAAATAAACTGTAATGGCCAAAGAGGCTGACACTGTATGTCTAAAGAGGGGCAAAGATGGATAAGAAGTTAGGTGATGCAGTGTCTCGTAGGGCAACTACCACTTTGTTGAATCAGTATCATGCCTTGTTAAAATGCTGCCACTGCTACATGTTCATTAAATGCTGCTACAGAAATAGAACTGTAACATCACACACGCCCCACTCAGAAGCAGTTTCCCCACAGTTGCTGTGCTTTCTGGATGTTTCTCCACTCCGTTGATGCACCGTGTCTCAGCCAAGGAATGCACCCTTTATCCTGATCATTATCCTTTTATTTGTTCACTACTTTTAAAGCATTTTTCTTCATCTTCTGTGCAGCAGTCATCTGTTTAGGGTTCATGGAATACAACCACACACACCAATTTAAGCTACGACTTTATTAATCCCACAATGGGGAAATTTGTGGTTACTACAGCTCAACTACAGAAAAACAGATAAAAAAAATATAAATACGAATACAATAAAATAAACTATATCACAGCAACTGGTTTATGTACAAACATACACATTATGTATTATGGAGGAAAGGTTGTAAAAATATGCAAATAGGTAATATCTGTCTCTATATATATATGGACATACAAAAGTACACAAATATACATGAATCT
>JBAMHW010000020.1:13851706-13872172 GCA_037177495.1 Rhadinocentrus ornatus | reverse complement strand
GTTAACTATAAGTAGGAGATCACTTTCTACTGAGGTAAAAACTGTTTTTAAAAAGTCGGATGGTATAATGTCCAGAGGGCATGTTGTTGATTTTGAAATGTCAAACTATTTCTTGTAGGATTTTAAATTGACCATATTAAATTGTGACATAACATTAGAATTATTTCCAGATTTTAAAACAGAGTAGTTTTCTTGTTTGACTGTGTGGAATTAATACTTTGCCCAATTGTTTTAATTTTTGGGCTAAAAAAGTTGGCAAATTAGTTGCATTTCTCAGTGGAAAGGAGCTCTGGACTTATCTGTACAGGAGGATTTGCAAGTTTTTCAATCATAGCAAACAGAGTACAAGAATTGTTGGCATTCTTGTTTATCATTTCAGATAAATGTAGCTGTCTGGCCTTGCAAGCTCATTGTTATAGTTAGGCAGGCTTTGTTTGTACAGCTCATATTGAATTTGAAGTTTATTTTTCTGCCATTTCCGCTCAGCTTTCCTGCATTCTCTTTTTAGGCTGTTGACCACAGTGATGTTTCCCCATGGAGTTTTCTGTTTGGTCAAGCCCTTGATTCTTATCAGTGCAACACATTCAAGACCTTTAGATTGAAATGATCCAGGAGTCCATCAACTGACTCTGCAATGGTTGTTGGTAACATAGCTATGCCTTCCACAAACTTAGCACTTGTTCTTTCATTAACGTACCTCTTCCTAACTGAGAACTAGGTTGTTTGGACATTCTGAGTGATCGGTAAATCAAACAAAATACAAAATTGGTCAGACAAGGTCAAGTAAGCAACATAAGAAATATCAACACCTTTTGAGATAACCAGTTCCAGAATGTGACCTCGAATGTGGGTCGGTTCTTTTACATGTTGCCCTAAACGAAACATGTCCAATATGGAAGAATATTCCCTGACATTACCATCCACCATGTTATCTATGCGAATGTTAAAATCCCCAGTTAAGATAAAATGGTTAAAATCAGTAGAGATAACTGACAATAATTCAGAAAATTCATCAATAAAATTTGCACAGTGTCCTGGACTTCTGTAGACGATTAAAAATTGGATTTTTTTTTAACGTTATCTGTTGTATTCTGAGTTATACATGGTACAGTTAACAGATTAGATCACAAGTTGACCGTGTTCGATTCCTTATTTTACTAACACAGGAATCCTACTGGGTCCAGACTTGATCTCAGAACAGCTGTCTATATTAGCTTTACTACAGCCAGGACCCTGAACGCATCATGGCATGTTATCTTTGTTGTGAATTCTGCTGCTGCTCTGTGAAACTCCTGCACACCCTAATAGAAAAACTTGTCCGACCTAAATAAGAGTTAAAAGTTGTTCTCCATTTGTGTTCGTGTTTGCAGTCCGACCCTGACCATGACCCACAGGAACCTGACAGGCAGCTGCAATGTGAACTGTGGCTGCAGGATCCATGAGTACGCGCCAGTCTGCGGCTCTGACGGCATCACCTACTTCAACCCCTGCCTGGCTGGATGCAGCACTGTGGGCAACGACAGCACCGGGGTGAGGGTCTCCACAATTACAATGGCATACTCAATGCTTGCAGAACTCCTTTTGTTTTCCTATTAAATTAACAATTTTTTACAAAAAATTATTGAAAAATATTTAACAGAACTTCAATAAAGCCCTCATAAATCATTGCTGATACACAAAGACTTGTTTGCATGCTCCCTTCCCAGTACACTGGAGGTGCAGGAAGTGACTCCACAACAATATCTGATAGGAAATAACGGCAATACAAGGAAGAAATATGTTTAGATTTTTTGTTAAGATTTCCGATTGCACCACATGGTTGGTGCCACATCGTCTCCAGAATGAACTTGAGATTTTAGCGTTAAACAGAGCGGATCTTATGGTTTCTTTGCATTTTTGTGCACAGATCAGGAACTACACCGACTGCGGTTGCGTGCAGAGCAGACAGGTTATCACTCCATCCTCCGGCGGCCAGGTTAACCAGCTCCAGCTGGTCATCGTCAAAACATACCTGAATGAGAACGGCTACGCCATGTCGGGGAAGTGCGACCGCACCTGCAACACACTGATACCTTTCCTCATCTTCCTCTTCATTGTCACACTCATCACTGCGTGTGCCCAGCCGTCTGCCATCATCGTCACACTCAGGTCAGAAACCACTTCTGTCGGTTATTGTCAAATATTACTAGTACAGAGCTGCAAATTAATTTTATTGCATGTTATTTGTCTTCCCTCAGGTCTGTTGATGAACAAGAGAGGCCCTTTGCACTCGGGATGCAGTTCGTTTTGCTCCGAACGCTTGGTATGTTCCTTAGAACCTGCTTCTCCTTAAGTTATCCTAACTTAGGATTACAAGATGCAGGTGTCATTTAAGGAGAAGTAATACATTTGTATATAATTTCAGTACTTGGGCTACGAACGGCCTCCTGAGTAGTTCAAGGATTTAGCGCACAACATGCAGCCTGTCACTTCTCCTGCTGGCCTTTAATCCACTTTTTCAAAAATAAGTTCTTCCTTCTACAGCTTGGTAACAGCCCATGATTTAAAAGGAATGCAGCACAGTAGTGAACCCCTGCTAACCTTTATGTTGATAGATGTTGAAAAGCCCTCTGGGTGAGTGGATCCTAACATGCCTCTGATCAGCTTGGTGTTACACTTTAATGAGACAAGCCACTTTCACGTGTCAAACTGCTGCACAGTGTGTACAGAGGGCCACCAGGTGTGTGTGGAAGAATTTAGATTAAATATCACTATGCGCAGTCTATTTTCCTACATTTTATATTTCAAACAACGGTGGCTTTCTTTATTTCCAACGTCAAGTTTCTTGTCAACATGAAGCTAAATATTGCCACCAAGTGGTCTAAAGAGGTGCTGCAGCACTTTATTTCTTATGGTTACATCATTAAGATGAACTTGCAGAAAAGGGTTAAATGCAGGAGGAATTTTAAAGAAATTTAAGGTACACTGAAAAATGTTAATAGTATACACACAGCCTATATGAGTATTGTCAAAAGCATAAAAAAAGAGATGTAATGAATGATGAAATTTAAGTTCAAGAAGAAAAATTATTTAATGAACCCTTAAAACTCAGGCATTCCTGAGCACTATTGCTAATATTTTCTGCTAAAAGCCACGACTTGAGAGAATGATATGTGAATAAGAAAAGGATTGGTTACTGTTTATCTATGTTATTTGTACAAATTATTGTTAGTATGAGTGTTGACTGAGCTTAAAAGACCTGAGGTTCTGCATGTGTTTTTTATATAAAGCAAAAAAACATGTGGACCAATAATAATAATAATAATAATAATAAAAGAGTTTTAAGGCTTACAGCCAAAAAAATATAATACTCTTTATCAGGAAGTGTATGTGTGACTGTTATGTAATTAAACTTCATAGATAGCTAAATGATGTGCTAGCACAATTTATCCCAGAAATGTTAAACTAACAAAACGTGCACACGGGGGCTTACGACGCGACACAAGGAAATAGAAAAATGTTCAGTTTTTTGTGAGTCTTGACTAAATAATCCACCAGCTCCCAGAGACGGAGAGAGATAACAAACGTTATAAACAAACATAACTTGTTTTAACACAGTGCACTACCCGGGAAGAAACTCGACACTTTGGACTAACAGCATCACTACTGTCAGTATTTTAATCGCGTGTCTCTCCCCACCCTGTATGATGAGTATCATAAGGGTGTTGTAAAGGACGTGGCTACAGTCCAATGTTTTGCCACCCATACGGACCTGTGGTCAAGCCGCAGCATAGAGCCGTATATGACGCGGATTTCAACTTATGCTTCAGACATTTTCAATTGTGAGAAATGCTTTAAAATATAAATAAGCAGAGCTGCTCTAAATTTGAAAATGGTGTGTACATATGGGGGAAAAAAGGTTTTCCAGGCCACATGTTTGGCACATTTACAATTTAAAAAACAGTTTACTCCAAACCAGCTGAGGGTTGTTTTCCAGAATAAAGTTAATACAAAGTGAAGGTTTGATGTAATTAATCTCCGCCTCTGTCTCCTCCTCCAGCCTACATACCCACGCCCATCTACTTTGGTGCCGTCATTGACACCACCTGCATGCTCTGGCAGCAGGACTGCGGCGTGCACGGCTCTTGCTGGGAGTACGACGTTACCTCTTTCCGCTTTGTCTACTTCGGACTGGCTGCCAGCCTAAAGTTCGTTGGCTTTGTCTTCATCTTCCTCACCTGGTATTCAATCAAGCACAAGGAGGCGCGGGCCGAGCGCTGGCGCCAGCACCTGCCTCCACTGGGCACTGTTAGCGAGCTCATCTGTCATGCCGGTGGCCAGAAAAGCCACGCCCGCACCCGCTCGTGCCCTGTTTTCATTCCGCCACGTCCGGAGCCGCCCACCGCCCTGGTGCTCAACCGAGGCCACAGCAGCCTTAGTTGCCCGGGCAACGCTCTTAAAGCAATAACTCCACCTGTGTTGTTGCCGCATCATCACAGAGGCTCCGCCCATGTCTGAAAGCACGCCAGCCTCCCTCTGGGGTTCATTGTGACATGTGCCTTCCCGTTTGTGTTTCTGCACAACAAGACGCCAGACTGGCAGGCAGAGACACAAGATGCCCACCATAACTAAAGGGCTGCTCATTGTTCATGGAAACGGGTGGAACAACGTTTCTCTCAGAGCATATCATCAGCTGCAGCCATTTGTCACACCAAGGTTTGGACAATTTCTGAACATCACATGGTGCTACTGTTAATGGGCAGGGCATTATAGACTCTGTATAGACAGATGAGTCATCAACATGGCATCTAAAGCACAACAGACAAACCTGACCTATGCAAAATCAGTGTACAGCTCCTTCCCTCTCAGTACTGTACAGCTCCCTCTGTATTCCACATGTTCCTCCTCTGCGCAACATACACACATCGTTGTTGCTGGCCTGTTCATGCTTTCATTCTTTTGTGACAGTTTGAGCTGTTCTCTTGTCTGGTTCACACAAGTTGTCCACATCCTACCAACCTCATTTTCTTTCCTTTTTTTTCCTTAACAGTGCCTCTTAGGCTGTTTTGGCCAGTCCAGAATACAAAGCTAGCCATCAGGGTTCATGCTAGCTACTGACAAGCCAGTCCCTGCAACACTTTGCTTTGCTGACCCTCAGCTTTTGTGCCTGTGCTTGGTATTATTGAGCTAAAAACCAAAAGCACGAATGGTACAATGTCAGTGAAAGCTATCATTTTATATTTTTTAGATCTTATTTAAATGTTAAACGGCAAATGGGAGAAAGGAAATGAGAAACATCTCTGTGCTGAAGCTACTGCAGGACCTAAACATGTGACAGGAGGTTTAAAAATGGGGCACAACTGTGGGTTTCTTTCGCCCTTTTTTAAAAAAAAAAAACAGATGAAGAAATGCATCATTTTGGCTTTGTATTGCAATAGTTTCTTCATTCTAAAAGGTCATCAAATGTACATAGTTGTTATTTAGCTGTCTAGACTTTAAACAATTTAGTGCAGCAAGCATGGCCCCGGTCAGCTAGAAGAATCTGATGCTTTTTCAGTTCTTGGGTGTTTGGGCCCTCTAGTGGACAGAGAGAATATTGCTTAAAGGCCAATGAATGTTACTGTTGGTCAGACTCACTGTACTATAAAAGTCTTGGTTAGAAATTAAATCCTGCTTTGTATTTAGACAGCTTCCAAAAAGTTATACTTCAGGGGATTAAAATAAAAAATCAGATTGGCTGTCTTGGAATTTTACTCTGCAGACAGTGTTGAAATATTCTCTAGTTTGATGTTGATGCTTAAACTAGCTGCATGAGCCTGAATTGTAAGATGCCAGAGTTAAATTTGATTTATTGAAGTATTGTCGGATTTTACCTTCCTTTAAACCTGAGGGGACACTTCTGTAATGAAGTGGAAAAGATGGTATCAAGACCTTTTTGTGTTCTGGTATTAAACATATCAAATGAATACAAAAGTAACATAAGACATGTTTAGAAAGGAGTGTTTTTTTTTTGTTGTTGTTGTTTTTAACTTATGTGGGTCAGCAAAAGCCCAATGATAAAACTATAGTATTTTGATAATTATGAATTTATTAAATATTGCACTTAACCAGGAATCTAATGCAGTGAGTGAAGTAAAAAGTCAAGTTTATGTAAGAATCATGGTGAAGATTATCATGTAATGGCTAATTTTAGTATCATGACTTAGACAAAGTACATATTCATTAAAGATCATGTAAATACAAAAAAGCAAATTATGCACATTATAGAGTTTGCACATAGACGTGTATTTATGATCTTACCCGTGACATAGTTTTAGAATTAAAGCTACACGTTGGACTTATCTTGTGGGGTCTGAACAGTATTATCCACATGGGAAGGGTCGAGATCATCTCATGTCATTGCGAGAGGGAGTCAAGATGTTTTCATCTGAGTTACACTGGTAAATTATTAAAAATGTTTCAGTCATAGTATCCAGAATGCCGTTATCTCTGTCTGTACCGATTCTCTACTCTTCCTCCATTGCTCTGTATTTCTCATACTATAATACCAGTGAAGGATTATAAAGGCAAATTTGAACTTCATGTCAGTTCAGGACACAACCGAAGCTACATTCTGAAAGTTGAGCTCTTTTTGCTTTGTGTTCTGCAAGAGACGAAGTGGAATTGGAGTTTGTGAACATTAGGTTTACAAACATCTTAAATACTTGATATTTGTCATTAAAAATTTACAAAAAAAACTCCAAACAAACAAAACTGTTGGAGTCATAAAGTGTTTATACAGACACGTGGTGGGGCAAAGTTTGAGGTTGATGGAGTTTATTTAACAGCATCATGGCTTTCTTTCTGAAACCAGAGTTCTTCTACATACCATCAAGAGAGAATAAAGGGTTGAGTGACCAATTTAAAGTAGACTTTCAATAATTCGATTTTTACTTCTAAAACAGACAAAACTGTGTGCGACCACTTCCTGTTACATTTGCAATAACTTTTCAGTGATTATCAAAGCATATCATGCACAGCATTATCAATTGGTAATATTTTGAAAAGAAAGTTACACAATGAACATTGTCCAACCCCCTGGTAATTTATGCAAGCATTTTGTGATTAAGTAGGAAATTTAGCTTCAGTGTTGACAGACTGCACAGTCAGACCTGGTGTGATCAAAGATTCTACAGCTAATTAAAAGAAAAGTGGCCTGTGAAGATGGCAGGTAGGTTTACTGCAGCTGGATAATTTAGGTAATGGCATGCTGCTGGTGCTAAATATAGTCCAAAGTGACTTTTTCACGATTGTCTGAACTTTTAATTGCTACACTGAAGAAAGAAAATGCTACAAGTATGAATTGAGGATGAGTTAGATTTGCACAACAGATGTTTTGTTCATATCGTTTTCTGAGGTCCAGAATGTGTCATCACTTTCTGAAATTTCATCAAATTTTGTGTCCCAATGGACATTTGTCTGTCTGGATCCTCAATTATTGTAATTAAAGTGGTGCACACACTTTTTTATTAATTTTTTTTAATCAGAAGAACAAATATTATAATGTGGCAAAGTGCATTTAAGATTTTTTTTTTAATCAAGTCTCCTGTAACTGGGAAAATCAGGTTTAACAGTTTTTGTTTTTAGAATGCAGAGTAATTTACCAAGCCTAACCATCCATCGATCCTTCTACTGAGATGGTTTCACCACTCGGTTTTTCATAAAAACTCAGTGTTCCATTTATCTGCATGGAATTAATAATTTTTAATAGCAACTCTTACGTTCAGTTGCATTAAGACTTTTCTTTTCCAAATATATACACACATAAATATATATATATATATATATATTTGGAAAAAAAACACAAAAAACATAACACTGTTTACTAATAAATGTAGGCACCAGTAAAAAAAATAAACAAATTTAATGCTTATTATACAACTCTGACTGAGGTGGCATTACTCGCCATTGCTCTTGGCAAGCTTATGTCCTAATCAGTGTCTGTGTCACTATGGCAACCAGAAGCTCATTGGCTGGCTGGTCAGAGCGCATGTCCGCCTCAGAGGGTCTGATTGGAGGGTTGAGGCAGAGAGCCACTGCCCTCGTAGTCCAAACCGAGGGGCAGAGGTGACTGAGGCAGCGCTTTCAGTACCACCCCGACGCTCTGTGAGGTGCTAGTCTGTGTGGTGGTGGGGGTCCTGGTGGCACCAACCTGCACCTTTGGCCTCAGAGTCTGTGAAGAGAAAGGAAGGTAGCCTTGGGCCTGGAAAATGTCCTCTTCTTCAGGGTCCAGGTCGTGGCTGAGATGCTGTTGACTGGTGAACCCTCCATGGGCTGAGAGGGGATCCAACTGGGTTTGCAAGCTGTTGTGAGTACGCAAGAGGCTGTCATGTCGCGTCTCTAGCTCCGTCAGTCCGTTCCCACTAAACATCTCTCCATCCATTTCCTCCAGCTGCTGTGCCCACGTATCGGTCTGAAGGATAGCTTTGTCTTCGTTTGGACCCCATGATGACACTGTCCCCAGCGATGGCGACATAACAGACGCCCCAAGTCTGTTCACAAAGCTCTCAGGAAGGTCATTTACCACAGGTTCCAGTTTCCTTTCCTGTGTGGGTGGTGCTGATGGCGTTCTGCTGGGGTCGGGGGTGGTGAGGTGAGTCTCTTTGGCCAAACCCAGCCAGATGTCACTGGTGGAGGCCAGCTCTTCTCCACTGCCCTCATCAAGGCTTCCACCCCCGGCCCCAGAGCCCAGCTCTGGCAGGGTGGAGTCGTCAAGCTTTTGGGTTTGGTTGAATTTGTTGAAAACGTGTCGCAGTGCAAACATTTTATCTATGTCCTTCTGGAAGTTAGCCCAGTTGTCTGGACTGGGGCTGTAGTCAGGCCTACATTCATACAGGCTTTCGTTTATGCTATACAAATCCTCCAATTCCTGCCAGTTCACCTCTTCATCTGTCAAGTTGGGTAGCTTAACCCGGTCGTCCTTCCCATACTGGCTGTGTGCTGCCAAAGAAAAAAGAAACAAGATTTTAGGGATCTGGAGTAGAAAGAAGGCAGATCTTCATGTTTACTCAGACAGCATGCAGTCATGCCCAGCTTCTGATTCTCACTAAAGCAGCCAACCACAAGGGGTCTTTGGACCCGGGAACACATACACACACTTACTTAAAAGCAGCACTAGATAAACGCAGCAATCACACTGAGCTCAAGCCATGAGTAGTGCAAACATGCTGCCTTCTTCCTAATTCACATTAGAAAGACTGAAAAAAACATTTAATGATACATTATTACAGGCTAACACACTAAGCTACACAGGAAATGTTTTAACAGCATAGTTCAAGGCAGGCCTGTGCTGAACTGAAAGACAAAGTCAGGTAACCTGAAATAAAAGGAGCAGAAGAAACAAAAATGTTGATCAAAAGAAGAAAAGGCCCAGGAAAATGGAAATAAAGAAAATGAGCTTGAAATTGAATGGTTTTTCCCCCAGGAAAATTTTAAAAGAATTCAAAATGCTATCAGGAAAAGAATCAAAAGAAAACCACAGCAAAAGCTTAAATCAGAGTTGGGCTCAGTTTAATGATTGAATTTAAAAGAAGCATCAGGACTACTTTTGGCTTCATGTGAGATCAGCTTTCTTTTACTACTGCAGCTGGAGATGGTTTGACATAAGCTGATGGACTCACAGAAAGGAGAGGCTTGGTCTCCTCTTTGACCACTTTCGTTGCTGCTGCCGCCTGGTAAGCAGGTGCCAGAGGGGTCAGAAGTACAGAGATCAGTAAGGGACAGACATGTCCATTCTACCACTAGCAAATGTCCATGAGCGGATGTGAGAGCTACTCTGAATGACATGTTACGCTGGCACAGGATGCAATGATGTGGACATGGATAATATTACATGGAATATGTGTTGAAGGAATAGTTTCACATTTCATTCATTTAGGTACTTATTTACTCATTTTCCTTTCCAAAAGTTAGATGAGCTGATTAATACTCTTTGATATCTGTCAATTAAATCAAAACCTTCAGCTCGGACATGCCAACTTAGCATAACAACAGAAAGAGGAAGGAAACAACAATATGACCTCAGCAGCTTATAAAATGTCAAGAATTAATTTCTCAGAGCCAACAAATAACAGCATGTTACTCTATATAAAACAAACCCTCCCTCCCCCAGGCTTTTTTTGGTTTTAAAAGATGATGTTGATTTCATGGATGCTAGGCTAACTGTCTCTTAGCTGCATAACCTTAAGGCAGAAAGCAGCATCAATCATCTCAAAAGGCTATTCAAGCAAATGATGAATGAGGGGGATGATACAGCACCATGCACTGTCATTCACATGCTGGATGCTCAGTTTGATCTCGCAGCACCTCTCTATAACTCTCTGGATTATTACCTTTACATGTAGCCACGCTTTCTTATGAATGAAATCAACTCTGATCATTACTTTAAAACACAAGAGACTGGTATAAATTAACAGCAGGAAAAAAAAATCTTAGCTGATTACACTTTCAAGTAGTTGCAGACTCGCATTACACAGCAGATAAAGGTGAAGACAGACTGTGTGTGCAGAGGTGGAAAGGGAAAAAAAAAAAGTTCTGTTATGATTTGTTAGCATGTTCCCAGCATGCAGCCACAGATCAAGCGTCAGCACTCCATGGATGGATGTATTAGTTGGGAATGAGGCAGTTTAGCCCGTGCAGGTGTTAAAGAAAAAGCTACTGAAGAGGAACAAACTTGGTGGATACCTGTGTGGCTCATAGCTTCCTCCATCTTTACCTCCTGATCAGAAAAATAAAAGCAATCGATTGTTAATGCTTTGATTCAAAGGGCTGTGGAGGGGGAAATAAATCGATAAGTCACAGAGTTCTTCATGCACTGCTGCTACTTGCTATGGAGAAACGTAATTAAATGATGATTGGAAGAAGGAATAAAGAGGACAGAAATCTGGATACCCCCCAAAAAAAAAGAGCTAGAAAAGGTGATAATTGATTCTGAATAAAGTGGTTCGATGGGCAGAAAGTTCAACAGGTTTTCCCCTTCAAGGCAAAGTACGCAACATTATCCAGCCGGGTGATTGTGGGGTTTAAGTAACACTTTGTAAATAGATCCATTTCATCAGACAATTAAGTTTTAATCTATTTTTCCAACAAAAACATCACTTGATGGAGCCACAACAGCAATTTCACTGGTTGACAGAACTGGCATTTCACCCGAAGAAGGGCAGCCAGTGCAAGTAAGACATTTTAGGCTGTTTTGTGACATGAGCTGGCAAGCTTTTGACAGCTAAGGCATGCCAACACTGAAACACAATCAAGTTTTCTTAGCACAGCTTGGCCCCTTCTGTGCTTTCCTCTCCAGCTGGTAATTATAGACATGAAAGTTTTATCCTTAAGTCATAAACAGTACAGCCAGTTCATGCCACACACAAACACCACAGGCTGACGTCACTGTGACATAATTTATTAACCACCTCCATCACTGTCTATTCCTAAGGGTGCTTGGATCACTGGATGGTAAAAAAAAAATGTTATGGCTGATGAAAGCAGTGATGCATAACAGGCTAAAATTAAATAACGGCCTCAGTTGCAATAATGACAGCATCCTCAAAATAATATCTTTAACACTCAGTGACTCACAAAGGGGAAGATGGCCAGGATGCACAACTGAAACATAGCTGTATTCTTTTGGTACAAAAATCTGTTTGCAATCTGGGGAGCTTCAGAGTTTTATGCAGGGCTGAAAGAGAGGTTAATGTGTGTGTATGTCATTGTGCTTAAAGAAACAAAAATTAAATACTCAGTATAGATATAGTCACCTCCACCTGAAATTTTAGCATTTCACTGAATGGATCATCCCCAAACACATGCAGCATGCAGATATGTGCAAACACACACCACCCCACACTGAAACAGACTCAAAGTAGAAGACTAATCAGAGCTACTAATAACAAATCATCCATGAGATTACAGCTTGCTTTAATTTTTTATTTTTAGCTCAAACCAATTCAGCCATTATTCATGCAAATCACTAACTTTTCTGTAAGAGGAATCTATTTTAGTAATTGGTTGACAAACAAACCTAACTATAAACCAACTACAAATACAACCCTCTATCAGTCCACCTCAAAGTATGTGTTAAAATCAGTCTAGAAATGAGTTTTTTTACCTGTGTCCAAGCCTTTAGGACGAGGGTTACACTGCTTGTACCCTTGACAGCTCCTCATCTCCATGAGCTGAGCATGGAGTGTGTTTAGGACATCCCGAGCCACTGAGTACACTGCATTGGTCAGCTGTAAATGTAACACAATTGCACACACACATTATGACACTGTGCTCCCTTTCGTGTAATGCAAACAATACCGCTTTCATATCTTATTATAAACTTTACATATTCCAAATATCAGGATTTGCATTGCATTAAAAACACTCTGGAAAACAGTGTGATTCAAGTATCCTGGAAAAGTGCACCAACTTGCAATTATACAACTGTAATGGTATTTATCAGCAGCTTCCCAGTATGTTTAACTGTTCAAACATGCTAGCGTATATTTAAGGTGTTTTCCTTTAAAGTTATCATGTGATATCTGGCACAAAAAGGCTTTGTGTTATTTCACCCAAGAGAAAATACAAAGCCTTCAAAATGAGGCTAAATGTAAGAAAAACAAAGATTCTGCTGTCATGGTTGGAACACATGCACGCACAGAAACAGCAGGACTAACTACATATTCAAAGATAAAAACCTTCAAAATGACTAAAAATGCCAGAGCATATGGATGAAATTTTAGCCAGTAATAATGGTTCTGGAAAACAAAGCAGGAATACACGGTGAGAACACCCAGCTGAATGACTGTAGACAGATCTTCACCCACCTGGTAGGGGTCACTGTTGAGATCAAAGTATTCCAGGAAGCCAGTAAAAAACTCGCAGAAGAGTGTGTTGTGTGTTTCGTTGATGGTTCTCAGACACCAGTAAGTGTTGTTGTTGGAACTGGTGCATGCACAGAATCCACCCACTAGAAAATAATTGACATTGTCATCATTGTCAGTCTGGGTCTTCTCACACAGAAAATAAAAAGTAGTCATGGAACGAATTTAGCAGAGAACTGGAAATAATGCAAACGGTAGAAAAAAGCGGCTTCAAATAGTGACTGACACAGGAATGCTCTTATCTGCCATAATGGGGAATTGAGAGTTTTGAGTTAAATATACACACATGTCCAGAAGGGAGCGGTCTGCCAGTGGTCATTGTTATGGGTGAAGCATGTGAGGCCTGGCAGGCTGCAGTCATCCCCCTTCCTTTGCCGCTTCTTCTCCTTTCTTTCCTTCTTCCTCCTGCGGATCTCGTTGTACAACTGGGTCTTCCCGTCCATTTCCTGTGCAGCCTCCCTGTCAGACAAAAACATGACAGAATTTCTCAAAGTGTGATGCAAACACGACATCAAGCCTTATCCGGTTCTTCTGGTGCCAGTAACTGCAGTAATGGATAAACTAAGGCGGACTTCCAGAAAGCATCGCCCATGCCAGGATATGACAGCCTGTTTAGTTTTATGTTTAAGCTCTTTCACTGTCCAGTTTTCTCTAGGATGACATTCCAGCCGCCATCCCTTATTCCTCCCTGTCTGAACTTGCAACAGAACAGCTCAAACCAGCTGCTTTGTATTGGAATAATCGGTTCCCAGTGTTTCCTGGTGCAAGTTGATCACTGTGTTTGAGAGGCTGACTGATTTCCCCTCTGTTGAATCATTCCATCTCTCCATGCAACTCAATCACTTCAAGGCACACACATAAAACAGTTCCATGGCCAAACATCTGCTTTGTCATTTAAACTCAATTCAAGGACCAAATGTCAAATTAAAGTGTATAAATAACATGCTTGTTTAAAAAACCTGGAAGTGTTAAAGGGTCACAAACATCAACACATCACACTACAAATACCGTTCATGGACTCATCTACATAGGAATTTATAATCTGGCATGCAGAGACCATGCAGATGTGGGGCAACCGTTCCACACTCGTACAAATACAGTTAAACAGCATCTCTCTCCAGTTACAGATGTTAGGATTGAGCACGCATAATCAAAGGGGAAATGAAACTCACTTAAAGGGATGGAGTTGATCATTCCTGCTCTTCAATTTCTCTGCTTTGTTTCTGTGTCCTTTGCTATAATAGCTGGTTTTATAAACACAGAAAAAGACTAAGGACGTGAAAGGGAATTTTTTTGTCTGTGCACTCTAACAGTGTTACACATTAGGTCTAAAACAAACTACCAATGATTTAACTTTTTTGTAGAGATATAATAAGATTTATTTTTAAAGCGAAACGTCCGGGACTAACCTTTTCCCACAGTCACATTCATCTGGTCGCGTTCTTTTCAGGTGGCCTCGGACTTCTCGGAGGTTCTTGATTTTGTCTTGAAGTGCTTCGATCTAGAGAAGAAAAATTTAAGCAATGTCACAAATGATCATTTACCAAAATGCAAGCAAGAAAAGGACGAGTAAATCAAATTCATGCTCACCTCCTGGTCCACAAAGCTTTTGTGATCCTTCCAAGCTTTAGAGGACTGATAGATTTCTCTCTCACAGTGGACGCTGTCATTCATCAAGATGTAACATCTGAAAGCAATTAAAGAAAAGAAGAAAGAAAGAAAGTCATATCCTGTTATTGACTACATAAGTATCCATACTCTAACCAGAATGAATTTCTTACTTGTGGGTAACTTTCACAGAGTTGGGATATCCCACGGCATTGTTATCATCTGCCAGCATCTCCTCTGAACCATCATCAGATTCCCAGGCTGGATCCTCTGGGTTGTAGTGACGCTTTGAGATGACTCTCCGACGAATGGCTGATTGGTCATCTGCTTGCAGGTCAACGTCATAAATCTGACCCTCAAACTCCACAGACAGAGACCTGGCAGGCCGTGTGTGGACAAAACGAGGACGATAACCTGAAAAAAAAAAAAAAGAAACTTAAGTCAAGCTGCATCAACTACAACAGCTGTTGAGTTGTAGATGTTCAAAATAGAGCTGCACTTCATCAGAGGAACACTAGAGGGTATCAAACTATTTAAGAACATAATTCTGGCAGCACACAAAGTAACTAAGACTTGTTATGTTTGCTTTTTACGGAAATCTGTATCTCTTTAGAGCACTAATAACCAATGTCAGAAAATTGAGCCCTGAACCTTTACAGATTCTTTTCTCCAATTGGTCCTGAACATTTTATGACAAAGTTGTAAGTAAATAAAATGTGCATGAAAGCAGAAGCAGTGTCAACTCAAGCATAATATTGTAATAAAATGTCCCAAACATTACTAAGCAGTTCTGTATTATTTACATGACAATGCATTTGTGCACAGGTACACTCACGCTGGCCAGCTGAAGACGAGAGCTGACGCTGGGCGCGGCGATCAGTTCGGGATGGTTTATACAGAGTCTCTTCACATTCACAGGACTTTTCTCTGTTGTCGTAACTGCTGCGGGGCTTCAGGCTGCGAGCCCTCTTTCTGGAGCCTTCTTTCAAACCACCTTTACATTTCTGTATCCTCCACTTCCCTGTGATCTCCTCCACACAGTGCCACCTCTGTCAGTGACAACCAAAGCAGAAACAAACAAGGAGATGAATGTAGAATATTCTCTCAAAATCATTTTCTAAAGTAAGCATAAAAGCAACCAAAATGTACATCAGCTTAATATCTTTAGTAATGTCCCCCTAGAACTAGTGAAAGGCATGGTTTCAGATTTTAAGACAAAAATCTACAATTGTTTTAGAAATTATCCGGAACCACCACATGAGACAAACTAGGCCTGTCTGCTGTCTGTAAAACAAAGAGGAAACTCCATCACTCTCACACTGTCCATGCTAAGTACGTCATCAACATAATTGTGTAAATACACTTCCACAGACTACATTCTTTGCGTCTTTCTCAACACGCTTTCCACCAGGAAAGGAAAATCTTGTGGTAAATTTCTGTGAGTGCTGCATGGTTAGGCCCTATAGCAAAAAAGCCCATCTAGAGTGTGGTGCAAATGACCAGGGCTAAGTGTGGGAACAATGGTTCAAAAATATAGGAGCAGGACAGATCAGGTTACTTCTGGAGGAGCTTACAGGCCTCGCAAAGCATCTATGCAATTATTAGACAAGATGCAAAGAAAAAGAAAAAAAAGATGTATTGTTATAGGATGATGAAAAAAATCTCCATCTTTATCACCCTATTGCCAGTGTTTTAACCTATTAACACTGGATGCAAAATACGCATACATAGCAGAACCCGCGGCAGCAGCAGAAACTCATGAAAAACAAAAGAGAGGAGTGGTTTTCAAGAGTATGATTTGCTGCCAGAGTTACCACGGCTGCTTAAAAATCTTACATAGCTTCAAGCAAATGTCATTTTACAGCCATCTGTGTTCGCAATTAAACATTTACTCTGCAGGATCCTTCCTGGTTTTATTTATGTTAGGTGCAGAAAGGATGATAAAACCTGCTGAATCACAAGTGGCAAGCACAGCAAGCCACTTGCAGTCTTTCACCTCTACGATCAGTTTAAAAAGGTGCATTACATACAGCTGACACTTTTGCACGCACACACTTCTGACTTTTACCAAAATTGCTCTGTTGCTGTCTTTAATAAGTGATTGTTATATACACACAGTTATGTGGTCATAAAATGGATCTGGACTGCATTAGTTAGACCCTTAGAGACTCTGCCTGTCATTTAACACTACCTGAAATTTGTAACAATTTGTATTGCTCTGGCCTGTCTGTTCCAAGGCCGCATACTGTACCATCTGGCCGTTAGTCTGCCAGAAAATTAATGGCCATAGATGAAAGAAAAGTAACCAGAAATTAATGGACCACAAAACAGCGCAAAAAAGACCCATTAGAAACTGAGTGATGCACTAGTTAATGGCTGTTTTACTTGTGGATCTACAGAATTCTGCAGCATAAAGGTCCCTTTGAAGTTATGTTCATCATTGTTAGAAAATGTGTTTGCAGAGAAAGGATGTGCACTTTTGTGAAATGAGAGTTTTCGTTTACCTGTCCAGGCTGTTCACATGGGGTCTGGTATTCAGCTTGTTGGCAAGTTTCTCTGACCTTCTTGTACTTTGGAAGGCTGTTGGTGTGTTGAGTGCTCATGGAGTCATCCTTCTTTCTCAGGATCTTTCTGCAAGACACAACATGTCAGACACAAGAGATAGACTGTCTTATTTAAGGGGGTCATTATACTGTTAAAACGAGTTAACTCAGAGTGTTTTGACTCTTGTGGTTAACCCTGTAAGTTCATGATCTTGAACATGAAAAGATATGTGTACCTAAAGGTCACGGCATGAAGCTCAGCCCTACTCCAGACAGTTTGACATCAGCTTGGCAAAACGTTTAGCTGCACCTCTCTCCACTACAGCCGCCACAACAAGGATTGGCTCAGTTTCTGCTCTGGCAGTGCCAAGCCCTGTGGTCACTTCCTCTCTCTCTCCAAAACTCTGCCAACACATCTAAACTGCTCGTGAACCACCCACAGGATGACAAGGACAACGAGGCACAGAACAACTTGTCTCCAGCCATTTCCATGTCTGATTCTTTGTAGCACTCCAGAGGAGAGTGAAAAAAAACCCAAACCATTCACACACTGGCTTGGATGTAGTCTCGACTTAAAGAGCTAACAGTTGTTGATGTCACTCCCTGACGATTGCATTACGTAGATGATAAGATTCTAGGACAACACTGCCAGTCCCAGCTGTTGTCCAGCATTTCACAGCCTCTGAGGCTGTACTGTAAGGTCATGTGAGGGTATTAAATCACAGAGCGTATCACATGACCTGTGAGAGAACTGCACAGAAAACATATGTGCAGAAAACAGTGCATGGTTCATGAAGGCTAATCTCAGCATTTAGCTACAAGTGTTTCAGCAGACAGCCTTTACAAACAGTTTGGATTACAAGAGGAACAGCTTAAAAAAGCGAAGGCCCTCACAGAGTAAAGGTCATATACTTTTTTTGTGTTTTGATATAAAGCAGTACATACACTAGCGCCGTAACAGCAGGAGATTGGTCTGCATGCGTGGCTACAGAGCTAAACAGAGTTTCCCTCACACTCTTGAATATGTGTCTGCAAATGTTGATGCACTCGCTGGCAAAAGAGCAAATTAATGGATAGGAGATTAGATGCCTGAGCTAGCAAATTAGAAAAACATTTAATTAAAAGGAAATGACAGGAGATATGCTGTAAGGAAGTATGTGACATGTAATAAACAAGATCATCACCAGTGCTGCCTACATAAACTGGCTTTAACCAGAATTATTGTTGTCATTGTTCCTATTTCCTTTAATTTGTCATGGGCACTTGGTCTGTGAGTGTTACCACTCACAGAGCAGAGGTGTCATCTTATGCAACATATACCTCCTGGTAGAGGAGAAGTTAAATAAAGAAATGACAGTGTTTGTAACAAAGGACTTGCTGTATCCATTTGTGTGCTTTGCAAAGAAAACAGGACTTGGCGAAACAAAGTGTTGTGAGGAGTTTGACTGCTGCATTCTTCACTAGAGCTGGTGACATGGCCTGCAAGTGGATTAAGCGTGAGTTTTCCAGTCATTCCTCAGGTAACATCATCCGGAGCCTGGATAAACTTTGCTTATTTTGCATACGTCTACCTTGGCTAAGTTACTGAAATGTATATTCTTTCTGCAGGCTAAGTCCTGTTTAGGAATACAAATACAAATGTAGTCAATACTTGCAAGGCCCCTTGAGAACACAAAGATTCAACTTGTTTTTTCAGCAAATGACCTGGTTAAACATGTGTCAGCACCCCCAGTGAACAGTCATAATTTGACAGCTGTTTATAGCTTTACCAAACAACTTAGAACACTTCAGTCTCCTCCAACATCACTGCCTTCCAAGACGACTGCGGTCAGGAAATGTCTCTCAGATAACAAATAGCTGGGAGAAGCAGCTGTGTTGCTTGAATAGGGATCATGTGCTGAACCTTGCACATTTTAGGTTCATTTAAAGGTTTTGTCAGGATTATGTGATACACAATGCCCTGCAATGATGAGGATGTGCCTGTGGTGTGGATGGGGAATAAAGAACCCCAGCTTACCCTCGCTCCACCAGGAATGTGTCTCTCCAGACTTTGGGTTTCCGGTTGGGTTTGAATCTGGGAAAACAAAAATGGCCCAAGTTTATAGAATTCAGATGGTCGATCCGCTCTCCAGCGTGTCAGGTACAAAGCTAGCCAAGATTATGGTACTTGATCACAGTAAGCTCAAAACTTTGTGGGTTCAAGGGAATGGTGTAAAGACTCTCGAGTATTAAATGGATTGTCCCAGTTATTTCTGCTTCTCTGAAAGGTTTTTTATGTGTGAAGATATACTAACAATAGATGCTTTTTAAAGGATAGTTGTTTGCATTCACATTTAAAACTGTTAGTTTAGTGGGTTTTGTAAAAAAAACCACACGATCCAGCTTGCAATCGAATTCTGCAGGAAACCTATGAGGGACCTCAGCAACTTACAGCCAAGAGAAAAAAAACTCACTTGTTGCTCAGCTAGAGCAAAATCAATCATTAACACTATGGAAATTTGCATTAGCTCGGCAATGGCCAATGAAGAGAAATTTTGCAAATAACACGTGTACACTGCAATTATTGTTCAAAAAATCCATTACGGCATGATGGATCCATACAAACCTGTTGCCAGTTCTTTCTTGTTCCAGCAGCTTAAGGATGGACTTTCCATCCATGTCTGGGGGTGTGTCCAGTCCAGCAATGTGGAGGATTGTGGGAGCTAAGTCAATATTCAGAACCAGATGAGGGTTTCTGAAGAAGTACACAGAGTTTATTAAATCTTGTGCAGCAACATAAAAAAAAAAAAAAAAAAGAACCATGAAAACCAAATGATTGGACAAAGAAAACATTGAGAACATGAGTGGTGAGGCACAGCACATTTTTTAACTTTTGCAATGTAGAAACAATGCAACTCATAAGCTGATGACCTCTGTTGTTACTCACACTGCTCCAGGCTCCACATTGGGTCCTCTTAGGAAGAATGGCACACGGATATCAAAATCATAAGGCATTGATTTCCCCTTGACTAACCCAAACTGGCCAATGTGGTAGCCATGATCTGCTGTATAGATGACGTAAGTGTTGTCTAGCTCTCCAGTTCGCTTTAGCATATCATAAACCTGCACAAGTAAGCAACAATGAGAAGTGCATTGTTGACTACACAAATATAGACAGAGCAACTTGAAGTCTATTAGCATATATGCTTACCCTCTGCACAGAGTCATCCACAGACATGAGTGTCTGCAGCCTTTTCCGATGCAGGAAGTTTGTGAACTCCATGTGGATTGGTTTCATTGGGCCTGTGTACTGCATGATCCAATGTTTGTCCATATTTGGAGCATAGTTGTAACTAGGGGTACTACAGACACACAAAAAAGGAAACATTTGCAAAAAGTGCTGTATTTGTTTGATAGAGTATATATATATCTAGATCTCTCTCTCTCTCTCTCTC
>JBAMHW010000020.1:13821655-13846056 GCA_037177495.1 Rhadinocentrus ornatus | reverse complement strand
TGGGCCCTCTGTTTTGTCCTCTGCGCTCCCCCCCCCCCCCCCCCCTTTTTTTTTCTTCCATTGTTGCAAGCCACCCTGTGCATGCTCAGGATGGTGATTTGAATCGAAGTAAAAATTCAATGCAATCCCAGAGGTTACTTAGTTAGGTTATTTTTATTTTATTTTTATTTTATGATTACTGATTGGATCACTATGAATTGGCTTGAATTGATTACATCTACAAAGTGCCCTGAAATTAATTTGCAGTGAAGGGGTGCTATACAAATAAAGTTGAATTAATTTGAAAATGCAGACACTGTGAGAGACAAAAACAACCACAGGGTGATACTTACCACAACTGTCTTAGGCTTTTCATAAAGCTGCTGGAATTTTATGTGTGCTGTGTCTTATTAATGAGAAGAGATGCGGCATAATAAAGGGATGTTACAGAAAAAGGAGACGCCACCTCATTTCAGCTCATTCCTTTTAATTCTCATGGCAGAATTCCTACCAGCCTAAATCACAACATGGTGATAAGTGAAGACAGCTTTGCTGTGTGTATTTATAAGTGCATGAAACCTGCAATTTGTTAGACCATGTCTTTATAATAAGCAATAAAGGGAAAACAAATGAGTGAGAAATCACGAGAACCCATACCTTGGCATAGTCAGCACCATGTTTCTCCTTGTAACCATTCCGACAGACAGTGTAATTATAGAAGCGGGAATTTTTTATCAATCCGACCCATTCACGCCACCCAGGTGGGATGTAGCTGCCATTGTACTCATTGAGGTACTTGCCAAAGAAGGCTGCAGAGGAGAGAGAAAGGAGGAATAAATTAAAACTCTAGTCTTGGACCTTTAATTTTCTGTCTCTCTTGAAGGCTGTGACTTTATCTGTGTCCATGTGTGAGACGCTCAGCTTTTGCTCATCTCTTTTCTCCTTTGTCAGATAGGTTGGGCAGGAAACGAGTCTGTCTAATTGTAGAGTACTACATAAAGTTGAACCCCACAGAACCCCACTGAGCTGCCCAGTTTAATGCCAGCACATCATTTCCACAGAGATGAGACATAATAGCAGCCTTGTATACAGAGTCAGGCTGAGCAATGGAGATGTGCCAAGTTTACACTTTTTATTAACATGCAAATGTAGAATTTAAATACAATGTAAAATATCTTGACAAGTGTAAGGGTTCCAAATACAAGTAAATTGTATAAATACAATGTACACTTTTTATTAACATGCAAATGTAGAATTTAAATACAATGTAAAATATCTTGACAAGTGTAAGGGTTCCAAATACAAGTAAATTGTATAAATACAATGTAAAAATCTACAGCTCTCTATTGAAGATAAAACTGTTTTTATAGGTATTAGTGTGCATTAGCATGTGTGTGTACCTGCACATCTTCACCTACCTGTTCTGTAGCCAGTGTTGTTGAGGTAGACGGCAAAGGAACGTGGCTCATGTTGAGCTTGCCAGGATGGGGAGGAGCAGTTCTCATTGTTGGTGTAGGTGTTGTGGTTGTGGACATATTTGCCAGTTAACATGGAGGATCGTGAAGGACAGCACATAGGCGTGGTCACAAAGGCATTGGTGAAAGTCATGCCACCATCTTCCATTATCTTACGAGTTTTATTCATCACCTGTAGAGAACCTGGAGAATGAAGCAAGATGATCAGTGCCTTACAGTAAATTAAAAGATTTTTTCATGCTGCTAAATTGGCTGTGCAAACATAGACACTCATTACATAATAGCTTTTCTAAAAGAAAAAAAAATCCCTTATTTCTTTATTATTTATTTATTTATATGAGTACAAAGACAATTCAGTCCATTTGTATTACTTTAAAACCCCATCTGATTCAATTTTCTCAGAGGAAAAGTAATTACAATGCAGCAGTTAAAAAGACCAGATGGCTACTCAGGTCTGGTTTATGGCCTGTATGTAATATTTAATGTACAGAACAAATAAATCCTGACTCAAGCAGCCACAAAGACAAACTTATGATTAAACAGGGAAAGAGTTTTAAAAAATGGGACTAAATAAATAGATTAAAAATAATTCCAGGACAAGCAGGAAGGCTGTCAGCCTCACCCAATTCAACATCCTGGTCGTCCGTCATGATAAGGACGATGTTGGGCCGGATGTTCCTGCGGTCTCTCGCGATGCGCCCCTTGTGGCCTTGAGCCCTGGTGGTGGTGAAGGCCCAGCTGCCTGGAGTCCAATCCAGAAACAGCAGAGCCAACCAGCACAGCCAGTGAATCAGCATGGTGCCCGCCGAAGCAGGCCACAGGATGGTTGATGGGAGGATTAATGGAGAGATGGGAGGAGGAAGAGGAGCAGCCAGGCCACTCACTCACACTCGTGCAGCTCTTGCAGCCTTGGTAGACTAAGAGGAGACAGAAGGAAAAAACAGATGGAGACATTACAACAAGAAATTAAAACAGGTGGCCAATGAACAAGTTATAGACAGGAAAAATGAGAGACTGCATGTAGGAAGATGTTAATACATTTACTTTAGATAAACAGATAATCTGGTCACAAAGCTTCTAACAACCCTTTACAGTGAATCCAAGAAAGATTTCTCTGAGCGTTAGCTTTTCAAGGTTCACTAAAGAAAACTTACTGAACAGTTCCAACATATTTTTTACAAACTCAAACCCCATTAATCCAGAAAACTCAATGATCATGTCCCTAACTTCAAGAAGAAAAAGAAAAGTGTAACACAAACATATCAGAACAACTACAATAGAGATGTGAAGAAGAACAAATCTTACCTCAGAATCCCATGAATTTCTCTTTTCTGGTGTTTTCTCACAATTTCCTTGAACTTTCTCCTGTGTTTCTTTCTTAACACACATTCACACACGGAAACTCTCCATCACCACTGCAGAGCTGTTGTTCAGCTAACTGTGCTGAGATTACACTATTGGTTGGCTGCACTCAAACACCCACAGCTGCTCTCCTGTGGGAGCCAATCATGGCCCACCTTCCATACGTCACTCAAGAGTCACCCCCCGCCAGTGAGTTGAGCGTGACAGAGTGCCTTGGGGGTGTGGGTTTGGGGGGGTTCAGGCACTGGAGGTGGAGAGGGGGTTCCGCCCAATTAACCCCGATGCCACTGTTACCAATCACAGATTATCACTGAGTCATCACAATACTTTGAAACCTCATTCTCACAAAGTCATAGTTGATCATGAAAAAACCTACACATTCTAAATACAACAACTCTATAGGAAACCTTTTAGCCACACAGAGGCCTTAAAAATTGCAAAAATTTCTCTATTATTCCATTGCATCATTAAAGAAGGTAAACATTAAATAAAAATGCACACATATCATTTAACAGGTAACTTTCAGCTACAATAACACATCTGTCAAAATGGCTTAACACTGTGAAATGAGCAATAATGCTGTGATGATGAGTACTCCATCACTGCTTGATAAAATTGCCTTATGGACAGCAGTCCCACTGAGTGGCACCATACTGTTCCCTATTCTGAGTTAATGGCCTGAAAACAAATGACAGGACTGTGACACATGGGCCAAGCCAAAGCCCACAAAGGAGATCCAAATCAACAAACAGTCACAACTCTAAACTAACACAGATTAGAACTTACGGTGAATAATGGGAGGAACTGTGGAGAAATAGTTTCTATCTCTAAATAGTTTCTATCTCTAAAACTGTGGTTTGAGCCATGGCAGCTTTAATCTCTACAGGATTATATCATGTAGCTAACAAGTGTTATGCAGGTTGATAGAAAAACATCATGCAAAAGCCTTCTGAATAATCAGCCAAACATACGCTGCTCTATCATAATATTTTAGTCCAAATGGAATTGCTTGCATCCGTAATTCAAGACACCCACGCTGATGCATCAAACAGATGGCTCTCCATAAGACCATCATCCTCAGAATCTCCTAGCCATCTATTATCCTCTCAAAAACATTGGGAAATATGTGAAATGAGTTTTATTAATCATCTATATCCTATATAGTTTATTTTTTGCACCACCAGTAAAATGTTAGATGTGCTAAGCAGAGTTACAGAGATTTAAGAGCAATAATGTCTGTCCTGTTTCAGATGAGCTGTGTCTATGCAAGCCAGCCAGTCTAGTCATCGTGTCAGCCCTGTGCAAACATTGGCTCTTTTTGGACAAACACTCCTCCAGTGCAGGGTGGTGGAGTGCACTGAACTTTGTAGAGTGGTTTGTGTTTAGTGTGTAATGCACTGCAAACATATGGTAGCACGCAGAAAATCAAAACACACACACACAAACCTTTCTCCCACAAAAACACAGCATCTTGCCATGAGGGCCCAAGTCCTCCTGAGAAAACCAAAAAGCTTTCCAGGAACAATAGACTCAACTCATATCTAGGCTAAACTCAAGGTTCCATTTTTGTCTGTACGCTGCGCTTGACTTGAAATCAGCCATAAGCCAGTCAGCCATCAAGTGTAATGTTAGCACCCACTGCAAATTCAATTTTACATGCCAATGATTCCAAGCAATAGCCTCTTCATGCGACCCGGAGAAAACAGACAAGAAGGTTCATTGTGGTGTCTGATTCAAACCTTGTGGTGTCGATGTGGTTAGCTACAGTGGAATCAATGGCTATACTGTCTAGGAGGAATGAGATTGCAGGGTTAATTAAGTGCGACACTAGGATGAGGGCCGTAGATGTAGAGGCACAATTACCCCCTTCCTTTTTCTTTCTTTGAGCTAACTTTTCCTAACTCAGTTTCACCTAATCATTTTTCCTTGCCAAGTCAAATTAAGTTTGCTTTTATGCAAAAGAATTTCAAACAGCTTTTAATGTTGGATAATTTAACAGCCATCCATCTAAGTGTTTCCTGTCATCAGAGCAAAGCAAGTATTCGTTTAGTTCACACCCTTCCAACCCTTTCTTTCTCTAGAAGGTGGTAGAGCCAGCTGAACGATGAGATCAGTGCAAGAGATGCACAAATATTGGTTTCTAAGATTTACAAATCATTAAATTTAAATTCGTCTCCATTTTTAAATGGGATTTTATTTTGTATTGAGTATGTATATCACAAACTAATGCAGCAGCTTCAAAATTGGGACTATCTAATAGTCAAGAAACAACTAATTTCTGTTGCTTGTCGAGATTAAATGTGAAGAATTAACTGAATCTGTGTGTCCTCACATGGTCCACAAATGTTTTGTTTTGTATGCATGCTTAGCAAAGGGTTAGTCAGATTTTTAACTTCTAGCAAACTTGGGGATGACAGGCCCAGGAACACAAGTGGAGGTTGTAAAATCTGAAAGTTATTATGCAGCTGGCTTCTGAAACTCATTTCTGTTACGGCCACAGCCTCCAACCTCCCGGCAGACTTTGAAATGAAATGCATCTCGCTAATTTCAGGAACCCCCTTTGAGAAAAGTCTAAATGATGTATCATGTCATTTCATTGAACTCATTTCCATTGAGTCATTTATTTCATGTAGCGGGATACAAGTATAACAGGTGTCTTCTATACATCTGTGGAGCAGACAAGAGGTCTTTATTCCTGGAGACAGCCAGAAGACTAGGGAGCACATTGTTTCTGCTTCCTCATCGTTTTGAAGGATTAGCACTAATGACCCTTCAAATGAGCCTGTACTTTACTCATTATGGGTAAGCTGATGGAAGAATATTCGGGATAGATGGGAAGAACAAAAAATGCCCAGGGGTTCAAAGGAATGAAACAGAAAGGCTACTATGGACTTTTCAGACAAACAGCTGCCAGATACATAAATCTGTAATTTTCAGATTATTGGCCATCAACACAAGGGGCTTTTAGCACACCTCAACACCCTACTAATCTTTACTTTCATCATAGCAACATGTTTTTTTTCCGTACTTAACTTGTGGCAAACAGCTCTCTTGCTTACTTTGCTAGGAAACATGGAGCTTTGCTCGGTAATTTGGTGTGGCTATGCAGACAGCTGTACTTGGTGCACTGAGAGAAGCCCAACATAACAGAGCTGTTGCTTTTGTAACCATGCAGGGCAGCGGTACTTGGCTGGTTGGCAGTTGTGCCCTCCAGTAGGGGCCTCAAACTGCACACTCTGCTGTGCCCTGACCCTCTTTTGACCCATAGTGGTGATATGGCTTTGATGGTGGCTTGTCTAACCTAACCTCAGCAACCTGAGGCTACCCACACAGAGGGGAAAGTGAGGAAAAAATGAGTGGCAGGGGCTCAATATAGAAGAATAAAAGCAGCAAGTCTTTAAGGTCTGGCTGACCTGCATTTTTAGTTCAGAAATGGCAAATAGGTTATAAGTTCTGCTCAGTCAGCAGTGACAGTCTATACATTTAATCAGCTGTCACTAAAAAACAGCAGAAAAAACATAAAAGAGCTCAGATGTTTAGAAAAAAAAAGACACTGAATTACTGCGGTGAATCCACATAGCCTTTACAACCACATGTTTGTCCACCAAAGGATCCTGTTCAAGTTATCATGGAGAGTTTGGAGGTGAGGCGGTTCACACTCCCAAAACAAGGTGCAAGAAACACAAATCAGATGCTCCTCTAAAGTAAATTAGTCATTAATAAAAGAGTTTGCTTTTAAGGACAATGGCTAATTAAAAGCACTTAAATTCCTCCTCCTAATCTCCTTTCCCAGTCTCTCAATGGTAAAAAGAGAGGATTTAACTTCTAGAGGCATAGTTTGAATTCTGTGAACATTCACTCTCATGTCATCTGTAGACCTTGTGAAGAAAATAAAGCTGGAAAACAACTATTTCATTTTTGTCTCAGACCCAGAACCTGTCCAAAGCATAAGCAAACTAAGCAGCTGCTTAAGTCCCCCACGCTACCAGAGGGCCCCCAAGTGCACTTGAAAGATATTTAGATTTCTTTTCTTTTTTTTTTAATAGAAATATAAAATTTGATTATTTAAATAAAAATGGTAATATACACATTTAGACAATCTTTTTTATTTTTATCACGATTGCATGCCAAATAATACTAGTTTAATCAATTCCTGTTGCAGGCTACTGCCTCTGTTAAACATGGCATGGGCATAGTTTTCTGCACCATTAAAGTCTAGAATTGGAGATTAATTTCCAAACAAAGTCAGCTAGTGGAAGATGAGATTTATTAGACTGGTAAACTTTTTTACTGTGAATACCTTGTCGCTGATGCTTTCTCTTACTTTTAAATACAAGTTCAATATGCCACACTCATATCACTCTTAATATTAAAAGTGTAAATTGATACCAGTCCATTTTTCTGAATTTGCTACACCATTAAGGTTAAAAACAATTGGTATAAAGTTTCCCAACCACAAATAATGCAAATGAATGGGTGTATTACATTTAAAGTGTATGAAAAAATCAAGCACCAGTAATAGTTGAGGACCAGTAGTCCTTTATCGCTCAGGGGTCCCCAAAATCAAATTCTGCTTTGGATCCCACAAAAGCTCAGACTGTCCTTGCTCAGACCTGTGGCATTTTACAGGCCAGGCTGAATGCCCCCTTCTCTGTTTCATAAGAGAAAAATTATTATAGCAAGGCCTTACACCAGGGCCTAAAATTCACTGCAGGAATGCGAGAATCGCCCAAAATATAAATTAATTCCCACCAACCTAGCTCTTTTAATGCTGGGAATTCCCACATACAATTACAGACTTCCGCTCCAGATTCAGCGCCCTCTCCTTCACTCTCTAAAGCCCCGATTCCACCAACAGGTGCGGGTTTGGGTTGGGACGCATTTTTTTGTGCTTCCACATGCAAAAATTTGGAAGGGTACCCTAATATCAGACCCGACCTACTTTATTGGGACCCTTCCGTTGGGGTACCAATCTAACCGACCCAACCTAAAAGGGTTGAGTTTGACACACTGCAATCCGTTGATTGGTTAAGGAAAAAAAAAAGTCACTTCATGTGCGACCTGGCATGAAAACAAACGTGCTTTTGAGGGGCGTAAAAGTAATACCAGACTTCATTCTTTACCTTCTGATCCTCGTCTGGCAATAGACAGCAGTTCGAATTGTGGCAACGTCAACTTACAGCAGCACTTCCTGCAGCTGCCAAAACCTGCCGCAAGTCTCCACAGCTATCCAGAGCCTACAGGAGCTGCTGACAGGTCAGCGTAACAGCGCTAACGGCTCAGACTCTCCGCTCCCTGATCACCCCACACCTCCCACCCAAACACTTGCAGTTTCAGTCATTTTCAAATTCGGCAGTGGGTGGAGCTACGCAAAAGGTAGGGGGTGTAGTTACACTTTAATAGCACATTTATGTGCATTGGATGTATTTTAATGTTGACAGTAATTATAGAATAGTAACTGAGCCTATTGGGTTGTTGATTCATTAGTAACCATGTCCATGATTTATGAATGCGTGGCCCATAGTTTGTTTTATTTTCCCCCTCTATCCATGCCACCGGTGCTAAATGAATTAGCTAATTCAAAATTTTCTCCACTGGTTGAGTTTCCTTCTAGAAACACTGAGCTATGGTATCTATATGAATGAAAAAGGCCTGCTAGAAATGCACTAAGAATTTACAGACACTTGTTACAGATATTGACAAAGCTGTGCTAAAAGTCCTGTTTTTGTTAATAATGGATGAATCCAAGCAACACCAAGATATCGGTGCCGCGTCTTCAGTGATGCGGACACTGCATTGGTCTGTCATGGTGAAGAAGGAGCTGAGCCAAAAGGCAAAGCTCTTGATTTACCGGTCGATCCACGTTCCCACCTTCACCTATGGTCACGAGCTGTGGGTAGTGACCGAAACAACAAGATCACGAGAACAAGCGGCCAAAATGAGTTTTTTCCATAGGGTGGTCAGGCCCTGCCTTAGAGATAGGGTGAGAAGCTCGATGATCTGGGATGGGCTCAGAGTTGAGTCGCTGCTCCTCCACATCGAGAGGAGCCAGATAAGATAGCTCGGGCATCTGGTTAGGATGCCTCCTGGACGCCTCCCTCGTGAGGTGTTCCAGGCATGTCCCACTGGAAAGAGGCCCCGGGGAAGACCCAGGACACGCTGGATAGACTACATCTCTCGGCTGGCCTGGGAACGCCATGGGATCCCCCCAGATGAGCTGGTGAAAGTGGCCGAGGAGAGGGAAGTCTGGGTTTCCCTGCTTAGGCAGCTGCCTCCGTGATCAGACTCCGGATAAGCGGCAGAAAATGGATGGATGGAAGAACCCCAAGTAACTCATTAAGATACGCAGATGATGATCAGATTAAAAAAAAAGTTAAGGAACTCCTAAAATCACATGAACATAGATTCAGCACAACAAAGGATTATGCTCATTTTAGAGCTTGACCCTTCTAAAGACAAGTTTGATTTTACTGCAACTCTTGTCGAATGGAAAGAAACGAAGTAGAGGAGAAAGAGAATACAATAGAGCATGGAGGGAAATGACTGATGCAGCTGAAAGAGTCAACTATCTACAGCAATGAATATAGTTTTATTCTTAGTTGGTAAAGACTTAAATGTGAGCAGGTTAAGAGCATGCAGATGAAGCAAGAAAGCTATCTAAGAGGATGACTAATAAAAGAGAAAGAGACGACAAATGGAAGCTGCATATTAATCTGAGGTACGAGGTGGACACGGCAAGACTTGTAGTTAAGCTCAATGGTAAGGTCTCCAATATAAATCACTCATTTGTGAAGCATTTAGGGGGGAATTCTCCCCCCATTTTGGAAAATGAATTTCAAGCCCAGTTAAATTAATTTTGAAGTTAGTCCAAATATTTCTGTAATCAGAGGGAATTTAGTTGGTCTGCTGCCATGACGGCTGACGAAGGCATTTTGCACTGAAGAGGGCCTGTGTCGGGACCTGCTGTACCCAGCAGGTCAAGGGCAGCACATTGTACCCACCAAGACTCGCCTGTTAGCCACACAACCTGACTGAAGGAAAGCTCTGTCTCTGTGCATTCACTTATCTGTGAGTAGGCACTGGGAAAAAGCTTAAACTTTGGTGTTTTCAGACTCTTAACTCTGCGGATTTGTTAGACCAAGTTGGTTTAAGATGTATGACAAAATTCCAGAAAGAAAATCAAGTACAAGATGGTGAGGAGAGATCACTGGCTCCATGTTCCAGCATGTTAATAGCTGCATAACCTAATTTCACAGGCGCAGCATCATCATTACTAGATATTTAAGTTTCCCATTGACTGGTGTGCGGGATGTTTGGATGCAATGCAGGCCCCTTTAATGAAGAAGAATGACCTCAATTCAGTGAAATGTTAACTTGGAGTGAGCACATTTGCAGCTATTAGTAAAAAACCCTTATGCTTCTTTCAGACCAGGCACGAGACCCTTTGTAGTGCCAAAACTACCAGGCCACCCCATCAATATCATGATTGTGTCTTTATATATAATTAAATGAATCCTGGTTTAAAATACTTCAAAGTTAGCATGATTTGCAGGCCATCGGGGAGCCTGTTAGAAACCACCAGTGGGTTTTGAGTACCCTAAAAGTGAAATGGGGGAAGTTTTATTTATTTGTACATGGGTGTGCATGTGTGTTCCTGGCCTGAAGTATAGGTATTTAAGCTAAACCAGGGACGGCTTGTTCTGTTGGTCCCGGTTCTGTCTATCCAAGCAAAAGTGTCATGCTGTTGACACAGACAAATTGGGCTTAGTGTCATGAAATAAAACTGACTTCACTCACATCCATTATGTTTGGGACCTTGATGGAATTCTAGGCTTAATATTTACCATAGCTAAACACATGGCAACGAGAATATTTGGCATATTCAACAAAAGGAACCACAAGGAGTCCTCCAACCAACTGTATGGCCACCTCAAACAAAAAACCTGATTTCAATATCTTTGAGTCAATCTTGGATCACATGTAAACAGAAGATACGAACACAACAAGCAGGTTTGCTCTTAAAGTTCAATTCTATGAGTGAAAAAGCTAATTTACCATTCAAGTAGGTGAAGGAAAGGGTAAGAAAGGAGGCGGAAAGATGAGGAGAATGGACGGAAAGGAAAACCACTTTTCTGATTTATAGTGTGATGTGAAAATGTGAAATCACAATCAGGGGAGCAGCAGTTACATGATATAAGCCGTAGGCAAAAGCCTTTTTCATTAAGGCTTTTCTAATCTATAAATGGAAACTGTTAGCGACAGACAGCATCAGAGGAACAAAATAGATTTCTTTTACATGTCTCCCGCCACTTTCTTGTCAAAACTCATACTTCCATCACAAACACACTATCAGTCAGAGTCAGAGGGAGGAGAATGTATTGCGTGCTCATGGGTGGCTTTCTTTTCTCCTTGATGCGTCAAATATACTCCAGACAAATCACTCCCTTTACCACAAAAGAGAGCTATGGCAAATTGCTTTAATAGGTTTCCACTGAGGTAATTGTCAAGAATAAAAGAGACTGACTTCTTTTCCATGAAATCATCAATGTGGTGGCACAGAGAGAAAGGGACAGAAAGTTCTAGAGCGCCGATCCAACAAGTATGATTGATGTCTTTTTGTTTAATGACCACCATTTTGGGGTTTTTTTGTACAAGAAGAAAAAAGTTGTTTTTAAGTTTAACCACATGTGAGAAAGTCTGTCTTCACCAGTCACTAAATGACAGGTTAATAATCTTTTTGAAAGGCAAGTGTGCAGAATTTAATGTCCTAAAAAAATTTAAACAAACTCCCCTAGCCTTCTGTGATAAATTACAAAAATAAATAAAAAGTTCTTGAATCCTATCCTTCAAGATTACAATTTTACAAGATGAGTTGCAAGCAGGCTCCTGATAAATGCAGCACTGCTGCTGACGCGTGAAACTAAACCCCCCTAAAATGTGGAGCATGTGTGGGCATTTTCTCTGGGAACCATGGACAGACATAGATCATGAGAACCAAGCTGTGTGACCCTGCACGCCATAAACAAACTCCTCCATGACTGCTGAGCACAAACATGATACTGCTCATAAAAATGTATATTCATCTGATTGCACCTGTGCCTGTTTGGCACTCGCCTCCATCCATGCCAGTAGGCATGTATGAGTGGAATTGGGTATTGTGTGCTCAGAGTGTATGTAGCAGTTACTCAAACAGTCAGAAAGAGCATTAGCCAGACTTGGGCAGAGACAGACATGTAACCTGTAATTTGTACACAGAGGAGCTTTCCTTTCCATTGCCTCTGGCTTTGTGTGTGGCTTTATAAAGCATGCATTAAAGTCATTTGTAATTCAATTAACTTCAGCCTGCCTGGCAAAAATTCCATATCTTTGTGCACTTTAAAATATACAGAACACAGTCTGTATATATCTGCACAAAGTCTAATTAACTTAGAAAGGATAAAAAGGGAGGCTTACCCACCCAAACACTTCCACTGCTTTGTATTTAAGTCACAGTAAAAGGAATGCAGTTAATGCATCATCCATGTTCAAGATATGGCCCAAACTCAGCTGAACTTGCCGTGGGCAGTTAAAAAAAAAAAAAAAAATAGAAGTGAAGATAATGCATAATGCAAGGCAAGGCAAGACATTCCCACTGTAAACAAAGTCGCTGTTCACAGATATAGTTGTTCTACTTCCATATGGCCACGTCAGGCTGATCAAGTGAGAGCAAACAGGACTAGAGGCTACCAGAAGCACATGGCCAAGTCCACACTTATGAGTGCTTGTGCATGTACAGACACTTGGACACGCACAAACAGAGAAGGGGTGCGCTGGCAGAGGCTGAATGTGTTTGCCCGCTCCAGGGGAGAAGGAATGAAAGGGAGCAGAAGAGCTGAAACAAACGCATGCTGGCTTCTATTAGTCGAGCTGTGGAGCGGGATGGAGGACCAAGGAAACATATTCATTCCTACGGCCCCCTCCTCCCCCCCTCCTAGCCCTCCCACCCCATTATCTCCATTCTGGAAAGGCGGTGGATGAAAGGGACAACCCCCCAGCGGCAGCACTTCTCCTTCCAAACTTGCGCCGACGCATTCTGACGGCTGCTTAATTGTACGTGATACAGACCAGGTCTTTTCTCTTTCAAATCTAAAACAGATTGCTTCTCCTTGGGGAGGGGATTATTGGACAAGAGACATGACAAAGCAGGGACAGTTCAGCCCTCTGGGAGGTGGGGGACAGAGGGGGTGAGCTAGTGGATAGTGTGTGTAGCTTTAGGTTTGTCTTTAATACACGACAAGATCACTGGATCTCATTGGCCCTCTTAAAACTCTTAATTTCTTTGCCTCTTTACCACACCTTCACACATCCCTCTCCATCATCCTGGCCTCCTCTTTATCTTATCCCACTTCCATTTCCCCCTTTTGACCCAGGTCTCTCTTACTCCAACTTAAGCCTAGGCTGCAGCTTCATGCTGAGTAGCTTTTAAACAAAAGCTGCTGTGGATATTATGGAAAACTAAAATCCTGCCTCTGCTACTCAAACCTTATTTATTAAAGTGCATTTTAGCTACAATAAGCAATCCCTCCCACATCTTCTCCAAACAAAATCAAAAGGTCAAAGCTCATTTCAATTCCGTATCGCTTAAACCATTAGCTGAACCTTTTGCTTATGAAAAAAAACAGGGAAGAAAGACACTCAAAACAAGAAAGCACTAAATACAGGTTTGCCTGATTTTGTTCTTAGTAAGGGATCAAAGGCTGGAGGATGAGAAATTTCCTCCAACGACAAGCTGGATATAATATTTGCATACACTGACTTTTCACACTCAAATGACAGCGTGTGTCTATGCAGCAGATATGCATTGTGAATCCTAAAAAACATGTCTTCAAAAGTCAAAGTTGCTTTACATTTAAGGGCTTTTATGGGTGAATGGATTAAAACTCCAAAGCAATGTTTGATCAGTAAAGTTAACAAGGAACTTAGAAAGTGTTTGCCACATCTAAATATAGTTTTTCTTGATCCCAGATAAATGAAAGCATGCCAAAATGCTCGCTTTGCAAATACTGGTCATTTGCAGCGATAGGACGAGTAATCTAACTCAGTGCTACTGTGCAATCAGGCTTGTATGAGAAATGCTATCATTATACAGAAGAGATAAACAAGAGCCAGAGAGGAGGCTGGTTTCAGAAATCTTTTACATTTCTGACACACAGGAGAGCATACACAAATTCCAGCTGTTCACCACTATTTTCTGTAGTTTCTAGAGACAAATAAGCCTTTCAATGCAAAAGTGCTTAATAATAAATAAAGACCATTTATTATTTCACACTAGGTGATATGCAAATCTCCATTTTTTTTAAAGTGTCCTTTTCAAAAATGATCTAAACTTTTTACTCTTGCAAGAGAATGGGAAGTCATCTGCAAAGATCAGTTATACCACAACAAAGAGGACCCTGTAATGGCAGAATTCAAACATGCAACTTTAGTCACTTTAAAGTCAAGTTGAGATGGTAAAATGCAGGATAATAGCAGTCCAACTTAGATGAGATCAGATTTTGTCGCAAAATTGGAGACATACAAAATGTAATAGAGATGTGTATTTGATGCTTTTTTCCATGTATCTTTTGCAGTAGTCTATCATGAATGCCTTTAAGCTCATTTATCAGAGGTGTCACTTGCCTGGGAAAGTCTCTCATTCACATTGGTGGTGGTGTTTACACAAACAGTTTAAACCGCAGATACTGCTGCCTCCTTGTCTTCCATTTCACTCACTCAGCATCCTTATCAGATAAACACATTACTTCACTTATTACCTTCAAATTCACAAAGACACACATGCACACACATGCCTAAGTAGATTCAAATGATGGCAAAGCCGCTACTGGAACAACGTTTGTCTTGGCAAGCACCTGCCCCCCTCAACTTATTTGCAGCAGCTGCTCGTGGTCGTGTTTGTAGCACAGAGGAGCTAAAAACTGTCTAAAGTATTTCTCTCTCATAAGCTGGCAGGAAGCACAGTGTTTTTAACACTCCTGGGTTCCATTGCTATGCCCTAAGCAGGGTGATCAGAAACGGATTCTAAGCACCGTTAGAGGAAACTCAGGCGAGGTGGTGGATTTGAAAATCAGTCTTGTATGAAATTTCAGTTCTAATGAAAGTTAAGCATCGTTTTCCAGACTCGCCATTCAGTAACAAACACCAATACTGCCAGAGTTTTGAAATGTTAGCCAGCCTTTTCATAGTAATTGTTTCTGATACAAGCAATCGGCTTTGAATGGAACCACACTATAATTTAGCCATTTAGGAAATCTAGGTCAGAAGGATAAATGCTCTGGCTTTTGTGAACCGGTGAATGAACACACTGATCTGACACAAAGTAAAGAACAGAGAGAAATGATTCACTTGGCCTTTAAAATAGAGGAAATTTATTTTGTACCACACACAGTGAAATCATGCCTTACTGGCAACATAAAGTTTTTAATTTAAGAGATGTAAAAATGTGCTTAGCGATTTTTTTTAGAGGTTTCAAAATGTTTCTAATCAATATGAAACTTAACAAACAAAGATTTTACATTTTCCTTGTCAATGTGCATAATCAAGCTGTTTTTGTATGAACCAATCTACCAGCTTTAAGGCAGCAGTGATTGCAATCTGCTGCAGTGTTAAATACTTCAAGTAACAAGCAAGGAAGTGTAGCTACGGCTGGTTTACAAAGGTAAACACAAATTCACACAACAGCAGCTTTCACCCATTCAAAACTTCACTCCCGCAGCCTGACTGCCTTTCACAGCTGCACAATCTCCATTTACAAACACCTTGCAAACATACACAGTGCCCTGCGCTGGGTATAAATACTATACATCATGTTCCCACTTTGGCAAATTTCCCTTCTCACTTGACTTGACTTAAATAGCTAAAGTGAGGTGTACATTCTCAGAGTCTCTGCTTCTCCGCTTAGCTTTGACAGTTTCCCCGGAAAAAGCTCTTCAGCAGCTCATCCATTTAGCGTATGCTGACAAGATCTGCCAGAAGTGCACTCTAAATAAGATTTATTAACAATTAAAATAAAAAAAATAAATAAATAAAATAAAAAACAGTATCTGGGCTGAAGTGTGAGAATGTTAAATGCCACATTGACTTTTAAAATGTGACAAAAAATGCATTTTTGATCCATGTAAAGGAAACTGGTCAAAAATAATGAAAAAAAAAAATTCTGGATACAATTATACAAAGAAAGTAACAGTTTTGTAGACCTTTACCAGGACTACAAGCCGACACAAAACATACTTTACATGAAAGCAAAACTTTCCTAAATCTGCAAAAGCTGCTGCTCATGTTGCAATAATTGTGCATTCATAAAACAAAAATATAACAGTTGAATGCTCATGCATTGGAGGAAAAAAATGACATTAATGGAATGTGCTGCCCTCTAATCCCCTGAGATGAAGGAATTTGCGATGGAGGGAATTCCTGTCATTCAGGGGGAAAACTATGAAATCCTGCACACACGAAGAACGTCTGTACAGGCAACACAGACTGACTGCAGAAACAGCGCAGCTCACCACAACTACAAATCTCTTCATACAGTCTCACGCTCTCTAAACTGGAACGTAATTTTACTTCTAACTGAAAAAACAAACAAGACCACATTTTAAAACGCAACAGTAAATTATGGAAAATAGTACAAACTAAAAAAAAAAAAGGAAAAAGTGAGAAAGTTGTGTATTACCTGGAAGGCAGGAGAGCAGAGTGTTGGCTGAGTGAGAGGCAAGGCAAGGATTCCTCTCTTAGCTTTATCCTCACGTTCTTCACCGGATCTCCCTTTGCTCATGGAGGGGTTTATGTCTTGGAACTAGGATTTTAGGTTCAAGAGTAGTAGGGGAGAGGGACCACACAGCTCCTGGAAGACAACCTCTCTCCTCTAATCCTCTCTCCGATGTGATGACACTCTCTAACCTCGACCATCTGTTGAAACACGTCCCGGAGAAGTCAGAACCACGCTGTGTCAAGAAGCCCGCTCCCCTGCCCAATCACAGTCTGGCTGCTGGGTGGCTCCTTGCTTCCAGGAGGCAGGGACAAGGACACAGCACAGCGTAGAGGGAGACACACACACACACACACACACACACACACACACACACACACGCACACACACGCTCACATCACCACCCCCATCCCACACAGACACTACGAAACAAGAGCAAGAAAACCCCCAGTCATCGTAACCTGAGAGGCAGGGTAGAAGAGCAGGAAGAGTGAGAGGAGTAGAAATGGGAGGGAAGCTAGATTGGGAGAATGAGGGTATGTTTAAAATGCTACCAGTAAAGGAAAAAAAGATGGATAAATACTTTTTATATGTATTATATTAACTTGATCATACTTGAAAATTCTCCCTCAAAATCTTAAAGACTTAAAACCCCATGCACACTCAAACACACAAACCACTTCACCCTCAACATATTGACCATTTCCCTCCCATTCATCTCCCTGCAGCCTCATAGTATGTGGTCTTAAGAATAAAGCTAAAAAAGCAATAAAAGTCTGTATTGGCTCCATGGTGGGAATGCTGTTGGCACTAAAACGTTACATCTGCAGGCACAGGAGCCCTCACACCTCAGTGTGATAAATCCTTACAGTCCCCCAGCTGCATTCCTGCCCTTCACCACCTATTGCCTTGAGTTAGAAAAAAGGGCAGAGGGGAAGACACTAAAATTACAAAGCTAAGGAAAGAGTAAGATAAAGACAAAAGAAAAAGCAAGGAAGCATAAATAAGAGGGGGCTTGAGTTTATAAATGGCAGCAGATTGATAAAGCATTTACTATCAACACCCTTTCTGCTAGGTTTCTAGAATAAATTAACCAGTATTCAATCTATTCATGACAACAACAGAGGGAACATTAGGTAAGAAAGGGTGCAACATTAATCATTTTGTTAAGGTACTGTTCTACTCACTGATCCATTAAAAAAGGATTACGAGACCCTGATGATATTCAGGAGCAACTTCAAAGGCAAACCTTAATGAGGTAATTCACATTTGATAATCAACAGCATCAGCATGAGTTAATCAGAGGTGTGAAACGGCAAAGAAAAGGCTTCTAAATGGTTCATTTACATTCTATAAGCAGCTTCAACACAATGGCCTCTGTTTCAAGTTGTCCTTTGATAAATACCATTAGGTTCAAATTGGTTTACAGACGACTGATGATTTTAATAGTCCTTTTCCAGCTGCACTATGTTAATTATAACCCTAACAGACAGAAGACTTGATTTTAGCTTTATTCAGTCAATAAAGTTTCAGTATAGGGAAAAGTATCTCATGTTGTGTATTACCTTAAAGGTTTGGTCTGAAAATAACCCATTTAAAAAGCACAAAGATTTTTTAAGTGGATGCTCCCAGTTTCATTGCCCCCCCAAGCTTGTATTAACCTAAACAAGGCCTATTTTCATGAGAAACACATGAAACTTTCACCAGCTTGGACTGATGTTTGAAACAGAGGAATCGGTTAGAGTTTGGGCCTTCAGGGGAAAGAGCTCAAATTAGATTAACTAAATTCACAAAGACTGTCCTTAGCCCCTCCTGCATGGCTACACACAGCCTAACCCACATCTCCAACCCCAAGCCCCCATTCTCACGGCCGAAAGGTTTCCAAAGGGCTTTCAGGCAGGCCAGGGGCGACCAAATCCCTGTGCTCTTTTACTGGATTAAAGATGGCTGCCCCATTAGGGGAGAGGGGCTGTTTTTCAGAAGTTGAGAACATCTGTAAACATCTCAAATCCATGCAGACAGAAAAGGTTATCAGGCTGGGTTTAGGTAGGGAAAATATCTACAGCGTTATCAACAAATATTTAAGTTCTTAACAGGTAGAAACTGGCATTCTGATTTATGGAAACTCAACATTTATTTATTTACACCTTTACACTCCATTTTCTATTTTCACTTTTTGTAATGAACACAAAAGCTAGGGTCTATAAAAGAGGGAGGTCTATAAAATTGCCCCATCCTATGAATGACTGAATGACACACAGGGGGGCTTGTGGCCCTCTGGTACGCCTATTCACTCTCCTCCTCTCCATGCTTAGTTCAAAGAATTCAACAAATCCATCACAAAGATATCTAATAGTCAATCACTTTTCAGTTAGGCATTTTTCTCTTATTTTATCTCTCTGGTTGGGCTCCATATTTAATGTCCCATAACTCTGTCTTATGCTTTATTTCTAAACTGAACCGAATCTTTCTCTGACCTCCGACTCACTTCCCTCCTTTTCCTCCAGCTTTCCAGCCATCAGTTGGATCTGCAGGTGCAGGCAGAGGCCAATGTTGGGGGGCTCTTCGGTTCACTAGCCTCATTCTTTGTGAATGAATGAGATACATAAGGGTGTCATAGCTGTGATCCGGCTTCTGTGCCAGTACGGACTGCCAAAGCTGAGGCTGGGGGGTTAGGGGTGGGGGTGTGCAGCTACAATGTGGGGGTGACAGTGGTATGTTATGCAGCACTTTGAATACCAAGCACATGGCCACTGCCACTCTAACCTCTCGCTGATAGGCAGTAGCGCAGACTTATGCAAAATGACTGGTGAGAAATGGGGAAGGGGGGCTAAAGAAGACACGCACAGTTGGTCATAAAAAGGTACAGCAGAAAAATGAAAGGGGAGTAGGATGGAGGGGAGACAGAAATACTGCATTAGGGCAACAAAAAAACAGGGGGGAAGAACGTGAGAATGGAGGAGAACAAGGAGGGTGCCTTTGTGGTTCAGTGGCAGCAACAAATGTAGTAGGGTCTCCTCTCATACCGCACTCCTGCAGGGCCAGGTGTCCCTGGAAAATACGTAACTTAACACACATGCCTGGTAACATTTCTCACTTCAATAATTAAATCAAAGATGGTTACTAAGGTCTTGTCTACAGAATCAATAATACACTTAGGAAAATTTCATTTGTAGCGGATCCTTTTATTCTATTTAGTGCTCAGCTTGTTAATTAGGCCATTGTTACTTAGCTTAATTTAATTTTAAATAGGGAAGAATATTAATAAAAGTTCAGATGTATTTAACAACCCTTGCATACAAACCGACCACATGTCCATGTGTGAAGTTAGGTCCATGTGTGTCTCAAAATGTAAATTTAGTTATTATCCCTTCTTAAATGTCTCCATGCAGTCCAAAGATGTGACATGCAGATTACAAAGACTGCATGAACTGATCATGAGCTAGCAAAATTAGCTGGATGTTACTGCAGTTCTACTGAGACTGAGTGGATAATCATCAAAATGCACATGTATCATTCTTAAAAAAAGTCTGCAAAAACAGATCATTTCATCATTTTCTGTTTTTATAATTACTATGGAATGTGCAGACTTAATTTGCTGGCTTGTATGGCTTGAATGTTTGATTGATTAGTTTTTTTTTGTTTCTTTCTCCTTGTTTTATGTCCTTGTTTTTCCCCAAAAAAGCATATGAATGCAGAAACCATGACCTAGCTTTACAGTAGTGTTTATGTAATTGGATAAAGTTTAAGTCAAAACTTTATCAAACTAATCATACTTGCTTGTCACCTTTTTCCCAACTAAAGTGAGCTTCCACAAAGTTGGCACTCTTTTTGCTAACTCAGCTATCAAATGCGCGTAAACTGTGATAATTAAACTAATTAGCTTTATTAGATTAACCCTCTCTAAATTTACAATGATTGTTTAAGAAAACACAATTATTTGTCATCTAAATATGATCAGAGGAATTCAGGTTTCCACTGATAGTTCTAGATAACACAAAGAAGAATGACAATTCTCATTTAAAGGGTGTATCAAGTGATGCTTCAGACAAAAGGAAAACAATCATAAAAATTGACCAAACTCTCGGCATCCTGAGTGTATTAAGATTAATAATCTTTAGACGCCTTATGATTACATCTACAATAACTAAATCTTGCAGTTAAGGTCACAGGTTAACCATTACCACCTCTTATATGTGCATAATGTAATGGATTGTTGTTTTTTTTAAACCACCAAAGTAGTAACTTAAATATAATTATTTCAGTCAATGTATTTCTCTCAGATGTGCGTCTGAGTCAGGAAATTTGAGATAAAATGGTATGTATGCGTTAATTGGTAGCAACATAGTTTAACACACAACTCTTACTAACAACATTCATCATCAACCAGCTTGGTTTTGTAAACACACACTAAAACAAAGCTGAGCCGCTTCCGTTTGCTGGGTGTGAATCACCAATTTAACAAGATGTAATCATTGTGCCAGCAAGTGAGTGCTGTGTGATAAGGGTTATTACTCGTTGGTTCATAATAGCTATCCTTACTTGTCCTACCCTTCAGTATAGCACATAGCAAATATTGAGGCCTACAACTTCCTAATCTATAAACACATCAAATCTCCCTGTCCACCCTACAAACACTAAAATACTATGTTGCTTTGCATGTATTAATCACATCTTTTCCAAACTTACAACATTTCTGATGTTAGCGGAAAGACAACATCCAGAACAGTAAAAAGACCAACTGCCGTAACTTCACAGACCACCCACAGAGATATTTTAAATCAGGATTAGGACCTTCCAAGAGCTTCTACAAAGCTAGGGACAGATAGCGAAACAAACCAATCGTATCACTCTGATCTAGTGAATTACAAGATGACAGAAATGATTCGGGATGGCCTCCAGCTTTAGTAAATGACTAAATAGCTGGGAACCAGTGCTGTAGGCCATCAATGTGCGAGATACATCCAGCGAGGAGATACTGATCGCTCTCCCTGGAGATGAAAGCATTCTGACAGCAAAGATAATGGTAGTCATGTAGTGACCAGGTTCCGCAGGCAAAGCCTGAGGGCCTTTCGACACTGAATTCCACTGAATTGAGGAAAACATTAAAAAGGACACATAAACCACAGCCAAGTTTAGAAATAGTAGGAAGATTAGCTAATAATGATATAAAAAATTAAAGAAAAAGTCATGGCTTTTATTCTGATGCAGCAGGAGTACAAAGCTAAAAAGGGTTTGAGCTTTGAAAGATCCAGTTTGGAGTTGTTCTGCATCTTCTTATCTCAATATTGCAACTGTTGTTCAAATGAAATCTCATAAGAACAAGTAAGGTTCAAGATTCAAGTTTATTTAATTTAGCTGAAATTATTTTAGTATCCTCCGTTATGCTACTAAAGGTGAGCTGTGATTTGGAGCAAAAACTAGTACTGTTTAATAGAGCTAATTATGTTCAATATACAACATGATTACAGCTGACATGAATTTGAACCCATTAGCTGGAACTGTCCAGAGAAAAGCATTTATTTTGATTTCAAAGAACATTTTCCCTCAAATTTTTGTTTAATTGTGATAAAAGAGAAAGTGCGTTGTCAAATAGTTGACCCCTCTGAAAGAATCCCTCTGTAGCCACAAATCAACAGTCTCCTCACCACCAAACAATAATGTTTTCAGCAAATAATCATTTGTCTGCATACCCCCACTCCACTGACTCCAAGCAGTCTCTTGAGAAATAGAAAAATCTGCTCTGAAAGGGTTTGTTTACACCGATATTCCCTGTGAAAAACAAGCCAGCTTTTTGTTAACTGCTAAAAACTTTGACCCCTAAAAGGCATGGGGAAAGAGCAGTAATTGCTGTCATAAAGCCCAAGTCCAGCTCCTTCCTGTCTCTGAGGAGCTTTTGGAAGTCTCATCCTCACAGAGTGGTGCACCGTTTCCGGAAGCCTGGCTTGCTAATCCTCTCAGGCGAGAAGGTGAAAGGCAGGCACAAGGAGAAAGGGGGAAAGCGCTACGTGGGAAGGAAGAGCTATGTATACTACAACATTCAAAATGTCTGTTTGAAAATAATCCCATAAAGCATGCCGCCAGTGGCCTGCTGAGAGGGAGAATTAGGATTTGCGTAGGGCAGATATGCTGTTCAATTATCCCCTTAGAGGCCTTAAATTGCCCCAGGCCACGATAAGGGCAGAATTTTCATTTGTCAGCAGCATGTGGTGAGAACCAGGCAGATCTGGTTAGTACAAACAGTAGTCTAATGATACAGCCCTGCAAAACAGTGCCATTAGAAATTAGTTCAGCTTCACAAAAACAATCACTAGATAGAAAAAACAAAAGAAAACACAAAATAAAAAAGACAAAAGCCAAATAACGAGGAAAAATGGCTAAATTGATGAGCTGATAGACATACTGTAGCGCAGGTGTCCACATAGCAACATTAGTACACATGCTAATTTAATTAGAATACAAACTGTTTTCTGTGGCCAGTAAGATGAAACACGGGGATGTGGCTGTGGCTTTTAACAGGGTGTTCCTGGGCGAGGGGAAGCTGCAAGGCTCCATGTGATTTGTGATTCGCACGCGGGTGGGAAGAGAAGTCTTTTAATCTGTGTCCTGGACTCTGTTTCCTCTCGCTTAGAGAAAATCAGTAACATGAACTGCTCAACTACTGGGATGTTTACAACCCACTGGAGGGTCACACAGTACAAGGGATCATTTGTATGAGAAAAGGTACAAGAGCAGAACCCTCCTCTATACTAAACTCTATCATCCAGTCTATTTTATAACCCCTGGGCCCTCAGATCACACATGCTGCCCTTTGCGCCTCTCCTTTCCACTTTGCTGCCTCTTAGATATATTTAAGCATGCATTAATCATCATTCTGGGGAAAACTCCTGAGGTTTTTAAGTAATGTACATTTCACAAAGAGCCAGAGGGACAGAACAAAGGAGGTAGGAATCAAACAGGTGCAAATTCCAGTAATGCCTGCATACACTCAATTTTGTCTCTATAAAATTGAGCCAAATAGCGTACTGAAGCTGGTGGCCAGCAGAGATGTCTGACAGCTACACCTGCTTTCATACCCTTTTAAAAATAATTGTCTCATAGTTTTAGTGTAGTATGTATCAGTGAGACAAGTGTAGTATAAAAAGCAAAAACTGAATTACATTTGTTACAATCATTATGACTTATTATTAAATTGTGACACTGTAAAAGGTTTCCATTTCACAGTCATTCTGCACACTGGAAACATGGCCTGGATAGCCCGTCCCACTGGAGAATTCAGAGTCTGGGGCCATGTGGGTGGGTGAGCACTCATTTGAAGAAAACTCCCAATAATCCAATTAAGCACATAATTTCCTTTAGTACACAGGAACTGAATCAACTGTCAGAAGGGAGCCGAGTCAGAGAAAGTGAAAAGAGTATGGACAGAGGAAGGGTAAGAAAAGGCTTTTCTGTGTGCTGCTCAGCGGCTGCAGTGAACAACTGCAAACAAAGCTTGAAAGAAAAAACGCTTTAGATCTCTGCAAACATGGCGGGGCCTCCTGCGCTCCACTTTGTTACTGTCCTGCTTGGCTGGCGATCAGCTTTCTTGTTCAGGACCATGTTTTAAAAGGGCTCCCTTGAACAGGAGCCAAAATGCCTTTCACAGGCTGTGAGAGTGAATGCACACGTGCTTGAATATGCATGAGAGGAATGAAGGGGCTTCTCCACTGTTCAGTGTCCCACCACTGGCCTTATATTCTCATGACAAATACAAGAGGGGAACAGTATTAGAAACCAAGGTGGAGTTCAAATTCGGCCAGACAGGTGTGTGTGTATGTGTGTGTGTGTGTGTGTGTGTATAT
>JBAMHW010000020.1:13792745-13821555 GCA_037177495.1 Rhadinocentrus ornatus | reverse complement strand
TTCTTATTCTGGAGATAGCCAGATCTTGGAGATGCTTTATCAGCAGGGTTCTGGTAACTTGGAAGCTCTTGCATTTCGTCATTTTGACTGGAAGTCAAAGGTGTCTGGGAGCGTTTACAGCCCTGAACGTTCTGTGTACGCTGAGTTGTCAATTTCTTGTTACCAACCCGATTGTCCTTTTGAAGAAGTTGATGGGGTAGTCCAGGTCTCGCATCGCTCCTCATTAAAGGCAACATTTTCAATGTCGCCATTCACAGTCTTTACTTGGGTGAGGGACTCCTCTAAAACATTGCTCCAGAGTTTTCTTGTCTGGTTCTTCTTTCCCTCCATTTCTCTTTGTTCTGTTGGAGAAATTAGATTTTTCTCTAAAAAGATGTCCAAAGATTTGTCAAACTCTTTGGTTAAATCTCAGAAATTAGGTATTTCTCAACACAATGTTCAAAGATCCTTTGAAGTCCTTGGAAAAGTTGAGAAATAAAATAGTTCCCAACACAATGTCCAAAGATTTGTCAAACTCTTTGGTTAGGGTTGATAAATTAAATATTTCTCAATAAAATGTTCAAAGATCCTTTAAAGTCCTGGGAAAAGTTGAGAAAGAAAATATTTCACAGAACAATTTCACATGTTGTGATGTCATCACTTTCTTGAATCTATGTGATATATATTTATATATATATATATATATATATATATGTGTAGATGTATGCATGTATGTATGTATGTATATATATAAATAAATAAATATACTTAGGCTTTACAAACTTATCTTTTGCCAAACAACTGCCTTTGAAATGCAGAAAAAAATTACGCCGTTAAAGTCAAGCCGGTTGCTTATTGTAAACCATTTGAAAAATAAATAAATGAATGTAATTATTTTAATCTTAAAAAAAATCTTTTAAACATATCTTTTATGTGTCACTAAAAAATGGTTCTAACTAAAACTAAAAACTTTTAAAATACTAAAAGCAAAGACATGTTAACTGACTGAAACTGTACTAAATCAGATTTGTCAAACTAACACATGTACATAGTGCAGTTGCATGTTCTGGCCTTGGCACTATGTGCATGTTCCTCTGTTCCCGTCCTGGGCTTTGACCCAGAAGTAATTGAAGAATCCAGCACTCAGAAGAAGCAGCCAGGAACAACTAAGCTGTAAATCTGTCCAATGCGTGGCTCAACACGATACTAAATATCAGCTAAATTGTTTTAATTGTTTTAATTGTTTTGGTCCTTGATGTAAAAGGTCAACTGTATAGGCCCAATATAACAAGATGAATGAGGGTATTTTATCACGTATAGAAAAGTCAGACATACTTCAATAAAATCAGTCCATCTGTGACTGTATAATTCAACTGTGCTTGTGAACAGTCTCACTCTCCTCTAATCAGGTCAAAATTCCTGCTCCTTTGCAGAGTTGGAATTAGATTCCCCTCCGGTTATCACTTCTAGTCTAATTTTTAACAGTTATAACACAACACTTTGTGAACTACCACTACTTTTTATTGAATATTACAATCTATAAAATATCTCTTTTGTGCACTGTTCTAACAAATCGAGAAATTAATGATAGTAGAAATAAACAAAAGAAAGTCGAGAAGGAAAAAAACAAAGATGGTATAAAAATTGGGAATTACCTAAATGTGTAAAATGGGCTTAAACTATGAAAGGAGTGTTCTTCATCCAAGCTTTCTTGTCTTAAAGACCCTTTTAAATTCCTGATTCTTCATTTTCTGTTCCTGTCCAGAAGGATCCAGGGTGCAGCTGTAACTGAATTAAAAACTCATGACCAAGTTGGTGCAGAGAGGACTTGGTGGGATGTTGAGAGATTTTGATAAATAGTACATCTTCAGCTTCTTACATCCTTTAAATCACTTAATCTGTTTTTTGCAAGTTAAAACAAACACAAATAGTAATTATTTTCAATAGTTGAACATTAACTGACATACTGCTGTGTAGAAGACAAAGAGACAACTATGTGCCTAGAAATTCCTCTAATTCAGCAGCTGAACTCAATTTGAGGGTTTAATTGCTTAAAAGTTGGAAAAAAGTTATTTTAAATAGTGATGAATGTGCTTAGTTTGGTGTTAGACCTGCTGAAAGCATACACACAAGGAAGAAAGAGATAAAACATGATGAAGCCTTTATGGGTCCCTTGCTACATACTGTATAACAGTCAAGCTCATGGCGAAATGACAATGCATGTTAACTTAATTCAAAATATCCATAAATAATAGAGCCTGCAACTTAGATAAACATGCTGGGGGATTTAAAAAACAGAAAACTTTTCTGTACTTCGCCAATTTCTTGCAGGGTTGTTGTTAGAATGAGCTGAGTCATTTCGAGATTGTGGGAATAAATTCCAACTGTGGAGATGACAAGTTTATATAACCTAGGTGATTTTCAACAGGTAAACTGGGTTTATGTAAATTATTGTTCTGGGAAGCTGTTTAAATCTTGTTTTGGAGAAACAGTTATTCAGCTCAGTCACTAATATGTAATGTAAAAAGAATGTGGCAGAAATCACCTGTTTAATGCACTTTCCACATCACATCAAGTCTGCCATATAAACCCCATGCTTTTGGCATCAACCATTATGACATTAGACAACAGTGTTCCACAAAACAGCAACTTGGTCCTCTCACATCGTCAGCCAGATAAAAATGTCAACCTCAGGTTTTAGTCAAAGGAAACCTTAAGTTACTGGCACTGAAGATGTAGAAATATAGATCAATACAAGCCAAAGCTTTCATGCAAGTGTTTAAAAACGTTAATACATCCCTGAATATAAAAGCACCAAAAGCCCTTGTACACTGACGGACGAGGCCTCTGTGCTGCAAATCACTAGCAGGGAAATAGAGCACTTGGCTGAGATGTGTGTAGTGGCAGTGCACTCTAAAGCTGAATTTATGGAGACAACTGTCATGGGCATACAAGTCTCAAGGCGGATTTATACTGGCGAGGCATCTGCGTGCGGTTGGTTATGGCGTAGCTGACGCTGGTGAGTTTGCTCTCGCTTTCGAGCGTAGGGGGTACACGTCATTTTGATGTCGTGTTGTAGTTTCTCCTCCTAATCTGAAGGTGGCAGCAGGGGTGGTATCGGCTGGAAAACTCAACAGGTCGGAGTTCTTTTGATGGTTCATGTCAGCTTTTGATGGTTCATGTCAGTTCCGGTACGTATTTTCTGTTTTAAAATAACAACGGTGTCCAGTGTGGTTCAGTGTTTTTATTAGCTTGAGGAAGAAAAAGAAATAATTCGATCAGCCTCTTCTCAACTTGATCCATTGGGTGTTTTTAAAAATGGTGGTTATTATACAAATTCAGTGAGAAAATCCAGAAACTCGTAAACTGATCAATCATAAGGGAGTACTTCCACGTAACCATTTGTGTAGCAGGGGTGTACGTTGGTCTGGAAGAGGTGCACGTCGGGCCTCTATGACGCAGACGCTGCTCGACTATAAATCCGCCTTTAGACATGAAAGCCATCTGGAAAGGAGCAGAAATGCCACTATTTACTGCTATAAATAGAACAAATAAGATCCACAATTACAGTGATAATCCCCCAACAATGTAGAGGCTTTGTGGCATTATTTAATGCTCCACATCAAGTCTTGGAAGAAAACATCCTGTTCCACCTAACTATCATGCTGTGATCGACCCCTGAAAACACTGTATGTAGTGAGAGCTCTGGGTAGGTCGCATAACCTTTGAACTGAAGTGGAGGAATCACAGGGATTTTGGATTAGAGGGGTATGACACTTAAGTCATGGACTCTCACTTAATCCCCTTGAAAGAGGTCTCTTCAGTACCAACAGAGTGGAGGCAAATCAGGTAAACTATCTGCTGCAGCACATCCATTTTATGACATTTGTGTAAGTATAACACATAAGATACACTTACAGCTGCATGGCTAACCCACCAGCTCAAGTATTATTTTTTTTTCCAAATTGTGCTTCTGGGAATTATTTTCATTATTCAAATAGCTTTCCCTCCATGACACCGTTTGCTCCTTCTTGCTCAACATGGGCAAATAGCATACAAGGAGCTAAAAGTAGCTGTTATATTATTTCATCGCAAACCATACAAAACCCAGATTAATTGTGGGCTGCAACTTTTTCCTAAAGACAAGTACTATTACAAAACAATCTGAAATCCAAAAGGTTTTCCCATTTGTCTCATTCACATTTATGCTCAGTTGAATGGTTCCTATCCTCCCAACACACATGCAAAAACTTGGTATTCACGAACAAGTTATCTACCCTGAGGGAGGCAAACATGCTCAGACGTATTGAAAAATAGAATAACATAGAAAACATAGAAAACATATTGAAGTAAAAATGACTTGCATCCTTTCAATGTTAGCAACAGAGAAAGACAATAGAAACCCTAAGTATAAAGGGCTTCATTAGTGGAAAAAAGATCTGTTGGTTTCTTTTTGAACATGACATGTACATGTGTTCTGACCTTAACTTTGCAAATGTACAGCAAAAACTATCTGAAGCATATTTTTGTTCATCAGTATCAAGTATGAGTTCAGTCTGAAACAAATACCAATCATTACTGGCAAGTTAGTTCTGGCCATCCACTGAATAGCTGAAGGTTATCTGGTATCAGTCCTAAGTGCTATTTGAACCAAACCCCAAGGCAGTTTTGGATCTTGCTAAAGACTTGAAGATCCAAAACAGGGATTGGGATTTTTTTTTTTTTTTTACATTTTTCATTTTCACAGACAGAGGCTACATGTCAGGCTAACAGTTAAATCAGAAACTGTAACTCCTACAAGTAATTTCCTCACATCAGTCTTCTCAGCTAGCTGGTCTGCAGGCCTTAATCCCTGGAAGGAATGGGTCTTTGGAGGAAAGGAAAATCTCAAGTTAAACTGAAAAGATGATGTGGTTAAAGGTTGATTTATCTACAGCATAAGTCCTTAATTTCGCCGCAAGACCTCCCAGTTTCCCTAAGCCCAGCAGAGCCACAAGCCGTTGTACTAAACAATAAGTCATGTCCGCAACTGGTGAAGCAACCTGGCAAAAGACAACACTACATAATGGAAAACTAATAGGCAATCTGTAAAAACATAGTTGTAATATTGTTAGTGATATTGTCATCAAATTAACACATTTTTTACTCAGGGGTAAAAATTATGAGCTTTTTGAAATGTGCAGTTGTGTATTGCAGTAAGTTACTGCATAAATGTAAAATTTATAGAAGAAAAAAAGATATTTTTCACTGATGGTTAAAGAAAGTATATTCAATATCAGAATAGTTGCAGTCTCTGACCTGATTTCAAGGTTCAGGGATCAAAATGGTTTGAAGTCATTTCTGGTGGGACCATATATATTTATATATATACACAATTATACCTAAATTCATTACACAGGTGAATGAATTGCATTTAATATTTGGATCTTTAATAAAGTATGATTTTTTTTTATGGCAATACCTTTTAAAACTTAAATACACAGGATGAACAAAACATGGTCACTGCTGAGATTATAATATTTTAGGAAGCTACTAGTTATTTAATCTTAACAGATGCTGAGAGTAGCTTCTCATTCATTTGACAAATATGCAGGAAGACATCAGTGATTGTGAAATGGTGTTACTGTGTTTAAGTTGATTTATGAGCATCAGCAAACAAAGTAAAAGTGGGTTAAGAAATGTCCAATGCATCATTAAAGCTGGTAAATCTAGTGGTGAACCATCATCTTCAAGGAAAAAAGTGTGTATGGAAGAAATATTGAATGATAATGATCAGTGAACTAAACCATTTGGTGAATCAAAAAGTAGAACTCACAGCAATGTTTACAAGAAAGCAGTTCCAAGCACAAAGAAGAGAACCCAAGATATCAGGACCGAGCAACTGTGAAGAAAACCACTAATCCAGGAGGATAACTGGCAAAAAGAAAAAGAAAAAAAAAACGGTTTGGCAGGAAGCATAAATTTGATTCTAAAGCAATGGAAAAAAAAACATGTGGTTTGATGAGTCCAGATTTATCCTGTGCCAGAGTGGCTGGTACACCAGTGGAAGAAGAGTGGGAGATGAAGTGCTGCACCCATCATGACTTGTGCCAAGCATATAATTCTGTTGAAGCAGTTTTCTGATCTGAATATACTGAATTAGCAGCTTTTTGTTCCATTAATAGATTTTTTTTTCCTTCCCTGATGGTACAGGCATATTCCTAGATGACAACAGAATCTTTAACTGTGAATGAGTGGTTCAGAGAGGGCAAGACATTTTCATACGTGGGTTAGTCCCCACAGAGTTAATTTTATCCCCACGTGAATCTTTGAGCTGTGCTGGAGAAGACTTCATGCAACTATCTGAATGGTCTTTAGTGGAATTTTTTATTTATTTATTTTTATTTTTTTTTGGGGGGGGGCAAAAAAACTCATGCAACTCGGGATGAAAACACTGTGATAGTGCAAAAAAGAAAAAAAGAAAAAAAAAGAGAAAGTTAATGGTGGTCCAACACAATATCAGTCTGTTTCCTTTTTTTTATATTTGGGCCAGGCAGCATATATACATACATTTCTATTTTAATGTTATTATAAAAAATATTTCAAGAAGAAAGTTTTCTTGATCTGAGGTTAAATGGAAAAAAAGTTGCCACAGAAAAGATTTCTGAAACAAAAATTTTATAATAATGCAGTTTGTGGTTATCTACTTCTCCAAATGCCTGATAACTAAGCGCACGTGGACCACACAAGAAAGCAGACTACAAAATACATCAAATGATCAGGATCATGAATAAAACTTTGAATATGCGTGTCATTATGTACTTCTTATATTCACATCCTTCTTTAGTTTCTGTGTAAGCATGGCTGCATTTATAACTTGGTGGGGGTGTGTAGCAATGTGGCAATGATTGTTTGCAACTCTGCGTTTTCTGAGTAAGCTTTCTCCCCTCACCTAAGACTCCTTCCAATGAGAAGCAGATTTCACTAAGCATCAGTTGTGGTCTAACAGCTCTTAGTGATTTTGTTCTTAACCCCAGAGCTTGTTTTTAAACCTCCAGGGGGTATTGAAAAATTAAATGCAAGTGTTGTGGAAACCTGGTTGTCCCCCCACCCCCCCACTGCCCTGGTTAAGAGAACAGATAGTATGGAGGTGGGGAGGCGCATCTCACTTAGCTAAATTGCCCATGTCTCATCCCTCAATACCTACTGTTCCCATGGGAAAGATGAGCTCAACCAGATGCTGTGGGAGAGTCCAAAGAATTCTCTTAACTTTTTCCACACCTCTACTTTCCAGCCGTAAAAGCAAAGATTGGTCAGACATGCCTGGATAGTCTTGGTCAACACCTAGCTTGACCAAACCAGGTCACTCAAAGGCCTGTATTACACATTGACGGGCATAGCAGTATTTTCTGATGAGTCATTTTATAATTCTGGTATAAATCTTCTCACAAGCACATAATCTCACTCAATTCAAGGATTTGGATGGAGGGCAAATTGTCCAGATGGCAAGCACTCAGCAGCAGCCATATTAGCTTTCAGAAAGTCCCTGCTCAGTTCTGAGTTACCATTTACCTTGGGCGGCAGGGTACTTCCCTTTTGATTCCAGCAGTGGCTCTGATCTGTCAAGCAGAAAAATAACCAGAGGCTACTTCAAAAGGCTAGGTCTACTTGCAGCGGCTACATCCTAAATGCTGTGGACTGCATGCAAGGAGCCGAAGCTAAAAGGCGTCTTTATATGAAAATTGGTTTTATTAAGATCACTGGAATCCTCTGAGGGTCGGTGGAAAAAAGAAAACACATGTTGACAAGCACAAACGTCTGCACCTTCTTATAAACATCAAATTCAATAATTTGCACAATGCATGACAGTCCCCCACCTCAAACCCCCCCACCACACCATCTAATCAAAAAGCAACTGTAGAAGTACGAAAAATGAGCTCTGAACAAGACCCTGTTCTTAAAGCAGTAGCCAGCATTTGTGGTCTATGTGTAGGGGAAGGCACACCCTGTGTACTAAAATTTATCTGAAGAGGTGTTTTATAGTGTCAACAGGGAGGCTGAGAGGAAAAGGATCCATTTATTTAAGCCTCAAGTGAATATACACCCAGTGAACTCGTGGCACAAATTATATTCCTGCAGCTAAAATTATTGGTAACACTGATATGATATAGAAAAAAAGAGCTGAAGAAAAAAAAAGACAGTGAAGCTAAAACTTGTACGAAAACAGGCAAAAATCAGGAATTACAAAAAAATTGTCAAATTCACCCCAGGGCACAAGATATAAAAGATCAATAGAGATTCAAAAAGCCTCATGTCGGAACATTTTAACTTGGAATGTGTAATTGTGGGTCAACTGCTCATTTACACCCTCATTTTTTGCCCTGAAAAAGTCTTCCAGCTGTAGCTTGGCTGCAATAACACATCCATATCCTGTCAGGTCAACTGATATTGGAGCATGGAAATTATTAGGACATCACACGTAAGAGGGGATGGGAGGACTTCAAGTTGGAGGCATTTTATCACACGTGGGTCCTGTTGCGGCTGTTTTACCAGAGAGTTCCAAATCTGGCCGGGGACCAAACCTCCTGGTGTTCGCTGTAATTCTTTCAGATGTCTTAGGCAAGCAATGTTTTCATACAGTTTGGTCCACCAATGAAGAGCAGTGCCAAGCACTAATCCTATAAGGGTAGTGGTAACATAAGAGCCAAAAATTTGCTTAGTTACTTAGCAACTAATGAGGAATGTATTAGGGGCTAATGATTCATTAACGGTTACCTACGCTTCATATTCTCGTGAATTTGGATAAATTAGCTAATGATTTTTTTTAACTTTATTTTTCTGTAATGTGCTACACTTTAGTGACGTACAATATGTCAAAACACAGCAAAAATATAACAAAAATTTTATATAAACAAAAAAAAATGTTTTATCAATCAATCCCAGCTCATGCACAGAAAGAATATAAAGGGTGTGTGTGTGTGTGTGTGTGTGTATATATTCGAATGTAGGGTTTTCTCTGGGTTCTCCGGCTTCCTCCCACCGTCCAAAGACATGCGTTAGGTTAATTGGTGAGTCTAAATTCTCCAAAGGAATGAGTGTGTGCGTGATTTGTAGTTTGTCCCTATATATGTTGGCCCTGCGATGGACTGGTGACCTGTCCAGGGTGCACCCTGCCTCTCACCTGAAACACTGCTGGGATAGGCTCCAGCTTACCCCGCGACCCGTTATAGGAATAAGCGGCCCTTTTCTTATTTTAGAGATTTTCAAGACTTTTTTTGTCATTTTGTCCCTTAGTTGAGGTTTAACAATGATGAAAATTACAGGCCTCTCTTATCTTTTTAAGTGGGAGAACTTGCACAATTGATGGCTTACTAAATACTTTTATGCCCCACTGTATATCTTCCCATTCAATTATATCAAGTTCCTCTTGCCATCTTAATTTTTTGTCTCAGTTCTTCTGGTGCATCACTTTCCAAAATATTATATAGTATGGAAATTTGATGTGTAACACTCATTTATAATTCTTGACTAGGAATTTAATCAAAGGATGAAAGTCTGTAATTGTTTTCTTCTGTATTTCCCCCTTTTTCATATAACTCTTAATTAGTAAATAACCAAAGAAATGAGAGGATGACAGATCATATTCTCGTTGCAATGATGTAAATTCAACAATATCTTTTTCATCTGTTATTTGGCCGAATACGGGCAATCCTTTTTTGCTCCAAATTTTGTTTGTTTTCACTAAAAATGGTAAAAGTTTCCCCATCTCTCTGCATTGGGATAGCTCTGTAGACCTCTATTTTGCTTTTATGTCACAATTTAGTAATGTTTGTAATGTCTGTTTTTGGGTTGTACAATGTGAGAGCCAGCCCCTGACATCTTTTGGCCAATGAAAGTGTTTTCATTTTAACTCTTGGCTTTTGCTGTTCCAGATGAATTTGATTAACATTCGATCCTAACATTAAAACACATCTGGACTAACTGGTATTGTCTTAATTTAAAATAAAAATCTAGGGAGTAAATTCAGCATGACGGTATCAATCTTTCCAAATAGCGACAAAGGGGCTTAGCTTCATCCTGTTTGATTCTTATTTCATATTTATCGTAGTTACTCTCATATAATTGTTCTACGCTCCTAGGCATTTCTATTACGAAATGTTTAATTTCTCTCTGTTCCATTTCTATTGGAATTCTTTTTCTTTTTTTTAGCTGTGCAGACATAGGTCTCTCTAAGCTGATTGCTTAATATTTTTGTGTATTCAATTTATACCCAGATACTACTTATAATAATATTAGTCAGAGCTAAAAGAGCTCTTTTTAAAATTTGGTTAAGTATAAAATTACATTGTCAGCATATAATGCTAATTGACGGTATTCTTGAATTTCCTAATTTCTCCTGATACTAACCACTAATGGTTCAATACATAAAGAAAAAATTTGCTAATGATTACTTAATGAAAACCTAATGGTCAGTTAGTAATTATTAGTGACTAGAACACTAATCAGGTGCTAATGATTCATTGATGATTAGATAAGCTTTACATTCCTGTGAATTTGGATAAATTAGCTTATGATTACTTAATGGTCAGGGAGTCATAAAATCACTAGAAACCTAATGTAACATTAGCATTAACTAACTGACCATTAAGTAATTATTCTGTTATCATAAGCTAATTTATTAGATTTTGCAGGAATGTGAAGCTTAGGTAATCATTAATAAATGTTAACCCTAGATTAACTAAACAAATTTTGTGACCTTACTGTAAAGTATTATCAAGGTATTTGACAAAGATATACGGTTAACAGAACAGAAAGACAAATTAGATAACATTTCTGTCATTTTACTGCCCTCACATTCAAGGCTTTTTCCAACAGGTCCAAGTTAGACATTTTGTCGTCAAAAGCACATAGGAAGAAGGACTTCAGCTCACAGCAGCTGGTCTTGTAGACAATACGTTTCAGTTAGGCTTCCCCTCGATAATAGCTCACTGAGCTCCCTGTGACTTGGTTTTCAGAAGAAGCAAACACATTAAAGCCATCCGTCTCAGTCTCTGTGGATGCATTTCGGAGGATGGTTGAGTTATGAGTTTGGCTCGTGTTACCTGGCTCTGCTTGAGCTGACCTGAGCTGGACCTGCAGATTAAGGAACCATCTGGGAGCTGCAATCTGAGCCCAGGAGAGGTAAAACAGCACGGTCTGACAAGAACAATATTTTTCCTTATTTACAGTGATACACAAAGCACACACATGTCAGCCACTACTGGAGTTCAAAAGCACTTTTGCTTAAACTGCCTTTTAAAAAAGGCTTATCTACTTTGTTGTTAGCAACAAACCATTAACAGCTCAATGGCCGTAACCTAAGCATCGTTTTCAGCTCCAGGAACAGACAAATAAAAAATTAGCTCATGAATTTATCTGACATAATAAAGTCAAAAAGTTTATATAAATTAATATGTAACTGATCTGAACCTCTAATAGTAAGCCTTAGTGCTCATAGTAGGGTTATACAATCATACCACATAAAGCTGGCTGGCAAAGAGAGAGAGAAAAAAAAAAACAGTTGTGGAGAAAAAGTAAAAAGTTTCACTTATAATTTTTATCCAAAAAACCAAACATGATTGGCTTCCTTAAACTACAGGCATGACATTGCTATGCTAGTTTGACCTATGATCCTTAACATATGCTGGACTTTTTGTCAAAATATTATCCCCTACGGAGCCGTAGGGAGAAACAACATAACACTGACTGTATTCTTGTAATAGCAAAGACACAGAAGTTGAATTATCTTTAATAAACCATGTCAAGACATATTTACTGCTGTTCTTTCATCTCTGGCTTGATACCATGTTCCTCAGAAGGCCCTTACTTAACCTCTGCTGCAGCAGGTTTTCTTTTCTTAAGGTTTCATGTGATTCTTTAAAGGCTTCTATGGTGGCATTCCAAATTAGTGTGCTACACACAGCAACCAGCCAGAGCACAAAAGTGAGGCCTGGTTTCCATCTGAGAAAATAATAATGGGCTCATAATGCCATCAGGACCCTGCTCTGTCAGACAACAAACACTGATAGATCAATTTACAGCAATTACTCTCATTTCTTAAAAAAAAAAAGACCTTTCATGTTCCTCTTAAAAAAAAGAGATCATTCTCAGTGGGTAGGTTGCATACCACATAGTCACTAATGCCCCATGCATTGTGACCCTGGTTCAGTTCCCAAGGGACACACCATTTGACGCTAGTCATTCCTCTAGTAGCTTTTCCGACATTTCCCATCATTGCCTATAATAAAGGAAAAGACACCTAAAAATGACTCAGATCTTTTGAAAAATTATAAATGTACTTTTGCCTTACACCACTGATCTCTCCAGAAACTGTCCACCCTTTTGGGGACCACATAAGACAAAACAGTCCACCACAAACAACCATGGACTTGTCTCCTGGCAGTCTGAAGTGATCGCTCTCCATCTCCCCTATTCACAATGCTTGCTCTAATGACAGCCCCATGCAGCACACGTTACGATAAGCACAGACTTCACAGCTGTTGCACTTAACAAGCTCAACAAAAACATGAAATCAGCATACCATCTGCTACTTGTGTCTCCTCCAGATCATTGATCAAACTCCAAAGATCTTGTTCCCACCACATCGTAAGGAGCACGGGGCCCACATTGTTTTATATATGACGTCATTGTGTACAAGCGGCTGAACTTTCATGTTTTTGATACTGTGTACGTAAAGCTATCATTAATCATTGCACAAATCGTTTATTTCAGTGTTGAAAGTAATGACATTTACATAATCTTATGTCATACATTTAAGAATTCAGAAGATATTAATAATATATCAGTCAATACACTCAACCACAAGCTAACAGAAGTAGAAATATTACCAGTTTTCCACCTTTTTTTTTTTAGCTTTACTACCTACACATGACAAAGCATTTTCAGTACAAAACACAAATAAACCTACAATTCCGAGTAACAACTACATCGTGACTTGTACACAAACGTTGTACTATCCCACCAACTTCGAAACCTCCAAAGCTGCATGACAGCTGGTCTTGAAGCTGTTCACACGTTGAAGTATTTGTATTATGCCCCTAAATGTCAACTCCACCTGCAAAACACTCACTTTATCACAAGCTCTAAAGATTTAATACTAAGAAAAAACTACCTCTATATGATGCTAATTGAAGAAGATGCACCGTTTTAACTTTGAGGGTTAAATATGGACCACCACCGCACAACAGGAAAATAAAAATGACCATATTTTTTTCTCTTACAAAAAGACCACTGGTTGTCAAAAGTAATAAATCAGACTGTGTCCATCTGCTTCTGTGAACAAATTACACAACACAACCCAGCAACAGCACCATAGTAAGCCATGCAGTGCATGCTGCTCTGTTCAAACAACTGTTTAGAAAGGTATTTAAGATTAAATATGATTGTGCATTCTCCTTGGACATGTGTCAATTCACACTTCCTTGAAAGCAATTTTATAAATCAATGTGTTATATCTTCAAACTTTTAATATGTTTAAAAAAAAAAAAGAAAGAAAAGACCTAATGCAAAAATTAAGTGTCAGGAAGAAGAAATCTCCTTGGAAAAAATAATTTAAACCATGTTTTCAATTGAGGAGTGTGATGACTAAGTTTAGTGCATACAATGGAACAGTAGCATAAACATTTAGTGGCAGAAGCTACCCAATCTATGCTGTGAGGACCAATTTGACTTCTTTAGAGAGTCATACCTGCTAGTTGGATTTTTCCTAGTGGAAAGCACTGTGTTGCAATGAAATAGAAAATTTTACTACCCACTCTTTTATAAATTGAAATATAGCTTCAAGAGAAAGAAGTCAGATGGGAGTCATGCTTTTCCCTCATGTTTTAGATAAAATGTACATTTCTTAAAAGAGTTCTTTGTGCTCATTATACAGTCCAGCATCGTACTTAATAAATGCATTTCTTCAAGTCACAAAGCCCTAAGTTTTTCATAAGTTAACCTAATGTATTTGAAGTTTGCTGAACTTTGCTGTAAACTTTTAAACTTTATCTTCCCCTTTTTGAAGAAGAGTTATTACCAGTACCAGCTCAGACTAGATTTATACAGACTCTCCTTCATTACCTTTGAAATCAAATGAAACATCTGTGATGGGAGGTTCCCATTTGATTTAATGTCCCCTGTTATGGGGGAAAAAACAAACAAAACAAAAAAAAAAGAACACATAATTTACCTTCTGGGGTTATTAATGCTGTACAGTCATTCATTTCAGGTTTTGTTGCAGAGGATGATGGATGCTGGCAGTAATGACCTCTTGTACATGTCTGTCTTGCAGTGAACTTGAAGAAACCTCCCACTGAACACACATCTTTTGCTTACTGTGTTGTGTAGAACAATTGTCTCTTATATGCAGCAGCTTGTGCAACATTCTTCTCTGGACAATCAGCTCCAGGGGCTCCAGAGTTATCCCCAGCACAGAGCCAGCCATTTTTCTTAGTTAGTTCAGTCTCTTTTAGTCCGTGGCTCTGATGCTGCTGACCCAAAAGACAACTGAAAAAGCAGGTAGCACTTATGTAACACCTTTATGCACACACTGAAGGATCTCAGCTTCTTTAAGAAGTAGAGGCTGCTCTGTCCTTTTTTGCAGATGGCTTCTGTGTTGCATTTCCACTCTGTTCTATTGTCTAGCTGAACTCCAAGGTATTTATAGTCCTCCACAAACTCCTTCGTGCTCACAGGATGTAAATAGTGTTTGTTCCTCCTAAAATCCACAATCTCCTTTGGTTTGTGTTCAAGATGAGGTGATCATTTCTGAACCATACCATAAATTGACTGACCAGTTCTATGTACCCAGCTTCCTGCTCAACACCCTACAGCATAAAAGTCAGAGTACTTTTGCAGATGGCAGGACTCAAAGAGTTGCATTAGAAGTCTCAGCTGTAAAGTGTGAAGAGAAATAGTGAGAGTGCAGTCCCTTGTGGTGATCTTGACCCCCTTCTCAGATAACAGCTTTTCAGTCTTACAAACTGCTGCCTGTTTGTTAGACAGTCAAATATAGGCAGTTGTGGAGGCATTCATCTGCCTTTTCTGGAGCTTTTCACAAAACAGTGCAGGCTGATTTGTGTTTAAAGCACTTGAAAAATGAAAGAAACATTTTTTTGCGCTACCCGATTTACACAAATGAGAGTGGGCTTGCGGCATTAGATAGGTGATGGTATTTTTAACCTCATGCCCATTACGATACGCACAATCTAACAGGTTCTGAAAGGTTTTCACTTTCTTAAGGTAAGACAATAAGAGTCTGTCAAGGAATTTCATGATGTGAGATGTTTCATCTGGTCTGTATTCACTTAGGGCAGATAGATAAGATATTATATTTTCACTGGAATGTTTATTCTTCCACCACCAGCTGCTCCATAAATCTATATGACAGCATAATATGCATAACATTTACATCTGCCATCATCAGCACATATGCATAAGCAGAGGAAAAAGCTCTTGTGCACTTTTGACACCACTAAACCAATGCCCTTGATGGACTTTCGGGCTGTCCTGCTTCAAGCTGCTTTATGAGAAAATGCCAACTTTTAACACCACTTTTGCTGTGATTCTGCAATGGAGCCTTTAAAAAGGGAGGCCAGGCTTGACAATAACTGTGTGTGAATGCACATACTAGGCTCTGACATCACTGGAAGGTGTAGAAAGGCACATATGTGATGTGTTCAACTGCTTATTTACTTGCTCAATAGTACTTAGAGTAGTTGTAGACCTCAGAAGTCATGATAAGATAAGATATAATTAGCATACAACTAACTTAATCCAGACTGCAGCTTCACAGTCTGTAGACTGGTAGCGTCTAGCTCATCTACAGAGAAACTAAAAAATAAGTTTACTACAGTCTCCAAAAACTGATTAATACACACAAGAATGTAGATTTTTTTCTCTGCAACCAAACATAAGCAAGTCAATGTGAGGAGGTGAGATTAGGCGGTCACATATCCCAGGCAATAACTCCCAGCAGGACAGTAGCAGACAGGCGGTAAAGTAAAAGACCGTGTTAAGAACAACATCAATGAAAAACACCTGTTATTCTAAATTTAAAACAAGGCCGCAACCAAAGAACAAAGTGTCGTGATGGGAGTACTTCTAAGAATTGTGGTGTTTAACTGTTAACTGCCATCTGAAAAGATCATTTTCCCTTCTTCCCGTTCTCAGAATTTACTGCTTCTACAACAATATGCTCACTGTTTATTAAGCCTTGCAGAAACATCTGGATTTCCTTGCCTGTTGGACTCATTCTCTTGTTTCTATTCATGAGTTCAGGGATGAATTTTGTGCATTATCTTCAACTCTGAGCCAAAAATCAGGATGCTACAAATATGCTATATAAAGATTTACAAAACCATCTGCCAGCTAAAACTCATTTACTAGATTAATCCTTTAAGAAGACAATCTGCCGTGGTCACTTTCTCAACATAAATGACACACAAAGGCACATTTTGAAAAGCACTGTATAAAACAATACTTTGACAAGGCTACATTTTAATTAAAATCTACAATAAATTAAATACGACATACCTGTCAAGTTCTGCAGTTTAAAACCCATCTAATATGAACTATTAGCAAGGGACCATACCATAAAATTACCAATGAAATAAGAAGTTGTACACCAGGGCGGGTCATTCCCAGATTTAATAATGTATATAGTGTCCTTGATAAAAGGACACATCAGTTGAAGAGTAAAATAAAAGAACCTGATTTAAAATTAATTTGCTACCTGGAAAAAAGAGCTATCAAATAAAATAAACACCAACACAATTTATACTACATAAACATAAATTAAAATATTAAATAAAAATAAACTCAATGTATGAAAATGGGGTAGCAGACATAAAACATTGCACTGAAGGTGTTATATACACACAAAATACATAATATATATATAACGGTAATGGCAAATGAATAAATAAATAAAACAAAAAAACATGTGGATATGGATGAGAACCAAACCTGTACTTATCACTACCTCAATTTTTCCTAACTTTAATTTTATGGGAGGACTTCTAGTCTGTCAAAATAAGATAGTAAAGGGGCCCATGTGTCAGAATTTTTGGGCTGACCATTTGATGTAATATTTTATCTCCTCTAACTTAAGGAACTGCATCAGGTCCTTCATCTAAGGTGAGGCTTTAGGCAGATATGCCTATTTCCACTCCAACGAGATCCTTCTCCAGGCAAGGAGGGTCGAAAAGCAAACAGATTTCAAGTAGATATCCGTCCGATCCGGGGGCCTTGCCACTTTACATTACCCAGATAGAACTGTTAAGGGTTTATCTAGATCTGTCTTCTCATTATAGATTATAGAGAAAATATCTAAACTGTCTAAAAATGTGAGCATGTCCAATTCATTTCAGCTGTACTTAATTTTGAACAAAACATTTGAAAAAGTATTATTTATTTCAGTCATTATCATTTAAACCTAGAGCTGACCTGACCCGAAAGCCCAGCACATGAAAGCATACTGTTCAAAACCACAGAATCAAAGATTTTACAATAAAACACAACACACAAATAGATCACAAAAACCGACAATGCAGCACAGAACACAAAATAACCCCAAAACATACCAACTGCGCGCTCGCCTCCAGCACCGATTCAAACAGCAACTCCTCGTATCACTCTCAGATCTCCAATAGTTAAGGAGAAGATGGCTTAACTTGGGAGGGCTCCCAATCAATTTGTATGCAGATTTTACACTATTAATGTATAAAACGAACCAGTATCCATAACAGTGATTGTAAACAAATAAGTGACATTTAAATACAAAAATACTGTAATTCTACATGCATCATAACAAACAATGTCAACCTCATAGTAAAATAACCAGTGACTCAGGTTTAAGTTAACCCCAAAAGAACCAAACCCCTTTCACAAACTAAAAAGAAGAAAGTGAACACACCTGTAAATATAGACTCTTAAGCAGTGACAGTTAATTTGTTTAAGCCTGAAATATTCCATGCATTATTACTGGCTAAGAGCAAGTCGAAGTTGGCGTTTGCACTTTTTTTTTTTTTTTGTAGCCTTTGTATACAAAAAAGGCTGCCCAGCTTAAGAGACAGATTACACAAGTGAGCTGGATAAGCAATGAGAAAGAGTGAACTGATTTAAGAACAGGCATTAGGCCTGTCGCGATAAGCAAAAATTCAATTAATTGCATGGTAGGGCTGGGCGATTAATCGATAAAATTGATAAATCGAATTTTTCATTTCTGGAGATTTATTTTTATGAAAACCGGGATTTTTTTCCTGAGTGAGTTAGCAGCGGACTTAGTCCTCCCTCCACACCAGAACGGTGTTTGTCTGACAGATTTACAGTGAAGTAAGTCGTCACTCATGCCTTGGATTTAGCTGTACGTATAACTGCAGTAAGAAATGCTGCTCTCTACGAGATGCAGACGTCAACTTCAGCCCACAAACTGTCATTAAGAGACGACCAACATCAGGGGAATTATTTCCTCAGTGGATTCTGTATGATAAGGATCCAGATGGAAAAAGATCATGGATGCAGTTGTGTTGCAAATTTCTATGCAAGATATGAAGTCATTTATTCTAGGGCTGCTCGATTATGGGAAAAATGATAATCACGATTATTTTAATTGAAATTAAGATCTAGATTATCTAACACGATTAGAGAAAGAAAAAGAGCCTTTAAAAAGAGAGAAGACAGGTTTATCCTGTCTGAGCCCCATGTTTAATAATTTTTTTATATAGTTTTTGAAAGGCAATTTTGTTTATAGAACAAAGACTTTATTATCCATCATACTTATTGTTTTTGATTGTGTTTGGTTTTCATTCATTGTCAATGAGACGGAGAGTCTGTTCCATTTATTGTTTTTGTTTTGTTATTTAAAATTTCTTCCAGTTCCAGTGTAAAACTTTTCCACTAAGCTGGAAGCACAGCTTTAAGGCATTCAAAGCTGTACTGAAATTCTGGCAATCGGCTGGACCAGGACTTTGGTCTAGACAGAAATATCTTTGAAACTACTGGATGGATTTTCATGGAACATTTTGCAGCTATCCATGAATCCCAGTGGGATTTATTCATCCATTCATTAAGATTAATCTTGGTAACTTCTTTGACTTTCTCTTCCTTTTCCTTCACTCCAACTACCTCTGGACTGTACTTTTGCTTCACTATCCAATTCCCTATTTCACCTCTCTTTCTGACTTCCAATTCCTTATACATACTCTACAGCTTTACCATCATTCCAGATGTTCACTGAAGTCAAAGGTGCTTCTTAAATCCTTCTAGTCTCATGTCAGGCATCATTCTTTTTTTTTTTTTTACTCCTCCTTTTTATTTATTCCTCCACCGTCCTTGCAATCAAGCCTTACTTAAACTGTCCCACCCATAGGTATCCTTATATCAGGACTTGCTGAGGCAGCGTGTTTTTCTTAGGAAATGACTCATAAATTAGGAGAGCTCCCAGGTTGGCTCTGACAGTGCTAGACAAGCATACTGAAGGCTTTACAGATTAGTGCGGCTGAGTGAAAGGCCAGAAAGGCCAAGGCTGGAGGACCCATTTAGGATCACCGACTTGAAATAAAAATAAATAAATAAATTTAAAAAACAAAATATCAAATGGCAGAGGTTGATTCACTCTAAACAGCTGGGCGTAAAGTGTTGCATGAGCTACCTATGGAAAACTCCAAGCATCTGATAAGCACCACTTAACATTTTTAAATTATTGAAGTTTTTTTTTTATTATGTGTGTGTTTTGTTTTCCTTTTAATATGGCAATCTAAAAGTTATTCAGCTTCAGCCTGTAAGATCCTTTTAATAATTACTGAGAACTACCTCTAGCAGGGTCATTTCTGGGGCTAGAACGTCTAACCTTAAACAAGGTTTAGCTCACAGTACCACTTAATGAAAGGGCTGAGGAAAGTCCCCCTAAAAAGACCTGGCTTCTGGAAAACGTTCTTGTAGTCTAATTGCCCCTTACTCTTTCAGGCTGCATATCACTTTTGACACATCAACATGAATAAACACAACTTCATTACCCTTTCATTCTATAGGTATGGATGTTGAGACCCTTAGAAGTCTGGGGTGAGAACATCATAGATGGCTCAGGCTTCCATGTAGCACAGGTAGTACAGGACTGTATTACACCATTGACATCTAGCACGACTCTTTAATATTCTAGGAGAGAAGTTCATTGTGTCAGTTATAAAAAAAATGCCCTCCTATATAGTACCTAATGGAAAAATGACATCTCTGAAAACAAGCTGAAGCTGGTTAAAAGTGAAATTCTTTAACATTTTCATCATTGCATCCCCCAGACTGACTGGAGCAAACAATCCAAAACTAGCATCTTAAGATAGCATGGGTTCACTGGGTCTGAAAAATAGCTTTTTCACTTTGTGCTTGCATAGGTAACCAGATCCACTGCTTGTGCAATTGTTTACAATATGTGCTAAGCCCATTACTAAAGGATGTAAATGAGGAGCAAACAAAAGAAAAACTAACAGCTGCATAGTAGTAGATTGTATTTAAGGTCCCTTAATTAAAATCCAAATATCCAGCCATATTTGCCCTTATTGCTTCCATTAGACACTGATATTATATCCGACATATGCATTGTATATTACCCATGTAGCACTCAAACTTGCAAACAGACAATTAAGCAAGTACATTTTTAACCTTGATGCAAAAGAAATGGGGAAACTTGCAAATATGCAGCGGCACCATTAATTATCAACAATGTACACAGATTTTGGACTAACAAATAGCTAGAGATGTATTTTTCTGGGAGGATCTTGCTTCTTTCAGCAGCACAATGCAAAAAACCTAAATGCTCAATGCTTTACCACAGCATGCCTACCTTCAGGCCTGGCCCCTTACCACTGAAAACATTTGGCTTAATATTAAATGAAAAAGTCAACATAAGACGGTCATAATTGTTATGCAGCTCAAATATATTTTGTAAAAAAAAAAAGAAGCAAAAACTTCCATTTTCAACACTACACCAAGTGGCATCCTCATTTCCTAAATGGTTGCAAAAGTTTATTGTAAGAAGTGGGGCAAAAGTGGTAACCATACAACTGATACCAATGAAAATACACACCATTTCAAGAGAAAATATAATTTTGGAGTTTTGATATTTAATCATACAGTTTCTGATTGGAAAAACAACAGACTCATTTATGTTTTCTGTAGCCTCCCATCTTTTTGAGAAACAGGGTTTTATATGTTAATGTCTTTGGGCTGTGTGACTGCAGACACTGACAGGAGGGGCTAAGTCCTGTTGATAAGATCAGGAGGTGCCTGGGGGTTATTGAGGTACCTCTTTGTGGGTTGTCATTTCCTGTTTTATGTGTCTGTGGCGTAATTGAATAACCTTTATTAGCCTTAGTCGCAGCGTGTTTCCAACTATTCTGTATTGCTTGTCTTTGTGACGCTTTTCTGTAGAGACAAAACGCTTTGAGGACTTCATGGTTAGTAACCTGGAAACACTAGTTTCTAATGTAGCTTTATAAAGAAGAAAGTGTATTTTACAGTATAAAAAAAAGAAATCAAAGAAAAAGATAAAGACATCAATGTATCCAAGAGGAGACTAAGACAGAAAATTCAAGTGACGTTGGGAAAGACTAATCGCTTTAGAATCTCTAAGTGTAGTATTATCCTTCCTTATGAAACAGCTGAGTTTTGGTGAGATTCAATAATTGCATTCTCAGAAAAATCCATCTGGCCAGAATCCAAAATGAGTTTGAGGCCAGAACAGAGTTCAGAGCAATCAGCGTCTTATAGTGGTAGTTATGGCAGAGTTTAGGGTGAAGAGAAATCAACAATGGTGGCTCCATTTAAATGAATGGTCTTGTGTGTTTCTACTTAGTTTAATTCATACATTGGACTTCCTGGAGGTTTCTGATAAATGAACCATCTGCCACAGTTAGTTAGTTTTGTTCTTTTAGTGACAGTAAAATCCAAGGTACGGATTGGTAAACCCTATTATACACAATGATTCCAGACTCAGTGCTGGGAACAATGGGAGTTGTAGCTTTGGCCCATCATTAGAAGCGCATGAAACAAAGTGGAAATGCTACAGTCTGCCAGCAGCTAGTGGATAAATAATCACACCATGCATGGCTAAGCTTTTTATCAACTCGCACATGTAAAATCAGCATCACAGCCTGTGTAAATTATATTGATGAAAATAACCTCATTCGTACCACAGCCTGTGAACCAGCTAGCTCAGTACACGTCTACACCACAGTTTCTCTGCATCAGTTACAATTTTGATTTATTTTTTGACAATACTACTACTCCAAGTTAGATCATTACATGGCAAAATGCAAAACCATAACATTCCACCTCTTGTGGCTTTACAGCAAGTTGGTTGGCCACAAATCTTGACGGTGAGTTGTGCCATTTTATAAGGCCTGGAAAAGATGATACTCTTTGGGCTGGTAGCGTTTGCTGGTTATGGCTGAGGCAACCTTGGTATCACTGCTGTTCATATTAATTATCCCATTAGAGATAGCAGCCATCTAGGAGGATTTTGCAGCCCCTGAGCTTGTGCATTGTCTTCCACAATGATGATCCTCTATACCCAAGTTTTAACATTTGAATAATATTTTAAGTTGAATGTGGGTTTATGTTTAATTTGGCAATTTCTATACTCTTTAATTTACATTTAGGCAGCATACAGTTTTTTTTTTTTTTTTGTAGCTGTTTGAATTAAATAAAATAAAAATAAAGCTAAATCTCGTGGATAGCTACCATTTTGTATGTCAGATCAGACCATATACTGCAAGTCAATCAAAGTGTGAAAGACTCAAGAAACTTTCAATACTGAATGAATGTTCTGTAATTTTCCACCACAAGAGACAAGGAAATTTTACTTGTCAGTTAATTTATGTTTATGGGCACTCTCTAAGGATGCATATGGGTACAAGGGTTTATTTTAGCATATTCTCTTGGGATAACTTCAAACCTCTTGCGCAGACATAAATCCAACTTGACTATACAGGGTGCATGCATTGCACATAGTCCAAGTACCAAAAACAAACAAGTCATTAAGCATAAAGTATGCAAGTGCTAAACATCAGTGAGTTAATCTGCCCAACGGGATGCCATCCATTTTTATGTCCTAACGTTCCAAAGAATAAAAGCTGGCTGTTCAACAAGGTATTCAAACTTCAAGTCAAGCATGTTTCTCACATTATTAAATGAGGCCTTTTTAAAAGAATTTCCATTCGTGCAGACGGCAATAAAGAAAGACTGAGAAGTCTGACTCTTAACATAGAGCTATATTCAGTCTGATTCAAATGAGTATTTCAGATTGACCAGGTGACGTCTAGGTTTGGGTTGAATTCCCTTAAAGTCGACAACAGCAGGAGCTCTGTCAGTGCTACAGCAGGAGTACAAGTCTGGATAAGCCTGTTCTTGATTCCCAACAGAATAAAACATGGGAGAAGAGAACAGGAAAGCCTTGAGGAAAGTCCTAGAAAATACCGTGTTTTTACAGTCAGTGGTGAAGGGCAGATGTCCCCCTCACCTAACCTTAAGATTACCCATGGCTGCCAACTCTCACGCACTGGTCGTGAGACTCACGCATTTGAGTGAAATCTTACGCTCTCATGCTAATCCTACGATTTCTCACGCTGAAAAATTGATCAAGAGCAATGTCGGTTAATCGGGAGGTTTGGGAAGATTCTCAGTGGGCTGCTTTACTCATCGGTGAAACAAATAAATAAATAAGTGGGAACGGACCAACGATATGATCTATCTGAGAAGAATAAATAGTAGTGATGTGCAGATCAATAGTGAAATATCTATTCATCCTATACCAACATTTATATAACTAAACTACCAAGATAAGTAGGAACTACGTCTTCTTCTGCCTGCCATAGGCATGTTTGAAAAAGACGCAGCGTCGCGTCACAGCAGCGCGGTTCATTTACTGCTCAGTGATCAGTCTGACACGCAGTGATGAGTGGAGATATTTCAGCTCCACAAACAGCAACGATGCACAGTTTGATGTGTGTAAAGCCAACAAAATTCATTAAACATCAGAGAATCTACCATAACACAGAAGCAGAGGCGATGACGCGAAAGAGGAGAGGAGGAAGACAGGTGCTGCTAGGAAGGAGACAGACGTTACTCTGAGGTCTTTGGTGCTGCAGGCAGGTAATATCAGGTACTATCAGGAAAAATCAGGTACTATTAGAGAGATGAAATGTGGAGCTGGCGGATCATGTACGTGTAGCTATGTTACTGGTTTTTGGGGAAGTGATTTACAGCTGTCTGCTGCTAGATTTAAGTTTTCGTGTTGATGTTTAAACAACAGGAGTCCCCTACAATATTAAAACTAAGGCTTCCTGTTTAGTTCAGATTTGCAGTAATAAATAACCACTCCAACATTGCTGACAGCTGAGGTTATTAAGGATCTATCTTTTGAGCCTGTAAAAAGACCTCTGTGATCAATAAGTTATGCCTACACAGACTGAGGGCAGGGGCGTTGCTAGATATAGGGGTCTACGGGGGCCCAGGCCCTCCATTACTCATATTATATTTATGAGTGTTATAGAATTACATTGTTATTTTACATCTGCCTCCAACACAATCATGTACTATTGTGTCCTTTAGCCTAAAGACTAGAAATAAAATAAAAAATTGACAGCCTTTGTAAAAGTTTAAAGATGTTTCTTTCCAACTTTTGATCAATTCTAAGGAGATTTGTTATATATTCCAGTGTTTATTGTCAAAAGCCATTTCGGTCAGATGAAGCAGCGTTTTAGACATAAATGGACCAATGACTAATCTGAAAAACAGAATAACTTTCATAACGCCAGATAAGATGTCCTCATCAGAACGGTGGACCGCTGTCTAGTCAGTCCAGACATCCACAGCGCCGTCCTTGTCGGCAGATATGAGGTAATTAGGGTAAAGGCAGCGCCACAACACACAATACGTCAAGGGGATTTGTCTATAGCTACTTGTAGTTGTACTGTAGGTGGCTGTGGAGATTAAACATGTGTCCTCTGGTGTTTCACATAAGTTTTCGACATGTCTCGTAGTTCAAAACAGCCAACGTGCCATTTTGTTTAGCCACGAGTTCTCAAAATGCTCACTCCATGTGCTCCAGTGTGGCAGCCGTTTGCATCTAGAGCAGGTATCCGGGAAAGTAACAGTTCATTTGATTTGCCACTGACGCACACAGAGCATGACGGCTCAGCAGCGTTTGCAACAGCACCACAATACTTCCTCAAAATATGCTAATAGGTACTACGACTTATTGCAGTTTAGACAGTTGTTGCGATATGTATATTGCAAAGGCTAGTATTGCGATGAAGGTAAATTTGTAAAATATTGTGCAGACCTAATCAGTATTAAGATTAACATCATGAACCACATGGTTGTCAGTCTCAAACCCAGCAGCAGCAGGGCCATCAAATTCCACGTGCTGTATTTATTTTCGTACTGTCTCACCACCTTGCTCATCTGTTAATTAAGGCCTCAAATAGGCCAAAAGCCAGTTTGACAAGGCACACAGATCTTGAGAATTATTATTATTGTGAAATTCCCTGTGTCTTGTCTCAGTGTCCCTTCTTTGTGCTGTTGAGTTGGTTCCTGTTTAATTTTAAAGTTTCTGTTGGTACTTTAAAGACCTGTTAGTAAACCTTTTTTTTTTTTACATTTTGTTCCTTCTGGGTGCTATATGTTATGATTAAATCTGCACAAAATTAGTCAAAATAAGTCTTGTGTCTGGCTGCCGTGTATGTGGCAAAATTTGGGTTGGTTCCACCAAATCTCACTCCAAGCATTATTGAAAAGTTGGCAGCTCTGGTTACCCCTACGGTCAGCTTCACTTTGAGCTAGACTAGCAAATTAGCATTTTATGGCCATTGGTCGTAAGGAAGGACAACAAGGAACATGCTAGGAGGTGGAGAGGAAGGCAGGAAGGAGGAAGTAAAGGCTTTGAGCAAAGAGCAATGACTGGGATTGTCTTTTACATGGCTGTAAAAGTGTAGCTCAATATTAATTAATGGAAATGGGTGTAAATCAACCATTTATCAATAAGATCCATGGTGATAATATAAAAGGTCAAGGAAATAGATAAAAAGGGTGAGCAAACAACTTTAGCTTTTCAAGGAAACAATTTCTACAACAATAAGTATGGTTAGCAACTAGCTAGGTACTACCCACTGCTAATTTAGATTTTTGAAGATAGGTGTGTTGGAGCAGGAATACATGGAAAACCTGCTGTATTGTGGCCATTGTAGGACCGAATTGAATAGCCCTGCTATATGGACTTGTTATTAGTATTCCTCATTTAAACATTAACCATTTCCAGCCACACTAAAAACTAAAATAATGGTTTTATGTGTAGCTGACATCAAATTCAAAATTAGCGAATATTTTCCATCAAATGGTAAAATGCCTCAATTTCAACATCTGATTTGTTTAAGTTCTAATGGGAACATAATATGAGCTTATGCGATTTGTAAATGATTGCTTTGCATTTTTATGTACATTTTACACAGTAGGCTGCCATTACTGGTAATTACAGTGAAAAGCACTTAATTAGCTAGTTGTGAGAACAGTGGTGGCAAAAAGACTTTTAACCCAGTAAACCTTTCAGTAAGCAGCAAGGGACAACTCCAGACTGAGGGCACCTCCTGGCCATATGGAAGTAACAACATTCATTTAATGGGTTAATAACATTCATAGAGGGTCAACTGAAGTTGTGGAATTACACAACAAACAAACTTTGTGAGCATTCCCATGCAACACTTAAAAATGAATGTCAGACAGGAAATACTAGTAAGAATCTCACCTGAGTGTGAAGTCATTAGGTTAGATGTCACATTTAAACATCTTAATGCTTTTATAGGAGCATTGTTACATTTAAGAAACAGCTAATTCTTTACTTTAGTTCTTCTCGTAAGAATAAACAAAAGACAGCAGCTGAACTCTTGACCTTTTTGTTAGTTACATAGATTTAATCAGAGAGTTTGCACAAAGTTAAGAAAAGGCCATCTAAAATTATGTTACTTCACCACTTTTTACTGAAATCTCTACTAATCTTTTTCTTTATTGTCAAAGAAACATTTTTTTCTGCATTCTAAAATTACACAATTTATAAAACAAGCAAACAAAAAAAAAGGAATTCTAATTCAACTTTTTATCAGTTCGTTCATATATAATCGATTAACAAAAAAACAAATACCTTTTAATAAAAATGAGACCAATTCCTTAAAACTGTTAAACGCCAATTCATTAGATGCTGAATAGCTAAGAAAAGCAAAAGATCACACCAGATTTTCTCTTCAATTTAGTATCCTGTCCCGAAAAACCCTTTTAAAAAGGGGGAAAAAACTTCTAGTAGAGTCTGGGTAAGGAAGAACCGGTTTCATGCAGCCTTTTAAAAAGTATTACTTTAACTAATCTTATCTCTAAACTGTGATTTCAGTGATGTAGCATAGTTTGCGAGGAGCAAAATTACAAAAGAGTTCATGGCAATTTTGAGCTGAAAATTGGGCTCCACTATTCAAAAGCTGTTTTTCCAGTTTTAGATGCCTCACTTCCGAAGATGCAAATAAATTCTTTCAGCTATAACTGAGATTATAGCTAAATTAGGCAGAGAATTAACTAAACATATGACTGAGTAAACAGGAGGGAAAGTAAGTAATGTCATCTCAACCACCAGCAGCAATTTTACTTTAACAGATGAGCATATTTTTGTTGACACAAGCAAGATAATATTTTCTTCAGCTGTTTTAAATAATATTAAAGACTTGCTTACAAAATGAACAGCTGTTACATAAAACTATCAATACACCTATTCCATTTTTAGAACTCAAATATGTTAAATAAGTAAAACATATCTACTGAAACCAGCAAAAAGGGTTGTGAAACTGGGACCCCACTTCCTTTTCCATAACTACCACCTGTCCATACGGATCAGCACACACTGACAGAGAAAACTCTCAGCCAATCTGGGGAGGTGGTTTTGTATAAATATAGGAGGACAAGTCCCTGTTGATCCCACTGCACCCACTGGTTTCCCCTCTTAAAGTCCTGGAAGCTAAATAACTGAAGTAGAGAGGTAATTTTGAGTGCACTGCACCTTGACCATCAATGCAAACACAAAAGCCTGACATGCTGTACATCTACCCACTTATTCCCTAATCCTCTCCAATGCTCATCACCTACCCCCGCACAATCTGACTTCTCCTATTTCTCAACCCTTATAAACAAACACTCCAAATGCTAACATTGGATAACACCCACTGCAAGCAAAGCCATATGGCACACGCACACACGTCACCACTCTGGGAGGATGTGTAAACGATCTGCAAACACAAATTCCAACAGCCACCAATTTGCTTATCATTAAATGCATTTTTTTTTTCTCCCCTCCTTGCCCTCATTTGCATCTTTCACTTTCTTGGCCAACATGTCCTTCCATCTGTTAGCCAGCTGGTGGACGTGGAGGATGGGGGTAGAAGAGAAGTACCTGCTCCACCATATTTTTTGGGACTCTCAACGGTCAAACTTTCTCCCAACGACTGTAATGACTTTTCTACGGGCCTCATCAGGGCCAAACCCAGCATTGGTTTCACCTCCCTGCATGGTGTCATATCCAGGGGATGGACACCACAGTACTGGATACATAACACCAACAAAATACTGACATGGTGGTCATTTATGTGTCATTATAACTCATTTCTCACAGGACAAAAAAAAAAAGACAGACCACTGTAGGTTTATGAATATGCAAAAACAATAACATCACTGCCATATGTTTAGCAGAAGGCTGTAAAAAAATAAGGACACACATATACATATA
>JBAMHW010000020.1:13771606-13786191 GCA_037177495.1 Rhadinocentrus ornatus | reverse complement strand
CCCCCCCCCCCCCCCCCCCCCCCCCCCCCCCCCCCCCCCCCCCCCCCCCCCCCCCCCCCCCCCCACACTTACAAATGGAACACACTGAATCAACATTTTTACCACCTTTTCTCTTCTCTCCCTCAAACTCCTTTCTTTTCTCCCTCAAAAATGATGGAATTCCCAACAATGGAAATTTATCAAAGTAGACCTGCCCCAAATCAACATTATTTGGCCTTGACTTGAAAGACCATAAAACTTAAGTGTGATATTATCATATACTCAAGTCCAACTATGACATTACTTGTCACTGACTTTATGGTGAAACGTTAAAACCAGGATCTTCATCAGATATTGACAAAGGACATATTGTAAATTATGTTTATGGCTCACATCTTGAGGATTTATAAGTCATGTTATGTATTCTGTGTACCTAGTCATTATGTATTTACCCAATAAGTACAAAACTGCTTTGGATACCAAAAAGCACTTTCCTCCTTTTCCAATAAATATATTTTATTGCCATGTTTACTATTGTGCTGACAGACACTACTACTGCGCCTGCTTGCATTCCTACACTGCATCACATATTGTGCAGATCACACTTGTGGGTTATACAATTTTACAAGACTGTACCATTTTATTTTGCTTCAAATCTTGGTTGTGCTGCTGCAATGGTGATTCAAACCCAGTAGTTGAGATAGCCTACCTGCTGTGAAAACATTATGAATGTTTTTTTATTATTTTTTTTATTTTAACTCCATTCCTGTAGGTTAAATGACAGAGGTTTCAGAGGAACTTGGTTTGCATAAACATTACATTTACAACATTAAGATGAAAACAGCCTCACATAAAAGAAAGGATTAAAATGTCCTTAGGGGTAGAGGGGGTAGAGTGGAAAGAAAATCTTTATTGTGGGACAGCTGCAAGGACATCCAATCATTCTTTGTTCAAAATAATAAAACTAAAACCTAGAAAATGGAAAGCATGACTCACAGCCGCAAAAGTTCAGGGAATTCATATTCTATCTTCATATTCTCAACATTCAAAACAGCTCATGACAAACACCCTCACAACAAATGTGTTCTGTTAATGTTCTAGTCTGCCTATTGTGCTCTAATACAGGCAAACCTAAACTAACATTATGATCCCTAAATAATTCCACCTCAGATTGCAGTGCATTACTGGGAAACTGACATCAGACTCTTGGCAGCATTAGGCTTTGATGAGGGGAACCAGCGTCATCCTGGCAACTGGGACAGAAGAGAACCAAACAATTCTAATATCACCCACATTGACACACTGCTAATCCATCTTCTGCTATTTACAATGCTACAGGCTACAAAAGACACTCTTGCACCATTTCCCAACTTAAAGACATAATAAGAGAGGGGGAGAAAGAAGAAAGAGAAGGGAGCTGCATGTGTGAAACACTTAATTTTGATAGACAAAGATTTCAGCATGATGAATAAGGCAAATTTGTTTTGACATCTTTAGGCATAAAGGGGAAAAAAGTACAATTTTTGTAATAAAAATGGGAGATTTGGGGGGATTTACACCACTGTCAGATTCAGACAGTCTTGACTTCAAATGTTTTCTGAAAACATTTGTGCAAACCATTTCTTTTTAATCATACAGCAGAAAGTTCTCAAACTATTTGCCATAATAGGCAAGGTTTTAAACCTGTAAGAGGGCAGCTGATAAGATAAAGCATTTGTCCAGTCAGGTGTAGCCTTCACTGGATTTGTGTTCATAGAGAACACCTGTGTAGCCTCTATCGCATCACATGTTAAATTCTGGGAAACTGCAAAACTTTGTTAAAAAATGCCCATGTAGAAAAATACCATTAGCCAATATCTGTAATAAATTTTCCTACTTTTAGCTATAACAATGTGGACAGAACTGGTGTTTCAGAACATATTAGGGATTTCTGGACTGTAATGGAAATTATCATCCCAAAAAATGTCTTTTTTTTTATGATGTGTTGCATAATACTTAATAAAGAATATAAAGTATTTCTACACATAGTGTTGCTCCATTAAGATGGCTAAAGAGATGTCATATATGTATCTGTCCCATCCATGCACCAGCAGCCTCCAACAGAAGCCTTTGACAAACTGGTGAAAACAAACACACAAAAAGAAGAACACTGGTGGTAAGTTAGTATAAAGCAGCATGAGAATGTGTAATAATTCACAGCTGTGTAGACTCAATAAATTCCCTGCAACTTTATATGTAAATGAAAACACAAAAGAGCAGAGTTTAGGATGGATTGTTGGTGCTATTTGAGGAAAGGATGGTGAAACAATACTCTTGACAGCAGAGGTGTTCTACGCCACCCCGAGGGGCCTTTGGTGGATACAAAGCAGTTTGACAACAGGTATAAATATAATCAGGTTAACCAGTTCTTTGTGTGTCTGCCACTATATTTTGTTTCAGTCTACTCCAGACTTGGATACAAACATCAACTCAAGCTATTGCAAACATTTCCAACACATGGTGCACCACTAAACCAAGGTTAATTCCCTGCATTTGAAGGATTAATAACAATACGCATACAGAGATTCCCTGGACCCAAAGACACACCAAGTTTGGATGAGTCATCTGATCCAGGTCTAAACCTCACCCACCACAAGCCCTTCTTTGAAATGATCCCCAAGCGCCTGGAATACTGACCACATCATGGTCAGGGAGAAGAACCATAAATTAGTCTGAGATAAAAAGGGAGATGAGGCAAGACAGCTCAGACAGCCATTCGCACAGGATGAAGTCTCACAAGTTAACCTTAAAGTAAAGAGCAATGCCAAGGCTCGAAGTACTCAGGAGTCTGTTAAGTTTGACAGAAAAGCCTCACAATTAGGATTAATGCTCATCCATCAACTATACAATCCCTCTGGGTCTTCTTAGAAACATTATACACATGATGATGATGTTGTTCCAAAGGCCCTGAAAAAAAATTTGCATGTCCTGATTGTGATCCTTTTCACTTAAACATAACACAGAAGAGAATGAGTCAATTCCATCTTGTCTATCAGAAAGATTAATACTGACACATTGATTGACGTGGAAAAACATTAAACAAAAGTCAGTATAAATATAATGTGTATGTGTAAAAAAGGGAAGGCCAACAAGCTGCCACAGCAAAACAACTAAAAACCTTTGGAAAACTACTGGCCTAAAAACAGCTGGGCACTTGTTTAATACAGACAATATGTCCCTCAGCACTGCAGAAGTCTGGCCAAACCCAGCAGCCTCAAGTCCTCACACAACAATGATGGATATCTTCTGGTTTACAGTGTTGGAGTAAAGACGGTCAAACACTGTTTAACTTAGCTGCCTGAGGTCAATCAAACTTAAATACTGAGCTGATTTAAGATCTGTTTGAGAAGCAATAATAAAAGGGTCGTAGTAGTCTTTTTTTTCTCCCATTCGATTGTGGTTAAATCTTAAATGTTTCATGGTAACACTTATACAGCTGATACCTTTAACCAGACATAAAATAAATCCAAACTAATATATGCTTTGGAATAAAGTCAGTTATGTCAATATCAAAGACAGCCTAAGTCCAAGGTCCTGAAATTAGCCAATTCAATATATGTGGAACATGAAATCTCTTAAGAAAACAACGTTTATATAAGGAAACATGATATGGGTGAACTTACCTTGAGATTAGCTTCATCTTGGACGCTGCTGCGCCGAATTACAGATGCATTTGGCTTTCATAATTATATATCATTACATAACCGACTCCCGGCTGTAGTTTATGCCTTCTGAACAATTGTTTTAGGTACAGCTGGTTAATATTCATAAACTACGAAAAAAAAAAAAGGAAAACGGAATTAAGCACAAAAAAATCGTGTGCCGCTTACCAATTTGCTCGCGCTAATGATGACGACATAATCGTTAAATTGTTTTTCATACAGGTAGAGCCACATATTAAACATGTATCAGAACGTAGGTAATTTACAAAATATAACTACAATAAACACAATCTAACATCTGAAAATGTTTAAATTTTTTAGGCTACCTTGAAAATAAAAGGTTGTTGTGAAGCTTATTTGACTTGACCACCTCTAACATGTTAAATAGCTCCGACTACTGGTTGGAGTCAACAAACGTAATGTAAAGCCACTATTGTTTAGATTTTAATTTAAATGTGTTCAGTCAGAGGCTTCTTCATGTAGATGTAAGACAGAGAGAGGCTATTTAAAGCCGTTTAAGCCAATATCCATCATTCTAGTTAACAATGTATTGTTTCTAAAAAAATAAATATAACAAACTGCTACATCAGGGAAGAACATTTTTTTTATATTAATGATATTAGTTACGTTTTTTTTATGTCAGTGGATCACATTTCTTAAAAAAAAAGACTATGTAGGTTTATAATTCATAATTAAACAGCTAAACAATTTTGATCAGTGTACTTAAAGCGGGTCAAATTAATTCTTGGACCAACACTCTTTTACTATATCTTGTAAAATAAACTGCGGTGAACCTATATACTGCGATGGACTGGTGACCTGTCCAGGGTGTACCCTGCCTTTCACCTGAAACACTGCTGGGATAGGCTCCAGCTCACCCCTCGACCCGTAATAGGAACAAGTGGTACAGATAATGACTGACTGACTGAACCTATATAATATTCTACAACACAGAATTATTATATTTTTATTTGAAATAATTTCTAATTAATCCATTTTCTGATGTATTTGGTTTAAAATTGGTCACATTTGACCTACTGATATCACACTGGTTCCACTCTTCTTTTAAATTGTTGATAAGCTGTAAACTGAGCTAAAATCTCCAGCCAGCCATCCAGTAGTGCAGAATATTTCAGCAGCTGTGAATATTGTTGCCCCTGTTGTCATCAGTATGTATGCTCAGGATCTGCTCTACAATCAGTGCCATGGACCAGACTTACTGCAACAACATAAAACTGTTTATCTTTGTAATTACGTCTTAAGAGTAGCTACTTAAGAGAACAGCAAAGAGCAACAATAACTCATGCTGATTAAAGACTTGGAAAAGCAAATAGCTAAGAATGGAGGAGGCTGACTTTGTTAGTTCTGTGAGAACAGGTAGTTCATTTCACAAAAAAACTAAATCCAGATTATTGATTGTATCTTAAATAAATATTGCAATAAAAAAAAAGTCACACAAACCCTCCCAGGTCATTCTGCTGAGGACTCCACAAAGGCTTTAATATAACATTTTTACACAATTATGCAAAGTGTTCTGTTAGTTTGGCTGAAGTACTAACTGTAAAATCTATTCACTTTGTTTCCTTTCTATTTTTTTTTATTAAAATGAATGGTTTGGACATGTCGGCCACAGTATTAGAGATGGCAGCATGTCTGGGGAAAATAGAAAACACTGAATGTACTCTATTTTACAGTCATTTAGCAGATGCTTTTCTCCAAAATGATTTACATCTGACGGTGGTTAGGCAGTAGTGTTAAGGGTGTTACCTAAGGACCCAGCTGGAAGGTGTTAATATTTGTCCCCTGTAAGATTCGAACTCGGTCTCCCACATGGGAGACGGATGCTTACCCTACAACAACAATTTTGCAAACACTGTCCACAAAGTCTGTCACCCACACACAGATGCTACATTTCCACATGCACAGTCACCATACTGGAACATTTCTATATATGAAACTAACGGCATATTCCCTCGAACTGTACCCTCCATCTACTATAGAATTATTTGTGCTGTATGTCAGGATATATCTTAGGGTGTTCAGTAGTAAATCAAGACCTGGGTCAGTCTGCTGACCATTGATGGTGGTCCAGAACTCCCAGTAAGTACAGTGATGTCTGTTCCTCTTCCTGGGTGGCCCCTACAGTTGCTTTAAATGGGCCTGGTGTGTAAAGCCTCCACATTGCACAAACTTTGAGAAGATGCAGAGAATCATTCTCTAGAGGGTCGGTATTAATAAAATGAAAATTGATCTGATTTGTAACATATGCAACTAATGTCATTCCGCTGAAACTAGATGATTTGTCAAGCATAAAATGAACTATCATTGTTCTAATAATCATAATGAAGTTATAGAGCAACAATTGTGACTCTCCCACTATTTTATTTATATATAACCGATGACATATGGAGACATTTGGAGGAACAAAAAGGAAAGGAGAAGCATCAGGTTACTGCTTTTCTGTGGCATCTGTGGCAGTAACTGAAGTCTTCTTTTCTCATAGTCTTGCCTTGCTCCAAATCTCTCTGTGCTTTTATATTTAGCTGACATTACAAATGGAAAACTGGAAGAGACATATGAACTTAGAGAAAATATTGATTGTAAAACAGAATTAACATGCTGATGATCTGTGGTACAAGAACAGATGGCAACTTCACTCCCGATTGCCTTCCCTTCCAGCATGGGGAAAGAAGAAAAATGAAAGTTCTAACATGCAACGCAAGACATTTCCTTTTTCTGACAGGAAAATATTGTTTATAGTGTTTTTAAGAGATTGTATCTGCAACTCAATTATGCCATGTCCTGAAATTTTTCCACATAATTTTCTAACCACATCCTTTGCCAATGAGAACAAAATGTGTTTTATCACGCGGGACATTAATCCACATGCAGTGTTTTACAGGACGAGGCTTTAAAGTGATTAGTCTTCTCACACATCCTTTTACAGGAATCATGAAATGAGACTGGAGATCTGAGTAGTTTGTTGACCACATCCAGAGTGACGGTCTCAAAAACGCTGGCACGGTTGGGTTTATGTTACCACAAAACTCAGTAGGGTCTGAATGCAGGGATCAAACTATATCCATGATGTGTGAGTGTCTGTAGAGCTGACGTCGCCTGTGTAACCCTCAGACAACCACAGTTTAACTGACACGTGCCCAGGCAAACACACAAGAGCACTGTAGTCATGGCCCAACAGACTTCTATGTCTCTGTCAGCGCCTCTGTCTGAGCGAGAAACAAAAGGTATGATGGATGGTATATGTGGACAAAGTCCAGAAAAAGCCAGTACAGCATAATAAAAAACAGTTTTTGGTCATTTTCAATGATGTGAATAAAACCAAAATGGAATCTGTTTAAATTAAGTAAATCTTATGTATAAGTTAAAGTAGTTTTTTCAGTTGTTTGGCTAAGATTTACTATAGGTACTAAAACACACTGAGGTAGGGTCAGGCAAGTACAAAACTTGGTTTAAAATGCACATCAAAATTAAATTGGACATACTATTTTCAAAAAAACTTTATTTTTTTTTACCATTTTCAACAAAATACTTAAAAACATTGCACTGTTTTTTAAAAGACATTTTACAACGTCGCAACCTTTTCTAGAAAAATCAGCCGTTAACGCTGTAGCTGGGGATTTCTACCCTGAATCGGTAGAGCATCTGTCTCAGAAGGGTACGGTCAGACCAGATGCTAAGAGATAGCTGGAAATCTTACCAATGTTCTGTGAAAGCTGCCAAAACCAAGTATTTTTCTGATGTCATTGTTTTTAATAGGCATAACCCCCGTGTTCTCTTTAAAGTTATTGACTCTGTTCTTTGTGCACCACAAACAACCTGCCTGGAGAACTCGACCAAAACATGTGAGGATTTTAAAAACTTTTTTATAAACAAAGTGATGAGCATTAGGGCCCTTATCACCCCACCCTCTAGCGATCCCTCTGTTGCAACTTCAGGCTCTGCTGTTTTTCACCAGTTTGAGCCTGTTACCCTGCAGTTTCTGGCTGATCTGGTAGGAAATACGAAGCCTGCTGGGTCTCCCAAGGATACTATTCCACCTCGTCTTTTTAAAGAGGTCTTCCCCACCTTAGCTCCTTATGTGCTCCATATTATTAATGGCAGCTTAACCTGTGGGAGTTTACCTGAGAATTTTAAACACGCATTGGTTACACCACTTATTAAGAAGCCTAGCCTGGACCCTTCTATCCTTTTAAAATACAGGCCGATTCCTTTTATTTCCAAACTTTTAGAGAAGGTTGTGTATTCCCAGCTGCATTCTTTCCTGGAGAAAAACAATGATCTTGAAGTGTTTCATTCTGGATTTAAAACATTGCACAGTACAGAGTCTGCATTTTTGAAGGTTGTTAACAATGTTTTTATGGCCACAGATTTCGGTCACTGTGTGGTGTTGGAACTGTTGGATCTCACGGCAGCTTTCGACACAGTGGACCATCAGATCCTTTTGTCTCGCTTGGAAAACTGGGTGGGTATTTGTGTTGTGGCTTTACAATGGCTGAAGTCTTATCTGACTGAGGGGAGTTTTAGTGTCCAGATTGGGGTTGCTGAGTCTTCTTCGGCCCCAATTATGTGCGGAATTCCTCATGGCTCCATTCTTGGACCGCTTCTTTTTTCGCTTTATTCGCTCCCTCTCGGCACAATTTTTGAAAATCTGGGCATCCCCTTTCACTTTTATGCCAACGACAGTCAGATTTATTTCCCCCTGAAAGAAGTGCGCCCTCAGTGAAACCATTACTCGAGTGTATAGAGGAAGTTAAGGCTCGGATGTCTTTTAATTTTCTTCATTTTAATGACAATAAGACTGAGGTGTTGCTATTTGGGCCCAGTGATGCATACAAGGGACGAGCTGACCTCGGGCTGTTGACAGATTATTTGAAGCCGACAGCTACAGCTGGGTAACCTTAGACTTGACTCACAAGTAAGCTCGGTGGTCAAGTCTAGTTTCTTTCAGCTAAGACAACTGTCAAAGGTGAAACGATTTCTTTCTCAGCATCATCTTTAGATTTTAATCCATGCTTTTATTTCTAATCGCTTGGACTACTGCAATGCACTCTATGCTGGGCTCAGTCAGATCTCCTTTGATCGGCTGCAGTTGATCCAAAATGCAGCCGCTCAACTTTTAACTGGTACTAAAAAGCGAGAGCATATTACTCTGGTCTTGGCCTCCCTGCATTGGCTACCGGTTCGTTGTAGAGTTGATTTTAAAATTCTTTTATTTGTTTTTAAGTGCCTTCACAGTCTTGCCCCACAAGATCTGTCAGACCTCTTACAGCCCCACACACCTTCACACTCCCTCAGATCCGCAGACAGGTCACTTTTAAATGTCCCCCCAACCAGGAGGAAACTTAGGGGTGACCGAGCCTTTTCTGTAGTTGGGCCAAAGCTGTGGAACCAGTCACTAACTGTTTTTAAATCACTGCTTAAAACTAATTTTTTCTCTTTGTTTTTTTAACACTGGTTGAGATATTGGCTTTGACTGAATATTTTGACTGTTCGATTGATGGATATACATATTTGCTGTTTACTGTTTCGTACTGTTTATTGTTTTTTATGTTTCTGTATTCTATTTTTGTTTTTTGTTTTTTTTTATTTGGTGTGAAGCACTTTGGTCAACTGTGTTGTTTTTAAGGTGCTATATAAATAAAGTGGAGTTGGAGTTGGAGACATCTGTATGATATACACAACAAATTCTAAATACTTTTACATAATTTACGTAAGCTGTGAGGATCTGGTGAAATGACAAGTTAATGCAAGTTAGAAAAGAAGTAGGCTCAAGCTAGGCAGAGTGTTGTGTTTGGGTTTGGCTAAAGTCTGACAATCTCTCGTTTATTTGAACACCAAAAGCACAACTGGCCATGTTAATCAACCAGTTAGTGAGTTTATATTTTTGTAATGTATTTTCTCTCTATTTCATTGTCATTCACTACTCTTGCAGTTAATAGGTGAGGCTGAAGTATCTTATTCTCAGTATTACATAATTAGAATTAATTAAAATGACATAGATGGGGATTATACTGGGTTGCAGCTTAAGTAGACTGCAATTTGCTAAGAGTAGTTAGTTTTAGACTCCATGTATAGACAGATTGTAAGACACACATAGGTTTTTTACCATATAAGGCTCCTGGGGACCTTAGAAACTAGACTCAGCACACAACACCATGTGTGTAAACATATGTGTTTTCACAGGATTGGTCACTTTAGGACTAAGGAATGTCTTTGTTTGAAAGGTATATAAGGGATCTTCACACATGTTTTTAGGGGGATTCTCAAAATTGGCCAGAGACCTCACAGAGCTGCATATCTGTTTAAGATGTCACTTTTTGAAATAAGCCATAATTTTTTATACATCAAGATGATGTCCGGAGCTCTTCTTTTTACCTGAAAGTATTTTAGTCACATCACCTGCTTCCACATAATAAATAACAAGGCTAGTTTTTAATATATCTATTGATATATTAAAAATTAGTGATAGAACATGAATACATTACTATACTGATACTTCATGCAACCTCATAACACAGAGCTTCCTCTTCTCGGGAACTTCATCTGTTGGTGAGCGAAGATTTAGGGAATGCCTGATTAAGGTTTTGAATCATAACTGAGTCATTTTAAGATGAGTTTTCAAGTAATCATTATCTGCTAAATTGGGACTTTTAGTGTTTTTTGTATGTGAAATTCAGAAACATATGGGGTAACACAGTACATTAGTCAAAAACAGAAAAATGCTCCAAATCATTTTAATTAAAATAACAGCATTCCATGTTTTCGACAACTTACTTATTTGCTATCTGAAAAACACAAACTCTTTAAACAGTACATTTCAATAATACATTCTTAATATTAGTGTGCTGTCTTTATAATGTGAATAAGCACTAGGCCTAGAAAAAGAGTCTATGAACAACAAAATGCATCTGTTTTTTGGACTCTATTTTGAAGTGTAATAGCATGCTATGGAGCAAACAAAAATAAATGGCATATTCTATAATCTCAAGTAATATTTTCTCATTTTATCATACAGTTACAGTACAATGTCTATGAAATATCTGTGGAAAAAGTGTACAATCGTATTCATTCATATAATTTATAAAAATAATCGTCTCTGTACACATATTCAAAATGTCCAGTGGTTTGCATAATAGTTTGATTGGATCAGTGTCTCTGGTTTTCATCATTATAGGCCTGTGAAAAATGAAAGGGAAAAACATCAGTCTCCTAGAAACCAGAATCAGACACATTTAACCGCAAACAGGAATAAATGAGGCAATTACCATTAAATAGCCTTTTAATATTTGAACATGTCATAGACAAACAACATGAGGTGGAAAATGGGAGTTAGTACTGCCCAGTGAAGGTTCCAATCACCATATTTCACAACACAGAGAACCTCTGGGACAGCCCTGAGCTTTAAAGTTTGGTTGCCGTGGCAATGCTCTGGCCTCTCTGATAGACAAGCAACAGCAGAAGGCTGCTCTCAGATCTCAATCCAGACTGGCACACCGACACTGGGAACTGTGGACACCTTGTGAGCCACAAGAAGGGGAACCGCAGACAACCTCAAACCAGACAGACTTTCTCCTTCTCCTAAATGTTGATGCTGTGAAGTGACGCTGTCTGCTGCATGTAAACTCAAAACCCAAGTGACTTAATGGAACTGGGCAACAATGTTCCCATCTCCACACACAGGCAGCCTCAAACCAATCAGCTCACAGAACTGCTGTGCCCTTCATTTAGCCTGTGACGGTAATTGAACGGTCCATAAATGAAGGTGGAGGCTTCTACAGCAAGTCAACCATTGGTGGTTATGTGGCTTACATGTTGTGGCTCTACAAATGAGATCACTGACAGACACTGAGTCACTTTCAGTTTGAAGAAGTTGTTTACTATAGCAGGGCATGTAGCATTGCTAGCTTTTGGTGACTCAGTTGAAACAACACTTATGGAGATGAGTCCTTTATGTTGTGAGAACTCTAACTGCTCACCTGAAAACACAGATCTCATGTTGGCATCTCGTGAACCACCTACAAAAAAATAATGTAGAGAAATAGTCATACAAGGAAGCATAATGTTACTTAACGATAATTAAATAACTTGGGGAATACCTTGTTAACTGTCTTGAAAATAATTATGTAAAATGGAAAAAATTCTCATAGTGCATCTAAGTGCTTTAGTTAGACTGGAATATTTTGTTTTGATAAAAAAAAACAAAAAACAAAAAAACAAGAATGAGAGTGGTATCATTTTCCTCATGCATCTCACAGCAAGAAAGAAAATAAACACAACCTTATGCTGAGTCACTGTTCATGTTATTTTTTGTGCTTTACTTATATTTCATATCCAAAACACCTTTTTCTGTAGATGTACGAACAACAGAATGTTCCTGTGAAGTATATAAAACTTTAAAACCATAAAGAATTGTAGCTGATTTATGATATTAACAGTAAATTTCTTTTCATTGGACACATCAGGCATGTTGAATTCTCGAACGTGCTTTGCAGAATGGCCAGGATTTAGACACGGCAAGGGAGCAGAAGGGGGCAACTTTCATCTCGGAGGTGGAAAGTGTGGTGGACGCATTGTGGAAGTTTATGGAATAACAGGAAATAGCGATGGATTTTCCACTATTATATAGCTCTCAGTTCAGACACATCTGCTGAGATTCTGTGTAGACAGTTTACCACTCTAATTATGTGGACCCCAAACTTACTGACGCACAACAGCATACCAGTATGTTTGAAAGCATTCACTTCCCATATTCTTGCCAAGAGAGAGAGTAATCAGAGCAGTTTATCTTCAGTTTGTTTGGATTTTCTACTTTGAGTTAAAACAAAAATTAGAATAATATTTAATTTTTACATTACTCTGTACATGAGCAATACTTTATAATTTTTTTTGTACGTCATCCTTCTTTGGGAAGAAATTACTCGATACCTGGAGTAGTTAATAGGTTAGACCAAATTTCTAGGTAATATCCATATAATCTTCTAAGTTTAGCTTAGCTTTGGTCTTGGTAGTAACTAGTGGGAACTTAGTCCTTTGGGATGTAAAATGTTTTCACATCATACTTTATCCTGTTAGGCATCGGTGTGACCTGAAAACCTAAAAACATGGCGCCAAAGGCATAAAAACTGCCCCCAGAAAACACACACACTCACACACACAAAATCAGATTAAAGGGGCAAACGTGATCTCTGAAAACAATTTTCATGTCTTACCCTGACTAATACAATTATTCTCAAGCACTCACACTGAGACATACAAACCAGATTTCAGCGATCTTTCCTGTGGGCCTTCTCTCACGCCAGAAGGTGCTTTGTCACGTCTTGTGGCTGTTTGGTCTTTGTCAGTGTCTCTCTCCGCTCTCTGAGCCACGTTTAATTCAATCTGTGCTTAATATCCCTTCTCAGCATGCTATTACCATTGCCAAGGCTTTAGAGCAGGCCCCCAGGGGCTATTAGGAAAACGTATCCATTTATTGTGAAAGATACACATTTGGCAAAACAACGACCCTCCGGAGGTACTTGTCAGTGGGTTATATTTCCATGTGACAACCATTCGCCTGCTTGATCTTTTCTTTGACTGGAATTCTTGTTTCATAACATCAGGAAAGGCTGTCTCTCTTTTTTTTTTTAAATCCCACATGCAGATGATTTTCAGTTTGGGAAGCTGAGAAGAACTCTTTTTAATCCTTGCATGCATATTTTTGTTACCATCTAGATGCAGAACACTGGTCCACAACTAGAGGTGCTGACAACTACAACATGAACGCGAGTTTTGGAATTTGGCTTAGTTGTAATTTCCTTTTAAAAACTATTGGTACATAAAATTAAGGAACAGGATCCAGAGAATTTTGTGTAGACCTCAAAAACAATCCCATTTCAGGGCCACCCCCCCGCCATTTCTATTTATCTTCTGATTTATTAATATTTCCATAATTTTACTGATGCTCAAGTTTTTTAATGTTCATAATAAAGGTAGGTGTTACAATTCAAGTTTTTTGCATTAAGTTTTTTAAAATGATTCTTAGTATGGTTTTGGTTTTCTTCGGTTTATTTTTATATTCCACTCAGCAGGTTTGCAGAAATACGCAATGTTTACCCAAATCATTTTTCATTTAGGGCAATAAATTCTTCTCTCGATCTTAAAGGACCTGCGACATTTAGCTATATGTTAACCAATGCTAAAAAAAAAAAAGCATAAATCTGACAGTTCCTTAGTACATCACAATGTATTGAGAAGTATTTAGTTTCAGTCCGCTGAGGCTTTGACTGTAGGGTCTTACTGCCACATGCCCTCATGCAATTTATGGACCAGAACCTTCCAGGAGTTCTAATCTAATTCCATCATGTTCGAAGCAAGTTTAATGTGCTTCACTGTATCGCAGCCAGTTCCTTACTGCGACTGGATTTATGATGTTCAGCAAGACCCGTTCAAGTCTATCGACTATATCTTGATAGAGATAAATCTCTTACACGATGCCAGAAACGGAAATTTTACATGACAACTTTCCTCCCATTTAAATCCCCAACAGTGAAATATGGAAGTTTTTGGCCTTTGTGTTCCATCTAAAACTTTCACAAGGAGTATTTTACTTTTGTCTCTTTAAAGCAGTAGTATTTCTTTGCAGCAAAGCGACATAATAAAATAAACCCTACATCTGACAGAGGGTAAAAAAAGCATCTGTGAGAAGGTGAAGTCATTAAAAGAGCACATTTGAGCCTGAGAGACCAGCAACATAACTAAGCTGTGAATAATGGCTTTTCCCTATAACCGGAGCCTGGATCAATAAAAAAAAAAAAAAAAAAAAAACCATCCCTCTATCTCTCTCCCTCTCCCTCTCTCCCCCCACGAAGGGAAGCAAGAACAAAGCAGTTTTCTCCCTCTTCTCTT
>JBAMHW010000020.1:13750084-13769938 GCA_037177495.1 Rhadinocentrus ornatus | reverse complement strand
GTTCACCCAGTATTAACGGCTTTCAGGATTCTGTTACTCTCTAGCCAGGCTTCAGTCTTTCTACAAGGAACCAGGTGGCCTCAATAAAAGCAGACTGGGTGCACTGGAGAAGTGTTTTGGATAATGTCACTAGGTGTCAACTGGCATAACTGTCAAAAAGTATACAAAGGGACTGTAAAACTCCTGCCCACTATTAAGAAAGCCTTACAAAAGGCTCATATTTAACAGCACTGCTGTTAAGTAGATCATGAAAGAAATATAAGAAAGAAATCTTACTGAAAGTACCTCTTTGATGCCAGGCTCATTTTTCCACAGTAAAATGACATCCTACTGTACAGACCTCCATGACTTGCCACCAAACCCCACACGAAGTGTGTGTGTGTCTGTGTTTCGTAGTCATGTGTGTGTGTAAAGGCTCTTATGTTTTATATTGAGCTTTATTCTCCTCACACATCATACTCAAACATTATCATAAAATGGGGACTATTTTAAAGCCCCATGACCCAAAGTTTTATCCCATGTTTTACACAAAGTGAGTACACTTGATCTATTTTGCTGCAACATGTAGAAACTGATGGTCATGGAGGATGCCATTTACATTTAAAAGTGATTTGATTTAGCTTATTTGCTTTGAAAGGATCTCTTCCATTTTCTGACAGCGACAGTTGAGTACACATAGAGCTACAACCAGCAGATGGTGTCAGCTAGTGAAGCAGCAGGAGTAAACAGCTAGGCTGCCTCTGTCTAGTGGTTAAGCAAATATACAAAAAAGTAAGTGCAAAAATAACAATTTTGTGGTTTGGTGTGCAGGACTTTTTGTCTGCCTGACCTGTAATTTTTGGAGTCTGGTCATGACTATCTCCAGGAAGTCAAAAATTATTCTCTCCCTCTCTCTTTTACATCTGAAAGAGTCAGGCTCACCTTTTCAGATAAAATAACTTACCTGCTGGAAGTTTTTTCACTGACAGACATGAACAAATTTATTTAATCTCTCATCTTAATCCAGAAAGGTTAAGGCTCTTCCAGAGCTATTTGTGTTGGAAGCATTTTGAGTTTTTAAAATGAATGTAGCCACAGTGCAACACAATCTCCTCTTCGGTGGTCTTATTTTTTCAAGTTTCAGTTTGAGGGTCTTACCTCTGACAGATATGCCCGAAGGCTGGCACCAAGGCTGTCTGTAGTGCTTAATCCTGGAGGGGTGAGCAGCGGTCGAGGATGTGTTGGCTGACTTGTGGGAGTCACAGGGCGGCTTCGTGACCTCCTGAATGTCACCTCTTTATGAGATCCAGGGTTGAAAGTGGAACGCGTCAGAAAGCTATTCGGGGTCAGGGGCCTGCTGGGTGTTCTGGGGGTTTGAGTCCTGCTACCAGGGTTGCTGGGAGAGTGAGTCCGACCCATGACTAGGGTGGTGGGCTTGGGGTTTAGCAGAGGGAGGCCGATGCTACAAGGCTTGCCTGAGAGGCTGCCAGCTGGAGACTGGGGTCTGGAGACTAGGCTGGGGAGAGGAAGTGTGTCAGGTAGTGTCCTGTGGCGCAGAGGAGTGTGAAGTAGACTTCCATGTGGATTATTAGAGCTGCGAGTGGTCATCTTTCCTACTTCTGCCAGTTTGGCCAGGTCCTTCTCAACCTCTGTTGAAAAGAGAAAGATGATCCAAATCAAAATGAGGAGTGAGCTGGCATATTTTTTATTATTTAAATAAAAATTTCCCCCCCAAAATTACACAAGTGATTTTTAATGTAAGCATGATGGAGCCTGTAACACTTTGTATGTATTCCAGTTAAACTCTGTTAAATGAACTTCCAAGATTCCAGCATAACGTCAGACTTGTTTTGATCACTGTGCAGAGAAGCTGGTTTATGTCCCACCGGACAGATGATTCACAAATTTTACTGAGCATTAAAGTGGGCGAGACTGCTTGTTTTAATCCCTCTTCTGGGTAATGATGACAATATTTATAATCCTTGTTAACTGTGGTGAATTCAGCTTCCTCTATTAGAAAAAGTCCCAAGCTGATATACAGTAAGTATAATATGTCGTTTTTTTCCCCCTGTTCCTGACAAAAACACATTTGTTTGCTTCGCTGGTAATTCAGTTACATTTCTATTTGCAAAAGAATTAATGCAGCCAACTTCTGTGATCAACATCTGGGTTATTTTTCTCCTTGTCTTGTGCTTTTATTCCAAATTTTGGCAATCTGCAATCAACAAAGCAGTCTGGGAGTTATCTACTGAGTGGAATAACTTCAGGAATGACTCATGAGGACTGAAAATTTCTGGAAAACTGTCTACGTGAGACATGAAATGAATAACAAAATGAAGCATGTCAACTATTTCACAAACCTTGACTTCCTTGTTTTTGAGCAAATGATGTTTTACAAACAACATTTTTTCATGCAATACGAAACACATGTTTCTGCTCACTGACAAATACTATTTAGCATGCAAAGGAGAAAATGTGTGCAATACTATCCTACTTTTATATTGGGGGAAATTCAGTTTTGAACTGTGTTTACATGTCTATTCAGAACAGTTTACAACAGTATTCTTTGGGGATCAAATGAATTTATTTATTTGACATTAGATTGCTGTTTATGTGCTTTAGCAGCTCTGATTGCCTTTTTCATGCACTCAACAACCTTCACGTGTGCTGAAGGGTTTGACTTTAACACATTGTAAATCAATGGTTAAAGTGGGTATTTCTTGTTAATTTATAATTAATAATATAATTATTTATAATAATCTGCAAGATTATTAACTTTGTCTTTGCTCAGTGCGCATCATGACACCAACATTTGGCTGGATGTAACAATGAACCTCAAAGCAGTATTTCAATTAGATTACTGGTTTGCAAAACATCATCTTGACTATGAAAACTTAACCAAATCCTGGCAATGGCAATAAAATAAACGCTAAATAAAGTTCCACATACAATATGCCAGTGTAGAGATCTTTTTCACCCACAAAATGTTTTTAATATATCATGCTGTTAACAGGAAACACTCACTAGTAAATTCTGGTAAGGTTGATATTTTCAGCTTAAGATATTTACCCTCCTAATGATAACACCCATGTTTTAAATGGTGAAAATCTTCCTTTTTTTCCCTTAAATGGTCACTCCACTTATGATCCTAATATAAACCAGTTCTTCTGAGTAGTTTGTAAGAAGCTATTTTATTTTGAAGTTCTGCACATTTTACTACATTGCATAACGCATGCATCACTAAAGCTGATACAAAATTATAACTCCAACTGATCAAAAACAGAAGATCAAAAATACATCCGGAATGACAAGTCTTGATCCAAAACTCAAGCAAAACATAAAGGAACAAAGAAAGCATGATGGAAAATGAGACTGAGAAGGAGACAAGAAGAAAAAGAAACAGATCGAATCTATTAAAGCCTTTGATCAAGAAGCAGTTGCACGTGGTGAGCGAGTACACAGCCAAAGCACGCTATAAAGCATTCAGAACTCATGCAATCTTTATTGGGTACCTCCTCTAGAAATAAACAAGCGTGCTAATGACATATTATTTGCCTGCAGCTATGTAGAAAACTACTTGCCTCAACGAATTAGAACACCACCCACTGCCCTTAGTTAGATGAGTTGAAATACACTCGTCGTTAACTTAGTAGAACTTTAATACTTATTGTACCCAAAATGCAAATTAAAACATGTCATTGAGGGTTGTTTTTTTTAGCTAAAAACTAACCATATTTGTACTTTTGATGAAAATATACTTACTAAAATCCTCACAAAGTCTAAATCAGTGATGCCCAATTCTGGTCAAGTGTCACTGTACAGGAGGTTTCAGATATTTCCCTACTTCAAAACACCAGACTACAAAAAAAGGATTATTAGCAGGCTTTTGCAGAACTTGACAAGGTGTTAGGGAGATCCATTTCATTTCAATCAGGTATGTTAAAGCAAGGAAACATCTAAAACCTGCAGGATAGTGGCCTTTAAGAACCGTGCTCTTTCTTATCCTCTGCAGAAAGTTTTAAGTATACCCAGACAACAGATGAGTTGCCTTTCTTTTTTTATTATAAGTTGCATAATAAATCCTTTTATTCCCCCCACACACTCTTTTTTTCTTTTTCAGTACAATATATATTACCCTATAAAATACATACATTATGTTTTATATTTAAAAAAAAGTTCATATTCGGGCTGGAACTACTTACAGTAAACACAATATGTTGTTATTAACCATTTCTACAAGTCATAGATATAAATGGTTGTATGTAAAAAAAAAATAATTAAACGTTATTAGAAAAAAAATAAATCGAGTAAAAAAGAAAAGAAAAAAAAAATCAAATAATCAACTTCCTGTACTGATGCTTTAATGGTAAAGTTTGTGGACTTCAGCCAAAATATCCCATTAAAATTAAAGTTGGCCATGAGACTAACAAAGATGTGACATCAATGTGTAAGTTTATTTATACAAAAAAAAAAAAACTACATATATGTAAGGTATTTCACTGCACAAAAACTTTCAGTACACCCAGTGTTGAACTTTTACTGGATAAAAAGTAAACCAATTTAATCCCCACAGATTTCTACAATAATCTACTTCATTGAATAACATATGTACTAATTGTCAATATTAGCAGGCAAAATGCATAATGTGGCCTTGGGAAATAAACTTGAATTTCCTTAAATTGAGTAATCTTTGTGAAGGTTCTTATAACCCATTATACCCAAGTTTTTATTTAAAACAATTTTTCATAGCTTGAAGATTATTTTTTTGATAACTTTAAACTGTCTGAAGGGACAACGAGTAACTAGTTGGTGAGCAGCCCACTTTTAATAATGATAAGAGTGTCGTGAAAAGGTTGCGTGTTTATAATAAAGCATCTGTTGCTGCACAAATTGTACCAGAAATAAAGAAAATTCTGATTTCTAAATGAAAATGGATTTCTTTAAGACTTTCTATGAGTGTTTATTAATATGTACACTGCTTATACAAATGGGGTAACATTTTGAAATGCTACATGAGGCTCAGGCTCATGACATGGAACAGATTAGCAGCTCCTGCAGGTCTGAAACATTTAAAATAACTTTAATGATACAAGTAGTTGAAGCTCTCACCCTGAGCATTCAGTAAATATTTATAAAACAAATAACAAATCAAAGAAATCTCTGAGGCAAAAGTTGGCATACCCTTTACACAAATAATGGCTCTTTTAAGGATCGCACTGTTTTGTTTTGATGGCAGGTAGTCTATTTATTGCTGATATACAGATGAGCTGAGGAGGTCACTGCAGCTGGACGAGCATTGTGTGACTCAACGAGACCAATATGCTTCGTATAACCCTGGTGTGTCACAGTGTGACGCTGTTAAACAGAGTGGGAGGACATTCATAAACAAACAAGTGTGAGACACATGACAGTAAATGGCAGCATTCCCTCTGGCCTTCACTTCAGACTTTCATGTGATTTATAAACGAAGAATACTTGATCTTCATGACAACAAAAGCAGTCTCTGACTCACCCAGATGTCACATGTGTCAAAGACGATGCATAAACTACATGGAGAATGATATATTTCCAAACTTTGCTGGGGAAAAAAATCGGTCAGCAGCGCAGACAGGCTGACGAACTAAGCTAAGCAAAGACGTGTAACTGAGGAACCTGTTATTACTGGGGCCATGATGAATTCCCACCATGTGAAAACTACTTACTTTAAGAATGAATTCTAGTTTTTAATTAAGCAAAACAATCATTTTGCCAAAAGTGGCTCATTCTTTGGCTGGGCTCTCTTGTGCTATCTATACTTTTTTTTAAATTCATAAGTCATGTTTAAAATGTGTTTGCAGAGCATTCAAAAGAAACATTTGGCCAAATCATCATTATAGCCTCCACCTTACACAGATTAACTCATATACTCTAAAACTCATACCACAAGCATGTTTATCACACAAACATACATGCAAGTGCCTACCAGCGAGCTGTTTGCCCATGTTCTCCAGCTCTTTAGAAAAGAGGGAGTCGCCCAGTAGCAGGCCCGTTGGCCGAGTAGAGCTCCCACCTCTTACAGCCTTCAGATCAGCCTCCCAGACAGCCTGACGCTAGTTAGTAAGAAGAACACACAAAAAAAGAAAAGAGTAAGTCACATTATAAGAAAGACCCTTCAATTAACTCTTTATATAAATGTTTAGCTATTGCTGGAAATATCTGAGCCATATCTGTTAGGAGGGAAAAGAAAGAGCCAATTATTATTTTATGGGCTTTAAAAAAACACAAGAAACCACAGCAAGTGTAGATGAAAGCATATGGCATGGAGGGAACTCTGTTAAGTGAATGTAGGGCGCTAGACAGTCAGTAGTGGTTCAAGACATTTTTGTATAACTATCAGTAAATAGAAGCTGTTATGCACACTAGTGTGTTGGCATTGAGCCTGGACAGAGCAGATTGTGCACCAACCATTAAACAATATAAATTAAATAGCTCCATGCTGCACAAAATATTTCATTTTTATTTTGCAAAAATAAAATTAATCATACTGCAAAGTTAAATGAAACCCAGATTGTATAATTTTTTTACTTTTTTTTGGCCAAGTGTACAATTTCAAAAGGAACCTGTTAGATGGACTAAGCTGTGCCAAGTCCTGTATTGGCAGCTAGCCTAATCCTACTATTTTTTTTTTTTTTTTTTTTAATGTGATAGCACAAGTGGCCAGATGATTTGTAGAGTTAATGGACCAAGTGCACATGAGCTCCAAGTGCAGGTGAGAAATAAAACTTGTCAGTCATAATTCCACCACATGCAAGTTCAGTTACACAGGATAAGTTACGATACCTCTGATGCCAGCACTGACATCATTTGATGTGCTGTCTTAATGAAAGACAGAGCTGGCTTGACAAAGTGCTGATACAGAAGAGGATTCTGGGACATCTGGTGATGTATGTATGTGTAGTCTTCCAGAAATATTTAGGAACCGTGCAGTGAATAGCAAAACCAAAATATTACTAAATAACATCTTGGGTATTCGATCTTATGCAGGAGAAAAGGTTTGACAGACACATACTGTACAATGAAAATGCAGAACAAAACTGACTCCATAAGTCAGTGAGTTCAAGCTGCGACTAGCTTTTTAAAGAAATCCCACATTTATATTTTTGTTCTTCTGCCAATAGCACAAGGAAATATTTGCACTAGTGGAATAAAATAGTGGAATAAAAATACAGATTAAAATTTTTTTTTTTTTTGATTTTATTGGACTTGTGAGCACTTTAAGAAATGGTTAACTTTTACAATGAGGTAGCAAGCTATAGATACTATTCATTAGTTCAACGTAAACATCTCTTTTTACATCTTTGTAAAGATGATGCCCGGCTTCAATCAGAACACGGTGCAATAAAACTTAATCTCCTTTGTCGGTCACTTCATCTTCCACACTGATGTTTTAATGTTGCAGCTTACGCAGCTCACCTGGGACTACTGATTGCTGCTTTCATCAAAACCTGGATCAGCTCTTCAGCTGGCGCCAGTTCGTCTGCTTTCCAGTGGTATTTTTGTTATTGATCTTGTCCACTTTTGCCTGTTCTAAATCTTCAGTCAGAATTTTGTTGTTTGAATTTTTATACCTCTTCAAGCTGTGGAAAACCAACTATTATGAGTTTGTCCTGTTGGTTCATCCATCCTCTGGTCACTCTGCACCTGCCTGGAAGATTCAGTTTCTTGCACATCAGGAAAACCCTCACGTCTCTGTTCGACTCCCCCCCCCCCTTACAAGTGCGAGCATGCATTTCTAGCAACTTCTGCTTCATCAAAAAATCTGACTTTTTGTCTCCATCTTGGATCCTACTTCTTACACGTTTTAAATGACATTTGAAGCAGCCTTAGTTCTATGACATCTATTTCAATTTCACATCCTGAAGCCATCGTTCTTCTTCTAAAAGCTTCACAGAAAGTTTGTGTTGTTAGTGATAAACCTAGCCTCTGATAAGCAACAATAAAGACTTGCTAGGTTTTCCTATTTCCTGGCTGTCAAAACATTAATGGAGTTGAGATTAAGCACTGATTCCATCCCAGCACATCAACTGCCTCGGTGTGCTGATGCGCAGCTGCAAGAAACCCAAAAATGCCAAGAATGACATTTTGTCATTTGATATGTTAATATTATGTAGAAAAAATCCTACATGTCAAGGATCCCAAGCACACTGCAAGAGTTTTTTCAGAGCAAATAAGTGAAAACTGGGACCTGGTCAAGTATATAAAAAAAATATCCAGGGGATTTTAAAGTTATATGCAGAGAAACAAAAACTCTAGCAAAAAGCAGCAGGAAAGGGTCATCTGTAAAAATGTCTTTGACAGATTAGCATTTCAAATACAAGAGAATGTGCTTGTGCCGTTAATGTTGTCAACATAATCTGTTTATCTACAATTACATATGAGAACAAACTACATCATACAGTCAAAATGAAATACTTACTGCAGTAATCTTTTTTTCCCCCCAACAAAGATAAAGTCTAGTTAAAAACAAAAGAAACTGCTATACCTCTGATAAATGACTGACCATGGAAGCCTGGGTCTATGGTATTGATCTTCGTGACTGTCAGATACATGAGGCATTCTGTGGCAGCAGAACCAGAACCACAACCCCACAAGCAATCCTTAATTACAGCCCTCATAAAGCACCAAGTGGAGCTGAACATTACAAGTGGATCAACTCCCCAGCTTTATTTCTTTTTCTGTGGTGGTATCTCTCCAAATCCAACTGCATGACATCATCTACTCCTCCTCTCGCTCTGGGTCTTCTCAGACCTGGCAAACAAGGCCACCAACAGATCTCCACTTTTTAATTTCCCATACGTTTTATAATCATTATTGGAGTCTTACGTCATTAAATTTAAAGGCGTTGCAGGGGAAATTCTTTTGGAAAACCAGATCCAGATCTCATGACTATCGAAGATCAAATTTATTATGGTGCTTTAAAAACCCATTCTTGGTTCAAAGCAGCAACTGATATAAATTTACTATTATAAACATTATAACATCTGCACGAACTCTAAAGCTTCTTGTCCTGTCCACAGTAATTAGGACCATACAGTATATCCTGGAGACTACTGCACAGTCCCCAATGTCTGACAAACAAACTGCATTTACTGAGGCTTTAAACAATTCAGATCCACAGATAACATCAATACAGAAACAAAAATGTAATCAAATATCTAAGAAAAGTTTTGCTGGGGTTGGTCGAAAAAAAGCTAAATGGAAGACATCAATGTGTAAAATAGAACACCCCAGTGCAGGAAGTTAAGCTAGACAGTAGATAAAAGCAAGAAGAAAATGACAACAGGCTTGAATAGAGTCCATGGAAAGTCATAATGAACAACCTCAGCTTACTGTAACAGTTATTTTTATCAGACGATATATGGCATAAGCACATATGGGTTTAACATTGTTTTGATGCTTAGATTGGAGGCTTTAATCTACACAGGCAAAGAAACAAGAAGGAATGTATTTTCATCTCCAAAAGAAAGAGTTGCTATGATTTTGAAATGACTTTGTGGGTATATTAATGTCAGTGGTGCAAACCCAACTTTTATAACCCCCCTCCCACTATTGCAAAAGTAAAAAAATAAATAAATAAAAAAAAAAAGAAAAAAAAGGAGGAGAGCCCTCTAGTGATGCTTCAGCCCAAATGACAAATATGGATCTTTTTTTTTTTACTAAATGTGTTCCACATTGTGTGCAAAGAAGACAGAAAGAGATGATGGAATTCTAATGGTAAATAATTCACAGTCTGCATGTGTGCAGTTATATGTGTGTGGTCAGCAGTAACAATTACTGCAATCCAACATTATCCTTCACACAACAAGGACTGTTTAGTATGTGTGTGCAGGAACAGGGCTAAAACACGATCAGTCCATGACATTCAAAAGGTAAAAAACACAGACACAACTGAGTAGTTTATCTTATTTCTGTTAATTGTTTTTCAGTTTTTACCTGCATTGTTTTGTTTTTTTAAGTAATTGGAGCCTCCCCTTGGTTGCATTTAGTATTGGAGTCTAGAACACCAAATGTATCTTAGGTATTGTCTATCACTTGTACTGGATATTACTACTAAATGAACATGTTCAGACATGAGTCTTCATGATGAAACAATAGCAAAAATGCACACTTTCAAAAGCTTCATTGTTCCTTTTTGAGAAGGTATATTATTTCAGTTCCAAAAGCATCAAATATGTGGAAATCAGAGGCACGGATCAACAAGAACTCAGCCAGAAGTGCTTTTACAGAATTTAATAGTAAAATCCCTTGAGGGGGAGAAAATCCTACAAGCCTTGAAAATGAAAATTTGCAAGGACAAGATTTGCACGTGTGAGACAGAATAAATCCACCATCGTAGTTGCATTTCTTATCTTCACTCCACTGATTTTACTTATTATCTACCCTTCACACATCAATAAAGTGCATGATCATAGACCAGTTGTATCAAATGATCTTCATCAGTTGTAAGGCAGACAAACTAGACTATGGGGTCAAACAGCTGTAATAGCGGTGCAAAAGTAAGGAAACAAAAATGTGATGGCTTAGATTTCCTGTTAAACATAAATTCATGAAAAACCATGACTGATCTACTAAACCTCTCTGTGAGAAACAAGAGTGTATGTTGTCCACATAACTCAATTTGCTTTTGTAGCCCCCCGCTGGCTTGTATAGCGATGGGAGTATGTCGGATATGAGAGGTTACACTGCACTTTTAATGAATTCCTGTTGTTTTGGCTCACTGTGGAATAACCTAATGGATTTTATGGACTTGGGTACGAGGCTCAGAGGCTCACTACCCCACCAGCCCCACCACAGCCAAAAGCAAACAGGATATTGACAATAACACAGTTAGATTTTTCTTTAAAGCATCCTAAAGACACTTGTATGGCAATCTGATTGTTCCTTAGTCATGGAGGGTCAGCTGGTGGAGAAAGTTACATGACAACAGGCAGCAGATAAACTTAAAGCTAAAGCATCAGTAAAGCAAACAATCTACTCATTAGATTTGTTCAAATATTTTCATAAAGTTATCCTTGAAGGGTAGTGTGAAGTTTTCTAACTTCCCCAGTATATCACACATGAATGTTTTGGCGTTTATGTAATATTGTATGATAAAAATGTTATTTATATTGCCTGGCTGTACCTATAAATCACATCTATTTAAACTGAAGAGGAATACTTAGATTACATAGAATTACTAACTTCTGTGTAACCAAAACTTTAAAAAAATCACCCTTTTTTCTCATTCTTAAACTGATATTTGGATTTTATAAAATGCCATTTTTGTTTTACATCTCCATTTTTGTAAAAGTTATTAATCCACATTTTATTATCCAAATACACTCAAAAATAAAATTAATCACAGATGGTAAAAATCAAGCATTTGTACACGTCTGTACACAAGGTGCAGAGAGTAAACTCATGCCAAATATAAAAAGCCAAACGTATCAACTCCAACTCTGCCAAAATCCCCCTGGAAACAAATACAAACCATCATAACAGCTCTGCTTTGCATCATGCATTGCATGACACTTATTATTTTATTTCTACCAGAGAAGTGAGCAGTTTCCCCTGACAGGTTTTACGATAGTAACAGCCATACGCCTCAGAGCTAAATATGATTAAATTGTATCACTCAGCTCAAACAAAGAAGGCCGTAGAAGAATTTCTTTCTTGGAGAATTTGCTTTGGCTATCGCTTCAGGAAAGTATTGGTCTTTATGGGGCAATTATCACCTAGAGAAGCTGGCAGAGGCAGGGGGTCTGTCAGACTAATAATATCCATTAACAATGTTTACTTTCCAACATCATTGGGCATTTACAGCCCCTGACTTGTGCAGACTACAAATACAAGGCATGTATTATTTATGAACAGTCATAAACATGCTAAAAATAAACATCTCCCTTAACTTTCTAAAGAATTGATGCATGCCAATTTTTTTCTGAAAATGGAACAAATAATGAAAAACATTTCTTCAAAGGCAACGACAACAACCAAATACATTGGTACATATCAACGCTAAATGTATCACATTTGATGCTAAAAAAAACAAACATCCAATTTAAATTATCAAATAAAAATATATTTATATTTGCCCCCACCAAACTCATAAAAGTATTATAGTATTTCCATACTGTTTAGTGACTGGCCCACCAGCCCCTGGTGGGTCAGTTAAACACTTACAAGCTATTACAAATTACATTTGCCTTTCAAAAACAGCCAAACACATGCAATGAGGCACAAAGTGACCACGTTAGTAACACTAGGTGACAGGAGATGTGTGCACTTGCAGTTCCCATATGGGACACATTAAGAGCATTGTTCTTGAGTGGGCCAGACATGGCTTAATCTTTAAAGCTGTAAGGTTGCAAAGAAACAGTGTTTAATCCCTTGGTATAAGCAGCTACGAACGAGTGGAGGCTAAAAGGATCAGCTTAAATCTCTGAGTCTTATAAGATATTTTGTATTAGTTGCAGCCTACAATCACAAGTCTGGTATAACAGTGGTTTTCTGATGTTTAGGCCATGGTGTTTTTTAGTTCAGGGTGGTGGGTGTTGTGTTTGGCCTGGGTCTGCATCTGTTCCACACGCGGAGTGCCGCCTTGGCTCCAAACCCCTTTCCTTCTTTAAAAAACGCTGTAAAAAAAACTTGTCTAACACATAGAGTGAGCAATTATGAAAAAGGTATTGCTTTTTTGTCATTATACAAAAGTACCGCCGTCTTAGAGGCGCATTTTATTAACAGCATGTGAGTGTCTGCCTCCATCTGAGTCTGGTGCGTGCCACATTAGGCCATTATAGATTTCTTCCCCTACAGCATGTGAGGTTTATAATACAATCCCTCTGTTTACTGAAAATTATGCTCTCCTACAGCCCATAAAAATTTTGCTCTATAGCACAAAACAGTTGTGGCATTTTTTACATTTATCACACAAGTGCCCTGAGAGTTAAGCAAAGTGATACAGGTAGATTTCTTATTAGAGTATCATTTGTTTACTGCTGTCAATTGTGTGAGCTGAAATTCACACATAAAAGTGGATCGTATCTTGCTTGGGTCTTGTCTTTTAAACCAAGAAGCCTTAGGTGGTTTTCGCTCAGTTTCAGACAATAGAAGCTGCGGAGGAGAGAGCGACTAGGTAATTGATGGCTGTAAAGTGATCTTAATTGTTTGGTGATGGATGTAGGGAGGACACTTACAGAGTTCGACACTTGAGATGAGGCCTCGCATTCCTGCAGTCGAGCCGCCACTGTGTCCACCCCATGCAACAGCGCTGCTCCAGACAATACACACAAAATACAGGAAAATTAAGGACAGAGAAGAAAGGGGAACATGGGAAAAAAACAACTTCTAGATGTGTAAGAGAACTAAAATATTCTGGGATTAAGCTGTGTATTCTGAGACTTACAGGAGATGTCAGGTACAGCTTGTTCAGATATGTGAGGCTTGTGCTCCTCTTCTGATCGGCTGTCTGATAGAGTGTCTCCCTGCAACCTAGAAACAACACGCAACACATATACAAAGCTGTACACACTGTGAGGAACTACATATGCACTGCAGTGTTTGATAGCTGAATGTCAGATAACACATCATGCTAGTTTTTATCAGTCTGAGGTGATGAGACAAAGAGGAAATCTCTTTAGCAAAACTGGGATGGTAAGAGAAAAGACCTATGAGGGTTAGTTTGGGGATAACAACCCAGTTTTTTTTTTTTTAATTCTAAGCTTATTGTATTCCTGAAATCGTATCTGGAATGGTGCTTTCTTTTACATAAAATCATAATAAGCACTTGCAGAAATGGAAAGAAGCAGTTTCTCTCTGCTTAGTAAAAAAAAAGAACTGAAAAATTGGCACAGGGTGATTTAAGGGTTTTTCCTTAAATCATGCATTGGCTGTTCTTTATCATAATATGTCCCAAACCCCTATATTATATATATATAATAGAAGCGGGTCTGAGAGATTTGGCCGCCTCCCTAAGATACTAAAAGATTTATTTCCCTGAGACAGCAAAGTAAAGGATAGCAATTTCTTGGCTCTTTACTGCGCAGCTGCATTCCCAGCCGTAGGGTCTCTCGGTTTCTACCTGTACAATGAGGGTTGAAGAACATTTTCAAGTGTAATCTATTTCTTTCCTTCTTTATACATCCCTCTCCTTTTCTTTCTTTCTCTTTAATTGTCTTTATAATACAATTTACTGAACCCAAGATGACAATCGTAAGGCCTTCTCATTCTCTGAACAAAAGCTGCTCGTAGCCACAAGTCTTCATTACCATTCCCTCACCACATTCCTGATATGAAAGCAATTAATTTAATGAGAACTACAAGCCCAAGAGGAGGATTGTGTAGATTTATTTGTGTCCTAGAACCGTACTGCCAACTCCTCGAGAATGCAACTGAGATCCGGGATGCGTTTGCATGCACAATGCTGTAGGTTTTGTGGAAGGAATACACCACTATTAAAGGAGCTGATTAAGTGCATGATGGAGGTGGATGAAACAGTGGTGTGACCACAACTAAAGCCCAAAAGACAGACATGGACACAATAAGTATATGCCCACACGGCACTTTACACTTGAAGGAGCCAGCAGAGAGCTAAAGGAAGCAGAGCGTTTCCTGACCTGCGGCTGCTGGTAAGGAGCCACACAGGCTGGCTGGACTTTCTGGTGTGGACAGTGTCTAGATAGAAAGGAAGGAAATGGGGAAGAGGTCTAACAAGGCTGGAATCATTTTTACTGCAGGGTCAGGTTGGATGGATGGAAATGTAGAATTAGATCTGAAACATGCAGTAATGTTGAGAAGTGCTTCTAGAAATTAACCATTCAGGAGACTGATTTGTCGCCTTCATGGCACAGGTGTGAAAGTAAGTGTCACCTTTTCCTGGCTTCGTGTCAAGCCAAAATGGGTGGTACATGTCAAAGCTAAGTGTTTCAGTCTTGTTTGCGTAGGCGGCCAGATGGAGCGAATGTGGCGTACATATGTTAACAGTGTAACACATAGAATCACTGACCTGTAAGAGCTCATAGCTAAAACACACAGAAGGAGATGAATTCTAATGTTTTTCTCGAGGGGTGGCATGTATGTGAGGAATGCATGTCCAACTAGGGCCAGCATTCCCAGTTTCATGCAGAGCCAAGCAACCCTCTACTGTCTTTGTGACAGTTACATAATAGTGGAAAGATTCTGTGTATTTTTGTGTTTTATTTAAATGAATTTTAAAAATATCTTTTAAGTTAATACTTTACCCTCAGTGTGAAATCATTTTATGCATGTATACTGTTACTGCAGTGAAAAAGAAGGTCTAAAGACTGGCTTCATACTGAAAGGTATGTCTGAGATAATATAAACAGAGATCATGAACAAACCACAGTAAAAGAAAGGCATATCACCATATAACTTCCCAAAGGAAAACTTATGGAGCAAAACAAGTGTCAAAGATAAAAAAAAATATGTGTACAACAATTTGTGTGTAACTTCTGATAACTTCAGAATAAAAATAACTTTGGGTACTTGCAAATGCATGTTCAAATCCACACATCTGAGTTTTAAGATTACTTTTACACTCAGCTTCTTTCCCATCTACAAATGCATGGTGTGTTAAAGTGCTGGTGGAAAGCTAGGCCATCGGCTTAATGCATTATTTCCCCTTTATGGGTATTTCAAGGTGGGATCTGAGTAATCTGATTGATTACAATAGCTTATTGCACCTTGTTCAGAACACCCAGGCTGAAATTTTGTTATCTAGAATCTAGAAAGAAACTAGAAATACTATTTGTGGACTACAGGAATCTAAATGCAGGGTTTTAGAAAAGTTACTTCCCATGGGCTTGGCCTAGTCATCCCAAATAAAATGAAAAGAAAGAGTGCTTGTGTATGGATACTGCTGTTATCAGGAATGGCATTCAGTCCTTATTACAATGGAGCTGAAGAAGCCTCTGTCTGAAGACTCTTTGTTATCTAATATCTATGTTGTGTAGAGGGTGTGCAGTGTTGCTCATTGACATGGCAGCATGTGAGGTATACTATAATAGGCATACTATGTTGCACATCAGCTCGAGGGCACAAGAGTAATCCCCAGTACAGAACCAGCATTCTTTATCATTGTGCTCCATTTCTTTGAGTCACTGCATCTCCATCACAGACTCACAGAGGAAATATCTTTGCCTCCCCTGCCCCCTGTTCACAGCTTTATGCATGTATGACTTTTAGGACATGCATGCTTTAATATCCGTGTTAGTGGATACATGGACCCATGCACACATCACTTTAATTGTTCATGGTCTGTATATTCCTTACAAAAAACTTAGCCTGAAATTTGGCCTGAATCAGCAGGAGAGAAGAAGACAGAAAAAAAAAACACAAAACAAACAAACAGGAAAAAGCAAAAAGAGGCTAAAAAACAGGTCCTGATACAGATGTTGCTTTGCCACAGAACCAGCCATGAGACCAGAGTATCAACAATTTGCTTAGTAACATCAAGTCAATAAACTGCCAACAAAAACCCAGAGATAACATTCATCATCTTCCAAAACCTTTGACAATATCCCAGAGCCTGTGTGTGGAACAAAACTGATAAGCTGCATGAATGAAAGAAGAGTGGGAAACAAACCCCAAACAGTGACGGGTACACAGGCAGATGTGTTCTTGGCGTCTCATCATGGTACTCGGTTATCTCTGACTAGTATCAAGAAATAGATTTGCCCATACCTGCCTGTGGTATCACACCCACACCTTAGAAATCTGAACACTGCACATATGCAGTAGATCGTGAAGGGTAATGTGTCAGAATAAATAAGAAAGATAAAGGAAGACATGATGATAATGGAGACTATTATCTGTGTAAAAACGGAAAACAAGCAGCTCTGGAATGGACTTAAGACATGACAATATTTTCCTTTACCTGGGATACAAGTGCAGATAGAGGGGAAATGGAGGGTGGGGACTTGGAGAGGTCATGACTCAGAAAAGAGAAGCTTGTAGAAAAAAAACAAATAATCAAAACAATAATAGCATGACCTTATCAGGAGAGAGTCTCCGAAATGTTTGTCCTCGGGAATTCTAATGTTGCAGACATTTGTGATAAACCATGACTTTCTCTTGAAATTAACCAAGTCGTCTTGCTGCCTAAAGCTAACCAAAATAAAATCATTTCACTGAGGAGACTCAAACCTCATTCTCCTCAGTGAAAGTCCTGGATGTAGGCCATTCATTCTGTGAATTGTTGCAGGTATGGATGAAACAAACTGAAAAAAATTAGACTGAGTCAGAGGAAGGCTTTCACTGCTGACTGGACAATCTGTACATATAAACTAAATTATTTCTGTTACTCTAAGAGAATATGCAGAGATATTATCAACCACATTGTTTTGTGGTTGTAGGAATGTTGATGAAATGTGTGATGTGCAGTTAAAATCTTTTAATATTCCAATGAAGTGACCTTAATAACCAAGTATGCAGAATTCACATGCAGTTTGAATTTATGCTGTGGAGGCTTCAGTAGCTCAGAAGCAGACTGCTGCACCATCAAGAGCACTATTGCAAGTTTTTCATCTCAATTGCTGTCAAGACTTGACACCAGTATGGCAAGAAGCTGTGACTGTTTTACTGCCCTTTTGTGCTCATTACTACACAATTTTAACAGTGTAACTTGCAGTCATATGTGCAATAGCATGATTTATAGCTGGACATTTAGATAGTTATCTGTTTATACACCATGTGCATATGTGTGATTTACTTTTTGCAAACATTCTATCACTTATCCATTAAGCATGGCTTCTTATGTTTAAACTGACAAGCCAAATTTTTAGTTCCCCATAGTGGGAAATAAATATGTTTTCATTCTTGCTGAGTTTTTGATGGTGAGGAAACATGACATTCTGCAGTTCTACACAGGGATATAAACTTTACTGTTTCTTGGCCAAGTGCAGTAAAAGAACTAAACCGTCTGTAAAACAGCTGCTTGTTTTGTTGATGCCTAGTTTCAACCCTAATACTAAACAAAGCAGACAGCTATGCAAGTTGTATGAATTCGTATGTCTGAATCTCGGCAAGAAATCTTTGCAAAGGTCCAACCACTTCTATTAAATCTTCACAAGAGCCAATTGATTCTGCTACAGAGCTACAGAGAAGGTGGAAACATTTACCTGGCACACCTAGAGCAGATGTTGAGTGTAACTTTGGCCTGTGGTTCAGACTGATAGGAGCTGCGTCCCTGGCTGAACTTACTGCCGGATGGAGCCAGCCCCGTCACACCCTCCATCCGCAGGTCATCCAGGTCCTCTGAGAGCAGAGGGAGTAACACAGAGAAACAGGAGGGAGAACAAGGAAAATAAAGAAGGTGGAGAGAAAATATAAGACAGAAAGGACAGGCATTATTGCCCTGTAATGACATCTGCTGAGAGCCAAAGAACCAAGCACAGCCATCTTAGTAGGTAAACATTATCACTCCAGCCAAACTGAAGTGTTCTTGCAGATGCATACCATGCACATGTGTGCATTCACAAGAATATGTAGATTCTGAACTTCATGACTTCTCTCGTCACCCAGAAATCTCTTTCTTGAGAGGAACGATGTTGAAGAATTGATGACAGGGCAGAAAAAAAAAAAACAGGAAGGACAACAGGCTGAGGGTGAAGGGGGCAAAACACTTTAGTGGGTGAGAAAATTTGTGGGAGAAAATGGAATTGGGAGGGAAGCGGAGAGCTGGGAAGTTGGGCTCTGTCTGATATCTCTGTGTCCTCAAACAGTCCCAGTGGAGCACACACACGTACTGTAGAGCCTCTCTCCTCTTAGACTAAAGAAGTCCATATGTATCAGACACGCCAATACTGCTCATACTAGCTTCTTTTTTTTCCCTCTCTGTTGTGGACAAGCAGCTGTATTGCACACAGAGTTAACAGGTGCAGGATGTCTTTTAAATTTTTTTTCAAACTTTCATATTAATTGCATTAAATTTTTTTCAAAGACATCTGCTTTATCTCTAACTACAGCTGTTCTCTATGAATTGAAACTCTGTCCATATAATGCAGCTAGAAATTTGACCTTAGACATTTGGGTAGCATTTAAGCCTAAGCGGGATCAGCTGTCATATCCTGGTGAATTTTCAACATCCAGTGCACATTTATACACCACCTCCATTACCACAGTACAAAGACAATAGAGAGAATGCTCAAATTACATTAATAACTAGATTTATGGCAGAACAATGATGTAGAATAATATGAGGTCAGCATGTTCTGTTGAGCAGAGACTTATAACAGTTCGTTAATAACACAGTGGAGCTTCTGAATGAGCCAGACCATTTTGTTTTTCAATGGATCCCCATGAGATAAAACATATTGCTGTATTTTCTGTATCACACTTCTGTCCGTGAGAATAAATAGTGATTGGGTGTTTTGGACTTTAACGAGCTAGTCAAGTTTTTTTTTCTTCACATTGATTAATGTTGATTTAAACTATTTAAGTGGTTGCCATGATAATATTTGTGCCTGAAGGTAAAGGTCACGTTCAGGACACACTTGCCTTTTGCTGCTGCTGTTGTTGTTCTTATATATGTAATGCCAGACTATGTGTGTGTTGTTATTTTGAATTAAACACCGATACTTATTTTCTTTGGGATCATATTACATTGCCCCTGGTTTGGAAGGGAAAAAAAGGGCCTCACATATTGCAATAGGAGAATGCATGACTAATCATCTGGATTAGATTGGATGACACCTGCTCATGAGAACTCTCTACCTCTGTCCATCAGCATGGCAGACCCCCCCCCCCAAAAAAAAAACAACAACATGTCATGTCATGTCATTTTCTGTACCGCTTGTTCCCATTAGGGGTCGCGGGGTGAGCTGGAGCCTATCCCAGCAG
>JBAMHW010000020.1:13723521-13746348 GCA_037177495.1 Rhadinocentrus ornatus | reverse complement strand
AAATAAATAAATAAATAAATAAATAAATAAATAAATAAATAAATAAATAAATAAATAAATAAATAAATAAATAAGACTTAGTACACCCATAATATAACCAGGTGCTAATATTCAAATATACTTTATTTACTGATTATCAGCAAGTTTGAGAACATCTATAAAAGGCAATGATTTTGGGTGCTTACTAATCCAAAGTATTCAACTGATGATAAAGAAGCAACTGGTTTTTGGCATTCATCATGTACTTAGAAATATTATTCACATTTAGTACAGTTCTCATTATCCCAATATAAGGCACTGGGAGTGGTTGTTCTAGTAAGTTCACCGAAAAGGCAGCTTGTTTAATATTCATAGAAGTAGAATAAGGGGCAGACACAAAATAAAATGAAAAAGTTACATCTCAGGCGCTACAACTCTCTGTTAACATGTTAAATGTTAAAATTAATGACAGTACAAATAGAAAAAAAACTGAACCAGTCTTGTTTGGAAGGATTACCAAGAGACAGCCCCTTCTCTTACAAAAAGCCTGACAGCACAAGTTAGACGTGCAAAGTTGCATCTGAACAAACCACAAGACTTCTGAGACAAGGTCCTGTTAACAGGTGAGACAAAACTGGAGATGTTTAGACTATACAGACCCATTTTTGTTAAAAACTAAAAAGGACAACATACTAGCACAAACACCTCAGTCGACTAAAGAAATCCTCTGTTTTAAGTTTTCTCGAGCCAAATGTGAGGGGAATACTGATTGACAGCTACAGCTTGGCTGAAACTGGGTTGTGCAACAAAACAATAATTCAAAGCACAGCAGCCAATCTACAACATCATGACTGTTGCAGAGGCCCAAAGTCCAGACCACCCTACTAAAATGCTGTGGTGTGATCATGAGAGTGCTGTACAGAAAGAAATGCCTGCAGCAGCAATGAACTGAAGCAACACTGTAAAGAAAAGTGGTTTTATGAGTTATTGAATCAAGCAGTGCAACTGCCTTTGCAATTTGGCTTTTTACTTGTTAAATAATGTGAGATAATGACATTGTTGTATTGTATTACCTTATATGTTGTTCAAAACTTGGCAAAGAACAGATTACTTTTAGTCATCTTTTGATACATAAAACTTCAGTTGAAAAAGGTATTCTGGAACATTCTCCTCACATTGCCTTGACAAAAATGCTGGATAGCACTGCAAAAGATATTTTATTTTTCAAGGATGAAGATGATTTTTTACACCCTAATACTGAGAGAATTAGATAGGTCAGAGTGCAGACCTGTGCTTAAGTCAAGTTTGATCTACTGAGCATGGATTTGTTGTTTTCTTGGTTCGACAATTATCTGAAGGAAAACAATTTAAAGCTTTTAGTGTTGTCTAGGTTACATGCAACAGTTGTGACAGTAATTGAATTAATATGAATTACCTAACACACTTTGTAAACTAGACTTAAACCTAGTTTTAGCCGCTTTTAACATGCAAGTTCACAACACCATGCTCCCATAAAGGATTATGTCAACATATGGAAAATTTGGTGTGTGCAAGTCTTCTCCTGTGTCTGCTCAGCCAAAGTGTGTGCATACTCTTTACATTCACAATAGACCTCAGCATGCCTCCCACACAATACCACCATGATATGTTTATAGTGCCTCTCCTGCAAGACCAGTTTACCCTGGGTCCATGACAGCCTCCTAGGCCTCTGTCTAGACACAACAAACGTCTGTCCACACTCGCCCATTTGTCAGCATGTCACATTTTCACTCCCTGGGCACCAGGGCAGCCATGCATGCTACCTCCCCGTTATACGGCAAGACATGGCAGATAAATAAAATGAGTCTACAAAGGGTGGGTAGGGGAAGGGGGTAGGTGTGCAGAGGAGGAGGGAGGGAGAAATGGAAACTATTCAAGCGATGCAATCCCAACAAAAGGCAAGAGCGATGAGGAATTCCGTGCCGCAATCACTCACTCACAAGTGAAGCCAGAGAGGATAGGAGCAGAGTGCACGGAAAACGGGTTTGTGTGCAGCCTCTCTGTAAGTTTCCATGTAATTTAATGTTGTTTAGATAGCGACGAACTGACTGGCTCTTTCTTGCTCTTCGTCTAGCTAAAAGCAGAGCTGAAGTCATAATTAGCGCACCATCTTCACAAATAACTTAATGTACACCTTCTCAGATGATGCGTTGACAGATATATAGGGTGGAATTATCCAAAGCGCTACCGCACACGTGGAGAGGGGAGGGCACGCTCGCACGTACACACTTCAACAGTCATCCTGCATCGGTTCTGCAGCGTTTAATCAAGTGGCATGATTTACTGTGTCTCATCTAAGTGAAATAATTGAATTTTCCATTCTTTCATGAGCAGCGACGACGTGCAACTACAAAACACTGGGTTCTAATTAATAGTCTGTAGGTGGCAGATGCTTTGCTCCTTACGGTGTACAGCCAAAAGCTGCACTCACTCACATGCAGGGACCCACATGTATGAGCAGCATTCTCAGACGTGCAGATAAAAAGGGCGCACAGCAACACATGCAGTGACACTTGCAGACCTCACACTTCTGCTGCCCTCACACATTCAACCAGCATTTGTGTTTCATTAAATCCCAAACATAAAGCCTCCATTTGGCGGTTTGTCGTCACACAGACGATCTTTGATGTGATTCGCGACAGAGACACATTTGTTTGGCTTGGTAATAAAAACAATATTCCAACTTACATATCGTAATTATGTTTCAGGTTTTAATGGCACCCTAACTCTGAGCCTCTCCTCCAGGCCCTAAAAAAAATTCTGTTATAAGCAGCTCCGAGTGCCACAATAAAAACCCTGATCAGAAGCAGATGGGGACACACATGAGCGTGAGTAACATCACAGCTCTGATGTCTGTGGAAAGTCTTATCACAGGCCTTGGTGCAAGTCTTGTTTTAACTCACTTTCTAACCACAAGTAGAACTGAAATTAGGCTGTGATGTATTGATGCATCACAACGCCAGTCTTTATACTTGGCTGCAGTCCTTGAAGAAAGCATGTATGGTGTAATGTATAACAAAACATATGTTTGCCAGGATAAAGGATGCCATCTACAGTTCAAAACAAATAATGGTAATCATTGGCAAAAGAGTTAAGGAATCAAAGAGAAAAGAGGTGTGTTGAAAGAAGCTGCAGAAAGTCTACTAACTACAAACAAGTTATGTGCAATAATTTTTTTTTCATATATTATCCTTCTGTTACACAAAATAAGATGCTCCTCAACTTTTGCATTCTCTCACATGAACACACATTAACTTTTTATATTACACCCTAGTAGTTCAACAACTTTATCACTTATAAATATCAGTCTACTCCTTTTCTTAAGCCTATTACAGAGACATGACAGATCCAGGAAGCAGTGACGTTTCAAGCTAAGTAACATAATGCATCTATTCACACACATTCTTCATCTGTGATATAACAGCACTATCTACAGATTACATACTTGGGCTCCTATCTGCCATCTTTTGTTTCTGTCTGGCTACACTAGCCACAATACAGCATCACTGTACCCATTCAAGTCTTTCCCATGTGATTTATCTTCTCAGATCATCTAAGGTGCACACACACAGGAGATGCTGGCTGGTATTAGACCACGTGCCTCATAATGTCTAACTCTAGATTTAAAAAATGATCACATAAGTCTGCTTGCCTATGAGCAATTGCTTACAGCAATACCACCGTAACACCAGAGGAATTTGCCTCTTGATTAACGTATCCATCTGCACCGCAGAGACTTTTACAGGCCATCAGTTACTCTTTTACTGGGGAGGTTCTTCGTACCAACAGGCCAGAATAAAACCCTCAGAGGTGAGCCCAACCCTTTTAAGCTGCTACCTCGAGTAAAAGATTTAGTGTTGAAGAAATGTTCATTACTGAAATACAGCATACAGTGCTTTGACCTACCTCCTCCACTCCTGCACCACAATGATAATGCCTTGTTTTTGTCAGTGTAAAATGTTTCCAAGGCAACTGTTGTGTCTTTAGTTGTTTGGGCAACGGTGAAGGAGGCAGTGGGGGTGATTGAAGTGCGTGCATGCAAATTTACAGTATGTGTGTGTGTGGCTGCTGGCATTAAGAAATGCACCCTCGCCTGCTAATGCAAACATGCAGGGATACATACTGTTTGTTTATTACAACAATTTACCACAAATTTGATGACAAGCCATTTTCGCTCACCGTCACTTTTTGTTTTCCTTCATACTTGCTTAATAACATTCAAGAACCAATGCAGTTTTATTACATCTATTTCGGATCTGCATTTACTTTCTGTGCCATTTAAAATTTTACTATGCAAAGAAAAGTACACCCTCTAATCAATTAAGAGGATTTACATTTCAGGACACATGACACATTAAACCATGTTATTCATATACACAGAAAGCCAAAATGCAGACGCAATTTGTGACTAACTAAATAAACTCCATGATTTTACCTCTTGCAGCAGAGGCGAACCTCTGTGGGCCCCTGCGCAATGTCCTTAACCCCCAAATTGCTCTCCCACCGCTGAAATATGGTAGCCCACTGCTCACTAGTAAATTTAGTAAAGATGGGTAAAATGCAGAAGCTAACTTCCCAATCGGGGTTAAAAAAGTATATAATAATAATAAAAAATAAAAACAATATTGCTATTAAATAGGCTGAGGTCTGGGTTTTGACTGGATCATCGCAAAACCTTGAATAATTTTTTTTTTAGCCATTCTGTTGCAGATTTGCTGCAGTGATTGGGATCATTACTCTGTTGCATGATACTATCCAATTTGACTCTCAAATACTTTCTCATACAGAGGAGTCGATGGTTGACTCTATGACTGCAAGGTTTCCAGGTCTTGTGGCTGCAAAATAAGCGCAAATGATCAACCCACCCCCATGCTCAACAGGTATTATGGGATGTGTGTGCTGGTATGCTGCGTTTGGTTTAAATGAAGTGTGATGCTGTACATTGTGGACCCGCTTCTCATCCATCCAAAGGGCGTCATTCCAGAAGTCTTGTGGTTTGTTGTTTTAAGATGCTTTCTTTTAGCAAACCCCTCTAAATAAACCACATTTGTCTGACATTATCATAAACACTTAACAGGCCTGCAGAGTCTGATAGTCAGTTTTGATTTCTTTGCCATTTGTATGTTAGGTTCTGTCCTGGGATGAACCTGTTGAGATGTCCACCCCTAAGATCATAGTAGCTGTAAACTATGTTCTAAACCTTTGAATAATGTTTCTCAGTGTAGAATGATGGTATCTAAATAGTTTTGAAATAATACATTTGTCAGGGAAGATTATCAAATGAATGAATGCTTTCTATTAAAAAGAACAACTATTATATCAAAGATGCACTTTTAGCCCCTCAGACCTCCATAAATTTCATGGTTAATCTCATAGTCACACTTGGATGCAGGCTAACCAGTGATGTTACCCAAATAACACTCCAGTTAAAAGTCAGACTGCTTTAGAAAGACCATAAAAAAGTCTCACTTTCCCTTTCCAAGTCTAAATCTGGGCTATTGTATCATTTTACAGGCAGTGCCGGATTAAAGATGTAACACATTCAAACAAAGGAGCCACACACAGCTACAGTAACTCACCTACCACGTCCTGACAGAGCTTTATCTTGCCCTCATCTTGTCCCTGTCAAACCATCACTACTCCCCTTACATCCTCCTCTCCTGTTTCAGGAATCACGCCAGAGTGAGTTGACATACTGAAATGGTCTACTGGCTCACACAGAGGGGGTCTGCTCACTGTCATATACTGTTGCTTCACACTGAGAGAAGTTCTGTTACCCCCTGAACAATGAAAATGTATATGTGAGATGATCTTGACCGCAACCCTCCCACATTGTCCATTCTTTAGGATGGGTAAAGGTAGAAGGGAACAAATTTTTTTTTTATGTAATGTTTTCCCAGTGCCAGCACACATATAAATTCAACATATTTCAAACATATATATTCACAAAAGTAGATTTGAGAATTCAAAGCATATGTGTCTGAAATATAAGAATTCAAACCTGCAACAGGGAGCCAGTAAACTTATAGCAGTAACTTATAATAAAAATAACACTGCAAGCCAAAAGATAGTGTGTTTCTCCCCACACGCTGAACTTAGCTTGTTTTTTTTGCCGGAGATAAGTAGAATACTACAGTCTCCCCACCACCCAGTGAAAGCTGGAATCCTGTTTTTATTTTTCTTTGTTTTTAGAATGTGTGACTCATTCAGTTTTAATATGGATTGGGCTCTGGTAAATATTAAGTGCAGAACTAATGAAAACAGGGAAAAAGCAGTGTGATACTTTACCTGAGAGTGAGCAGCGAATCAGGGAGAATTAACCCCTGAGCTGATATGTCCTCTTTTTGGAAGAGTCTAAAACAAATCCATCTTAAGACATGTCTTTGATTTTAGGACTGCATTAAACTGGGAAAACTATTCCAAGGGGATCTTAGTATTTCTCATGAGCTTCTTATACAGGTACTGGCAATAACACATCCAGAATGGAAAACCCTTCTGCACAATATGAAAATGCTGATTACTTTCTTTGTATCTTTTAAGCCTGTTTTTATTAGACATTTTAGCCCCTCACAGATGTTGTCGCTATTACACGCAAGGGCAAGTTAGTGTACTTTTCCTGCCTCCTAGTGGACATTTGGCAGTGTGTTTATAGCTCATTGTGTCTTGGAGCTGTCCTTGGACAGCTATGACAGATCACAGCCACACTGCAGGCTGTTTTCACTTTTAAGTTCCTTGCATCAGCAGGGTTTGCATCTCTCTGTACAGCAGAAATCAGCTCAACAAGGAGCTAATCAGCAGGTGTGATTAACAACTCCGTGCAAACTGTAAAACAACAAGGAGGCACTAGTGATGTGCATCAAACTTCAAAAGCAGTTTTTAAGATTTCCTTGCAAATGTTAGAAAGCCTGTGCACAATTGTCTGCCAGATAACTTCAAATATACTCAGACACAATTATGGAATCATAAACCCTAATCTACAATGCAATATTTTAGCCACTAGAGGTCATCCTAAGCAAATGCTTAAAACACAGCCTCTAACAGATTCTGGTACTGTATGATATTTTTCTGCATTATCCGATAGAAGGTTAAGCAGTTCAAAATGCTGATACAGATACAGATAATAAGCTATAAATATGTATTTCATTACCATGTATGTTTTGGGGTGCTAGAGGAAACCTGATGGTAAATATAAAACAGGTCATTTAAGTGGTAACAGTTGACTTACAAACTGCAGCTAGAGGTGCATCAAAGTTCAACAAATCCTTGAGTCTTTGAGCACATCATTGAACCCTTACTAGTTCCAGGAGCACTTCTGAGCCACTGACCATATGGTTTAACCTTCATGTGGACAGCTGCAGGGAAAAGAGAATGAATATCTTCTTCATAGATCAATATACAATCACAGGTTCACCATCTCTGTCAAGGCTCAGCACTCATGCATTTGGTCACAGCAACTAAATTTGTGCCAAGCACTTCTTTGTTCTGAATGAAGCTCAGGAATCCTCCTGAGGGTCTTTTATTTCTCTGAGCTACAATGTGTTAGTAGTAACAACCGTTATAAAACTAACGCAGTGAAGCAGTCAACACAGAAGTAGCATCTCTGGAGATCTCCATGACCAGGCCTTGACAAGGAATCAGGAATGACCTTGATTGTTTCCTCTGAATTACAGCTTGGGGCTTCAGTGCAGAGCCACTAAGGGAATATGCCTGTGTTTCAGAGTTTTGATCAAGGAAGGTCATCACAGACCACCAACATCTCACTTTATGGTTGTATTTATCACTATTATGTCCTGCTGTCCTGGGTCATGACTGTGTGAGGCTGGTACTAAAGCATATAAAACCTCAGTGTTTTGTCTCCTAGAGTTTTTTTTTACTTTAAGAACAGGTCCACATGCAGAAATAAAATTAATTCATTCATAAAATTGGTTTTGGCAGTAGATACAGGATTTACGGTAAATGTCAAACACACAAGACTAAAACACAAAATCATGCAAATATAAAACCAGGAAAGCATTTGTTTGTGGAGGCTCGATTTGTATTCAAAACACTTAGAGAAGAGGCTTGATATAGTGACTTAAATTGCAGTCCTTGGTCAAAGAACTGAATGGTCGTCATATAAAATTAACAACCAGTTTTTAAAGAAATAAGCATTTTTAGACATCATTCTTGCTTTGTTGATAACTGACAACAATAAGCGAGCACTTCATTAAAAAGAAATTCACACTGATCTGAGAATTGTTGCAGCTTCAGGACGTGCAACCTGCAGGCACTCGCTGTCACACATCAATAGAGTAATGTGACCCTATGGATGACCCTGGTGCTAACAAGCAGAGAAGCATCAGTGCTGTGGCAGAAGAGCAGAGAGCAAAGGCGTACGTAGATTGCATGTCACCACAGAGTAACAGCTCTACAGAGACAACTTGAGAGACGCTGAAGCACTATAATTGGAGTGGATGTTACTGTAGATGATAAAAAAGCTCGCTGTGTGTTGTTCTCTCTCAAAGTAAAACTGTATCACAGCCTTTTTACAAGCTAACCTGAAAGTCAGTTTGCATAAAAGCTAAATAATTAGCTTTGACTAGCTGTAAACTTTGGTTTAAAAGTTCAAATTTTATAGCACCTGTTGCATGTAAATTTTTACATTGCAGTGGGATTTTAAGCTACTGTATTTGCGAGACTCCCTGCAGATGAAGCTTACAACATCACAGAGACAATAAGAAAAAAGAAGGAGCGCTTCAAGACGTGAAGTATTTTAGGTCCCAGATTCAATTTGGCATTATGCATTAAATCCTAGATCTGCACAGACAGCATGACAAGCTCTCAGACCATCCAGTGAACGGAGCAGAAACTAAACTACATGTCAGGTGCTCTTTCCTCTGCTATTCATCTATTGTAAGTCAGCACATGGCAACATGACTGGTATTTAGGAATATATGTCAGACTACAAATGTGGATGGACTTTTAACTGGAATACACTGCCATCTTTAATACACCCCTCTCATTAATTTATCATATACAGAAAAAATCGGCTTCTTTCAAGGGAATAGTTACCTCTACCAGCTTAACTTTCCTGTCTGTTATTTCTTGTTTTACTATTTTTAAACAGGAAAGCTGTGAAATCAAAATGTAAATGTGAACGTATCACAGTAATTAAGTATTTGACATTACCCAAAAGCTCCATGGCATCATCCTCATCCTCCATCTCTTCTTCCACAACAGAGGGGGCAGGACTGTTGACTAAATCAAAGGAATCCTGAGACAACATGGCTGCCAGGAGCTTCTTGTGATGCTGCTGTTGCTCCTTTAACCCTTTGCTCTTTGTTTCCATCTTCAGGCTGATGGAGAAAAGCACAAGATAAGAAAAGTGTATCTAAGCTGTCTACAGGCAGAACAAAATGTTTTTGCATCAGCTGTGTGAAGATGGTACAGGTGACCCCTTGGTTGTTAGATACAAAATACAAGTCTTTAAGTGTCGTGCAGGAGGAGGATACTTAAAGCAACAGTTGCACCGCCAACCAAAAATTATTCAAAGTTTAGAAGATGTCAGTTTAAAAAGTAAACTTGAAGTAAGGTTTTATATGCAGAGAGGTTGAAAACATCCCTTCAAGTTTTAGAGGAAACAATCAGATCCAAAAGACAAGAACAAGAAAGTTTTAATTTAACTTTTAAGAGAAGTCATATGAGCCATAGACAAAAGGATTTTTGTTCTGTTTACATCTAATGTTCTTACCCCACCATTTTTTTGTATCATGAAAGATATATGCTAACATTTCTCACACATCATTTCTAATCATAAGCTGTTGTTTTCTATCCTATTAGGATCCAGCTGTGGAAAGACCCCATTTTTCTGCATAATGCATCTACGTTTGCATTTGCTCTGCAACAGCCTAATACAAATTCATAATTCTCAGACTACAGCAAGGAAGGCTGGTTTCTGAATAACCAACATGCTGAAGAAATTCATTTTCCTATCCCTCTGGCTGAGGGTAGGAACCATAGAGGCGGAAGAGTATTCATCTGGTGCTAATCTTTGTTTAATGACTTCTATTTAAGGCTAATAGGCAAAGGCCAAAAGATGACTGGTATTCCATTATATTCTCTGTGTGGTATTTTTACTAATTATATTTGTTGGCCTTATTCTGGGCATGAATCATTTTCTACGGCTGTTTTGTTTCTCCTCCTCCTCCATTTATCAAATTATTTGGAGATGGGGAAAAATTTGGAGCATTTTGGTTTGATTGCAAACAACCCTTCTGAACCTGAAAGTAAACCTTTACACAATGAGAGAGAATGTAAACTAAGGACGGCAAACCAACCAGGCTAGTTATAAAATTAATATCAGGAGTTAGCCATTTTTTTTAAACTTTTATTTACAGTAACCAAAGGAGCCATTCTGAAGTGAAACTCATTAAAAACAGTTTTACTTTAAATAAGTATGCTTTGACTTTAATGCATGACTTATTAAAAGTGTATTAGAACAAGACCAATTTTATGGTAAGCAGAGAGTTGAGTCAAAAGGAGAAGCTGTTGAGTTAATCTGTTTCAGCCCTTACCAATAATCATGAGCAGTACTCTGGGTCACCCTTAGGGAAAAGGGGAAGAGCTCACTCATCCAAGTCGGGCTCAGAGTGGAGTCACTGCTTCTCCACTTTGAGAAGCTCATTGAGGTGGTTTAGGCATCTGGTCTGAATGCCTTCTTTATATGTCCCAGGAGAGGAGTTTCAGATGTGTCCACTGAGGGACAGACCCAGGCTTTACTGGAGAAGTCATCACTCTCAGCTAGACCTCCTGGAAAAGCTGGAGGAGGCTACTTACACTACCAACCAGCCCGAACAAGTAGTAAAAAAAAAAAATAGAAACTGAATACAAAGATGATTTGATGTCAAGTTTTTAAGGCTCTAAATGAGCTGGTCCCAAGTGGGACCTTGAGTCTGAAAGTGTACAAGTAACAGAAAGGATGTCAAATGGGATTTTAAAAAAGGGCAGTGGTGGTTTTGTCAGTTTTCCATTTGATCAGAATCATTTTTAGCCTAAACTCCCAGCCCACAATCAGACACAAACAATAACGCACTCAAGACTTGTTCTCTATAGAGAAGAAGCCTCTTCCAAACACACAGCAGCACCTAGCAAGTCTCTCACTCTTCTTCTAGGATGACACAAACGTGGAGTTCATAAGTGAGCCCACACACATCTATATCTTCCAGCTCAGGCTTCTAACTAAGTGATTTCTCCCTATAATCCACCCATACAGTGACCTAATGAGATTATCCCTATGTGTCAGCCAAGGCCTGCACATGATTTATGGTTTTATATCCTATCCTTCTTTAATTAATTAGTCACATCAGCAGCAGCACTGTATGATGTACACATACATAGAAATATACATAAAAGTTAACATTGCTCTCCTTATCAGTACATTGCACTGGCTTCCATTAATTTTAGACAGCTAAAACTAAACACTATCCCTGTAATTAAACAAAAACAATTCATGCATAACTCTACCCTCGATTCCTACCTAAATAAACCAAACCACGACTCCAGAAATGACAGTTTGCCTCATTAGGAATCAGGCTATGGTCCCCATGAGGACTGCCGTTTCCAATATACTGTTAGGTGTGGAAAAGGTCCTAAAGGAGAAACAAAAACAAGTACAAACAATACCAACATCTGGCAGGGAAGTTGAACAGGAGTTAAGCTATTTGCATCCTGAGAAGTTTCTAAAAGATTATTATAAACAAGAAATGAGGATAGGGGGGAAAAAAAGGGATTCTCAATTTTTAAAGAAAAGATTTAAAAATTCATGGTATGATACAGTTTTTAAACAAAAAGGGAAAACTTTTCTTTGGCCTGAAGCATGCAGGAATGATGTTAGCTTTAATTTAAAACTAGGTTGAGGATGCATTTTGGTAAACACGTTGGATCGCACCTTGGAAATGGGATTATCCAACCCACCCAGACAGGCATTCCTCAGACAGTCACAGGTCTTTAAAAACAAAACCACCTCTTCATTTTAATAGAGCCAACAATACAGGAGATTTGTGAAATTTCACCTTAATTTTCAGTGACTGATTTACAATCTCACACATGCAAATGATACAAATTAACCTGGACACTGACCTCCGAGCTGGGCTGTTGTCTCCACTCCAACACGTTTCAGTTTTGGTCCGGGGAACAGGTGGGTGCAACATCTCAGCAGCCAACGGGTCTGCATCGTTTTCCTCTCGCCCGACCCACTCTCCCACCACCCGAGGGTGCAGAACAGAGTTGTAACCCCCAAAGTTCTAAAACAGTGAGGTATATAAAAAATTAAGGCTAAAGCCTTAACCAGTTAAGGGCATGTGGATGCATGGTAATCTGTTCTAAAATGCAGCCAACACACATTTACACCTGACTCAATACAAATATTTCTGCTTATTCTTTTCAAATCAAAGCACAGTATCAAAATCAATGTTGTCTGCATTACAGCAGGTTCTTGGTGTTTTGTTTCCATTTTCTGTCCCCTAAAAACAGGATGCTGCACATTTAGCTTCATTTAGCTAATTGCAAATTGACTGCCAAAACACATGCTGTGTCTCTCGTCAAGAACAATCCCTTCCATATTGATCTGTGCATCTCCAGCCTGGGCAGCTGCTGCACTATTGTGTAAGGAAACAATTGGGACCAGGCAAGAACAAGGACTCTGCTCAGGAAAAGTCTTAAGAGGAAGATGCACAGTGAATCACCAAGGTACAGGAAAAATGGAGGACAAGCTAACTAAAGTATCACTCTTGCGCATTGCACTCATGAGATAGCGCTTCACCTTCAGGAAAAAAGAGCAGTGCTGAAATTCCATTTTTATATGATGCCGCAAGAGGTAGGCCTGTCGCGATAACAAATTTTGCTGTGCGATTAATTTTCTTAGAAATAATTGCGATGAGCAATAATATTGTGCAAAGCGATAATGTTGTCATTTTGAGACCATTTTCAACTCTTATAATGAAAATGCCATAATAATGCAAGTACACCCTTTCAAAGATCAATAAACTTTCATTTCTAAAGAACATTTTACACTAGAACTGGAAGAAATTTTAAATAACAAAATAAAAACAATAAATAGACTGGACTTTCAGTCTCATTAACAATGAGCGAAAACCAAATACAACCAAAAACAATAAGTATAATGGATAATAAAGTCTTTGTTCTGTAAACAAAACTGCCCTTCAAAGAATATATAAAAAATTATTAAACATCTCTGAAACATCTCCCCTCATCACTGCTTGTCAGACTGATCTATGAGCAGTGAGTGAACCGCACTGCTGCGTCGTGACGCAGCGCTTTTCACATATGCCAGGACACCGACCCAAAAGTAATGCGGCCCAATGGAAATCCTCCCGAACCTCTCGATTAGCTGGCATTGCTCTTGATGTGTATTTTGTCATATACGGTAGTAAATAGACTGACTCTTTGTGTAATGTGCTTGCGCATTATGGAGGTTTTTACGGTAGACCAAGAAGTGGCGGCGTTGTACTGACGTTGTAGGCAACATGTGTGTGTTCTACATGTGGGGAGCAGCGATACAATAAATGAGAAAGTGCTAGCAGCTATTTTTCTCATCGGAGGTTTAGCGCGAGAACGTGAGAAGCCACTCAAATGTGCGAGTCTCACTGCCGATGCGTATGAGTTGGCAGCCCTGTAAAACAAATGCAGCATATTGGCTCGCACAGGTGCTTCACCACAGTCTCGTGCTGCAACATGTTGTCGAAATGACACTAGACTAGAGAGATCACTTCACAAGAAACAAGAGCGTTCAGTCAAGATACTCCATAGTGAAACCTGTTGTCATATACAGTCTATGGTAAAGTAAGATAGAAAAGAAAAAAATTTAATAAAATTATCGTGGCCAAAGTTATGGCGCTCATTTTTTCTTACCGTGCAATTAATTGACTTATTCCTTATCGTGACAGGCCTAGCAAGAGGGGGAGTCCTCTGTTTCCTTTCAACCTGAACTCCATTAGATATCAATAGTAGATATAGTAGACATTTCAGGGCATAATATGTGCGTACCTGGTCAAGCTCATCAGAGTTGGCGATGCCTACAAAAAAAAGAGGAAAAAAAGATTTGTTACAGCAGCTTTAAAAGCAAAAAAACACAAGTTAAGCTTAGATAGAGGAAAGCTTGCATGAATACCTGCTTCATTTGGGTGGTTTTTAGGATTTACTGAGTCATTTACAGTAAAATGTAACTTCAGTTCTGTGGTAGTGATTGCAAGCCTTTAGGAAGCCTTTAGAGTTCTACATGAATAGTATCAAACATTAATCATACATACATTACACATCTGCATTTAGCAACAGAAAACAATTATTGCAACAATCATTTTTGGTAGTTATGTCTCTATACGAGGAGTTGTTGTTAAACAGTTGTTCGGAAGTTACTCAGGGCTCCTTTATGAACTTGAACATCTTATACATCTTTGTCTTGGATGGATATTTGCATTGGATAGCCTGTGAGGAATTTACTTGAATTTATTCCATTACAAAACCATGAATGACTTCCAGCTGGATAAGCTCTTTTTCTGAGGTTTTTAGGAATCTAACCTGCTTGTGCAGGCATACACTTCAACGTTCCAACTTTTAACAGATCCCAGTTATTTAAATAAAAAGGTGTGCCTACTCATACCTGACTGAAAATACCTGTCTACAATAATATTTTTGACACTTTCATTTAATTAGGTTCTCTACTTTAAGGACTCCACACAGAGCTGTTTCTTGCTATATACGGACCGTGCAAACACATAGGGTCCCACTAGCCAATAGGGAGCCCTGAACCTGAATGTCCAGCCTCATCCAAGGAGAATTAAAATTACTTGTGTTTTTTATATGCTTCCAATAAATGTCGGATATAAGGTTATGGAATGTTGTTATGGAATCAAAAAGGCATTATTGTAGTGGATCAGAAAAACCTAAGAAGGACGAAACAGAGGGAGAAAGACAGTCAAAGGATAAAGATAAGGCATTTGTTGTGATGGGATTGTGCTTGAATGATTAAAGTTGCCTAAAATAAAATTAACAATACTTTAAGATTAATTTGAGTTTACTATCTATTATACATGTCTCCAATTGTCACTGCTTTTCATATAACACTAGCTATTTATTAGCCCTATTGCTGATTATTTTGTACCATTGTGGCAGTGTATTCTTGATCTGAATGGATTATTGCTAACTATGATGAGTTAGTTGCAGTCTTTGTTTGCCACATTGGTTAGAATATTTATTGTGACAATAAAATTTTTCCAATTTGAACAACACTGCCTCCATTACAGCTCAGCTCACTTTTTGATGTTTTTTTTCTTAAAAGCCATAATATTACAAAGTTATTTTAAGTAAGTTTAATGTAAACTATGCTGTATGTGACTTACAGTAGCCTACAGATAATAATCCAGGTCAAGTTTACATGACCTGTTAGATACAAGTCCATCACTGTGTAATCATCTGAAATATACACAGATATTCTTATTGTGAAGTGGGCATTACTCATTTATCTTTGTTTTATTACTTATATAAATGCAGAAAGTTCTTAAAAAAGGGACAACTTTATAATTGTTACACTATAAAAGGGGACAATGTACATTAACATTTTTAGTATAAAACTAATTATGATTTTCTGTATTAGTTAATCACTGTATTTTAAAATGTTAGCATATGTGCTTATTATCTGTTTTGTAGATCATAAGCACATACAAAGAGGCCTTTGCAGCCACAACAGTCACCCCGTGCTGGTAATAAGAATATAATATTGTTTTAAGGTATTTATTAGCCTCATTTTTCTTTTTTTATAGTGTACACAAAAATCTGATAGTTTTATGTCACCTTAATGCAGCAAAGTAGGTTATAAATTATTCAAAAACTTTCAAGCAGCACTTTATATATTAAGATGTGTTAAACTTTGTTCGAAATAATGTATGTGTGCACTCTGCTAAGGTGCAGCCACTCACTACGTGACAGGCTCTCCAGGGCCTTGCCAAGCTTCTTGCTCTCCTGCAGAATGTGGCTGAGTTCATCAAAGTCCCGACTCTCCCTCCAATCCCAGGACGGGTACTCGATTGATCGTGGCACTGGACATCACAAACCCAAACAACTGATGTCAACAGTTCCAACAGATCAACTTTGTGGATATTTCCTAAAAACACCTAATGTAAATTTTATTGTTGCATTATTTGTCTGACTGTGACTTTGAAATTCACAAAAGGATGGAGAGAAATGGAATACTGGCAAAAACCAAACAAACAAACAAACATAAAAAAAACTATCAAGCTACTTCCAGTGAACCAGAGCTGACTGATCTGAGGCTGAGGGACAGTTTCTGTCAGTTTGTTTGATTAACAAAACAAGTCAAACAGGAGCAGGAATTGACCTACATACTGTACTGACATCCTGCCAGTGTCCTCTTGCAGCCCCCCTCTGCAACTAAACGATGGTTACTTCACAGACTGTTGGTTTCAGGCATTTTTCATAAAAGGCCAAGAGCAGCGGTCTTTCATATGAGAGGGATTACTTGTAGTTCATCCATATCTAACACTCTTGTGCTGAGTTTGAATCAACATTAAAACCACTGGGTTACGTAGAAATGCCAAACACGTACTGGTTGTCTGCTGGCCACTCCTCACTGCCTGAACAGACACTGAAAAACAGCATAAAAGATGTTAGAATTAATATATGCATGTGTAAATCAAGCACATATATCTGCTGACAGGTGCAGGAAGTAAGAGCTGCCCTTCTGCCTGCACAAACAACACACATTAAATAAATAGTGAATATTTACAGCCCTACTACTACAGTCTGCTTTCCTCTATTCTTGTTTACCCCGACTAAGCTGCTTGGTGCTATAACAACAGTAAACACAAAGCAAATGTCACTGGCGGAGAAAAAAAAATCTTTCATTACTTCAGTCCTCTGCTTACCTCTGTGTGTGGTGTACTGCATTAGCAAAAGGCTGTGCTGTATCTTCGATTATTGAGGTTAAGAACTAATTTCCCACCAGATTTGTCCTTTCAAAGCATCAGTTAAGCAGAAGTGAAGCTACAGCCCATCAACCCTTAGCCAAATGTACACAGAACCTGTATTAACTCAGTGTTCTGAGTTTTTGACAACTTTTGTTCTACTCCACAATAACGATGTAAAGCACCTCTTTTGATTTCAGACTTTCAGGAGCTCTGCAAACCAAAACTCCTATGCATGTATTTTTAATCGGAGAGGATAGAAGGAATGTTGGTAACGCTCAATGTGTTTCTCAGTCTATTCCTCTTGTTGTCATTTTGCTAACTTTATGGGCTCATTTCCACAGCAGTTTCCCCTTGATTGTGAGAAATGCTCCAACCACAGCCTAAAATAGACTTGGTCTGGCAGTGACAGAGCACAGTGTTAAATTATTGAAGCAATCTGTGGCTCTGCTTCCTTTTCAATTTGACCCATCCTCGTTGCCTCAGTCTCATGCATCATTCTAACGTAACAGATGTGGTCATTTATTTTAAAACTAAACTAAAAGTTTTCAACTTTGAGCATATTTTCTACGTGTATGCAAGAAGTCAGTGAATAATTCACTAGAGTGTGTAGTAGTGCAGTAGGAAGTGTATGAGAAATGGCACTTCATAATGAACTCATCTGTAGAGCAATGGGAGGCTGGAAGGAGGACACTGGGCTGTACACTGTGACTAACTTTAATTACATATAATTACATCTAATTAAAAATGGAGATTAAAGTCAATGAAGCATGTAATTGGGGAAACAAGTGATACAACAGGTATCAAAACTGCACAAAACAATGGATTGAATGAGTCTGTAAACGTCATTGTGATTAAGATGAATGGGAAACAATCGGAAAGCAGAAAACTTTGCAGTCGGATCAGAAGTTAAACTTACGGGACTTGGACTCTGGTGATGGTGGGGAGATACTTGAAACGGCCAGGTCACTTTTTGATTTCTTGGGTTTCTTTGGATGAATTTGCCATGGCTTCTCAAAGTTGCTGTGCTCCCTTCGGGTGTTCTTGTTTTCTGTTAGGAGACAGTGACAACAAATGTTCAGAGCAAATTTTAAACAGAATAAATCCAATTTTTTTAAAAAGATTCTTTCTGATGCAGGTATAACAATCATAAGAAGCAATTATTTACAGTGTTAATGGAAACTTTTTAGACCTTGTTTTAGCCCATCTTATGGTTTGCTTAGTCTCATCTTTTTTTCCAGTTAAGTTTAAAAGTTAATAGCATAGTGTATGGTAAAAGAACCTTTAGGAGCAATGGCACCTGTAGGTCTGCATGGAAAGGATCCTACAAGTCTTGCACATTCTTCCATTAGACGTTTTACTCATCCCTCTCTGCAGTATGTCAGTGTGGAATTGTTTTCAGATCACACAGGCAATGGTCTACTTGGTTCTGATCCAGATATTCACTGAGTGTTCCTAAAGCCACTCCTATGCTTTCTTGGCAGAAACCTTTTCTCCAGCCTGTGACTCTGACCACTCCAGATTGCTCTGTTTCTGCAACCGTTTTCCCCTCTATCCCAATCTATCCTTACTTGTCTGACCACAGCTTTTCATCTCTGATTAATCAGTTTAGCAGCCAGCTTGGGAGTCAGACCAAGGAAGTCTACTAAAGGTTTCAATCACCTTTCATTTTAAAATAATGGAAGCTGCTCTGCAGCTTATTCTGCAAAAAAAGTTCCTTGATCTTTTCCCAGATATGAGTCTTGATGCATTCATGTCTGGCAGGATTTTGGATAAACCTCCCAACCACATGGCTAGGTTTTTACCAAGAATTAATTTTCAAACTTTAACTGCAGTACTACATTGTTGTACAGCAGAGCTGTTCCAGAGGGGTGGCATGTGAGAATGCTAATGTCTGCAGCATTTGATTGGACTTACTATGGAGTCCCAACTAGTCCCCCCAAGTGAAATGTCCAGAATATGATAGGATGAGACAATGTTCAAATATAGAAGCAAATTTTCAGGAGCATTTATTGCAGGTGGACAAATGTGGGTGTACATGGCTTTAAGAGTTGCTTCATTTTCCTCTGCTGAACTCTGTTAATTTCCAATTGCTCCTTGTCTCTTGTGCACTGTACACAGATGCCACTTCCTGTGAAAATGCAGAAAACTTCCTGCTGTGAAGAACAAGTGATCAACAACTGTATAAAAAGTTTGGGTTGTATTGTTAACACACTGTCCTGATCCTCTGTTGTTAATGTGTTTAACAGCTTTAGAAAAACCAACTGTTAGCCCTTGTTTAGAGAACTGTGTGCCCCTCATACAGGTACAGATTTAAAAGCATCTTAAGAATTACAGATTTACCCGTGTGGAAATATTTTAGCCTTTTATTCAAATTTAACTAACAAAACACTTCTCTTGGTTTTTCACCATGCAGGATTATGTGTAGATACCTATTAGAGAAAAGTAAATCAAATATTTAAGATCAGTCTGAAACATAGCATAATGTAGAAAATAAGGGTCTGAAAACTTTCTATTGTACCTCATGCATGACTGCATGTGTGTATGTGTGTGTGTGCCAACCTGGGGAGCTCTGTGCCCAGAGTGCTGCTGAGCCTGATAGAGCTCTGTGTAGCTTGCCAGGGCTGTCTTGCTTGGTCTGCAGGTGATCAATGAGAAAAGGGATTGGATGGTCTGGAGTCTCAGTTATCAATTTGGTCATCAACTCCTACAGGAGCAGAGTAAAGCAGAGAACCGTTAGATGAAAGAGGTCCTATCTGAAGAAATGACAGTGGAACCAGGGCATTGGGGCTTCCCCTATGATGATCCACAAAAGCAAACTCTGCAAAGCAATACAGAGCTTGTTTTGTAGCAGACGTATAAAGCTGGCAAACGCAGTACATCTATTCCACTCGCCTTTTTTCTAGAGCCATTAATTTTCTAGGCTCAGTGTCAATATCTTTAAAAATAAAATTCAGGGCAAACAAGATAATAGTATTCCCTGATGAATGCCAGCAGTTTCCCTCTGTGTCTTATTATGTCAGCAAGTTTGTTTAAATTCAAATGTCAATGCACAACTTTGAACAAGTAAATAAAACCTGCAATATTTAGTTGATCAGTGGTGCTTTGGAGCTTCGATCTAAGAAAGCAACATCTGATATATCGATTCTGACAGAAGAACAGACAAATGGAGCAGATCAAGAGTCAGGAGTCGTCCACAGGAACCTCTGATTCCACTTGGGGATAATTTCATTGTGTGGAGACGATGTAATACTAGAGGTACTAGATATGTTCTAGTGATAGAGAAACGCAGCCACAGCTGCAGAAAGTTTTAGAAGGTAGAATGGAAAGAAAGTACATAGAGTTACTGTGGCAGGTGCTGGTGTTAGAGGCCATCTCTCACTTTGCATGCAAATGAAACCTATCATATACATGATGGGAATTTAATAGCAAATGGGCAATCATTTCCTAACTAATCACAGTCTACCTCGGTGCTGCACCTACTTATACACACAGTCTCACAAATCAACACAGACATTGCAGTGATGAGGACAAAAAGTACAATGCATTCATAGTACAATCTGAAAACTCTTTCTTTCTTATTTCAAATAAAGGAAGAAAAAACAAAGCAAAACTGTTGTTTTAGAGCAACTGACAAAGAAACATCTGCCCAATCTAAGCAGATGGATTAAGTGAAATGAGCACACGTCTTGCTTTGTGGGAGTAGTTGTGTCTGCAGGCGTGACATGTTATGAGAATGAACTCTGTTCGACCAGTAGAAGCTAGTCGGTGCAGCTGAGACTGACTGTGGCAGTGAAGCAAAGAAGCCATTAGTGGACTGCAGTGAATTGGCAGTAATACGTGACTAAAGTAAGCATGTGTGTGAGTTTTTGTGCCTGTGTAACAAGCTATATACTATGCGTAGCCATATGCTTGGGTTGCTGGCATGCATTTTCTCTTGTGAAGAGGTCTCTGCTTATGTGTGTGTTTTAGGGAGTGGGTGAGGAGAGGGATAAACAGTCTGTGTGTGTATTATAGCTGGTTAGCCTTGGCTGTGCTACATGTGTTCGGAAAGCTAATCAGGTAATTGTACAAGGGGGACATTCCTGCTAAGCCCCTGCAAATCTGACTGCAAACTGTATGATGGACAAACAGACATGTTTTCCTGCAAACTAAAGGTTTCCTGTAAGAACCAAGCGACCTGTCTAGAAAAGTGCCACTCTTTAAAACTAAAACATTTTTGTGGTCTGTGTCTAACTATTTCAATCCACTAATGAAGATACAGTAAAAAAGCTGTAATTATTGCTCAGTAGCTCCTGTGTGTAAATTAGCTAACCTATCAACAGGAGGTCTATAAATGAAGGTTGTAATTTGGTCGCTTATACGTGAAGCAAACTAAGAGATGTCTGTTAAACACCCTATAGTTTCCAAATCCTAATGTTTTTTAGAAGAATGTTGTGCAGTTTTTTTTTAAAAGGACTGCCGATCGGGGATCTTCATATCTCCCCAAGGTGTGCACTTGATTTGGTAGCATGAAATAACCAATGGCAAGCTTCAAAGACAGATGAACAGCCCCTGAGAACAGTTCAAAAATGGCAGCACGCAAGGCTACATCTGAATGCGGCCAACAAATGAGTTGTAAAACTTAATTCTGCCAGCATTTATTGATTGCACATCTTCTGTAGGGCTTTGCTTCCAGCATGTCACAAGCTTCACCATCTTCAGTACTGTGATAAAAAGGCCAAATTCTATATAGTAAAAAACAGATCCCAACAAACACAATAAACTGCTCACATTTACAACACGAGTTAAACATATCTGGCAATTTGTTATTTTATGCTAATTAGGAGCTATAAAAATCATAAATGCAGTTTAATGCACACATATCATGCATGATGGGTGGTTATGGAAAGATGTGTGTTCAAATTTGGGTGAATAGTATCATACAAGAGGTCTTTAACTCTGTATTATGAATAGAATCTCATCAGCAGAACAGCATCCAGAGAGGGGTAAATTGTTGTTTTTTTCTTATCTCTGCACCCACTAGCAGCCCATTAGCGGGGCAACAGATGACACAAGCTACTGAGAAATACAGCCCATATCTGTGTAGATCTGATGTTGCAGGGGGATATCTGTGCGCCGCAGTTTAGTTTGGTCATAGTAATGGACAAGCTGTCAGCCAGCCAAGAAACAAACTGTGTCCTTGGAAGCACCCAAGGACTCCCTCCAGGAACAATGACAGTCTTGATACCCTCACTGATATTGCCTGCTACCCTGCAACTTAAATAAACTCCCTAAATAGAAAGTAAAAAGAATTGAGGAAGACAAAAGGAACAACTGAAAGTTCTGAAGGTCATGGATGGGTTGCAGACTCTTAGACAGTGGGAGACTAATTTTAAAGTGGCAGAAAAAGGGGTGAATAAAAGAAATAACCTTGAAATAATTGCTGAGAGAAGGAGAGTCTTGAGTTCAACCTCTGGTGGAAAATAGCAACCTACGCCAGTGTTCTTTGTATATTCCTATATTCAAGAGGCTCTTCTCTCTATTTGAGATTGCAGATACTTACAGGCAGAAAAAAAAAGAATTTCAAGTGTAGATTGAAAACAACAAGCACCATCAAATATAATTCAGTTACTTGCCTTTGCTGCTCATTTATCCTTTGTGATATATTTCTAGTGAACTGCTTACATAATCAGCTTATCCAAGATGTATCATATACATATATACATATATATACATATATATATACATATATATATATACATATATATATACACATATACATATATATATATACATATATATACATATATATATATATACATATATATATATATATATATACACATATACA
>JBAMHW010000020.1:13675349-13688445 GCA_037177495.1 Rhadinocentrus ornatus | reverse complement strand
ATAGATTAAAAAAATATTTTAGCCCCGTATTTAGAGGCATTGTGGAAGGTCCAGAGAGACACTTGCAGCTCCAGAGTTGCAGGTTGGAGACCCTGATTTAGTGTTTGTAAACAAAAATATACTGCATTTTCTTTACACAGCCGTAGGCCTTCTTTTAAAGAAAAGAGACATTTTGCGCATAAAAATGCGATTAATCGTGATTAATCGCAACATGTTATGCGATAATTTGCGATTAAATATTTTGATAGTTGCCCAGCACTAGTAAATACATAATCGTTCAAATTAGTTAAATTCTTCAAACTATCAAGGTGAAGCCATGTGTCTTAGATAAGACAGATTAAAAAAAAACTAAAAAAGTACATTTACTTAAGGGCTGTATTATGTACTGTTTAGAGGTACATGTGTGTTATTTGAGTATTTCCATTTCCCTACTTTTTAGGGATAACTACTGTACTTAAGCAGGATTCACATGGATGCTTTTACACTCTGCTGCTCGAAAAATTGAGCTTTACTTAACTTTCCAGAGCAAACTACACTCAAAACAGCAGAGTTTAAATTCAGCAATGCAAAACATCCTTCCATTCAAAGCCAATAAGAAGCAAAACCTCTGATTTACCAAGTGCTGCATGAATCTTGCTTCCTTTATTTGACAGCCTTGGTTCCTTTTTACTTTTATGGTTAATATTTCACACAATAAATAATATGGCCAATTTTTAGAAGAACAAAATAAAAGATTAAGCAGTGTTTGCTAATGTTTTTGCTACTGATATCTCACAAATGCAGTATGTAGCTGCATATACAGTAGTTGCACCCATGAAATGCTACATTATAAACGTTCATTAACATATTTTACACTACCTCCAAAACACTTCTGTTTCCCTGCTAAAGCAATTCACAAGCCTCTAAACTTATCTGATGTGTCTGTGCAATATATATATATATGGTAGTTTTAAGTTGAACAACTGAACTTTGCCAGAATTTTGACATCTAACTAAAGCTAATTCTGCATCTGTCTTGCGTCCTGCCTCCTCTCTGAGCTCTCTACAGCGAATAAAAGCCAGTCTGATGTTGATATGCAGTTCCTGGAAGGATGCAGTGCCATCTGTCACATAATGCTCCGGGCTGGAACACAAAGTTGTGAAATGTGGTTCACACTGAATGGACCCATGGAACTTCAGATTAAATTTCCTCACTTAGCCTAAAGTCATAACCAAACATTAGGTTGTAAGATAACAATGAGCCCAATCTGTGCTCCAAATGCAGGAAACAGGAATAAAACAGAAGTGAGGGAGCCTTACACCTACCTGCTGCAAGCATTTAGTATTCTTGCTTAATTAAAACAAACAACTCTAAAGCAGTCTGATTACCAATTCCCAGTTGCTTGTGTAAAAGCAGAGACCTAGCACAAATGACTAACAAGCTGTGCTGTTTGATGACAAAAGACTGTATAACTATCAAAGCATGAAAATTAACAGCCCATGATAATACAATATATCAACTGCTGGGCAGAAATATACATTCAAGCTTACTGCTTATCTTTCAGACAACATAATATCATTATAGACCATTTACCAGAATGTGTAGAATTACATTATGGAAAAAAATTTTTTTTTATTTTTTATCGAAAAGATGAGTAACACAAGATTTCACCCAGTGGCTACAGTATAAGCTTTCCATTTCTCTTGTAAAGCAAAAATATAGAGATTTTGATACGTCTGCTCATAGCGCACCAGCAACATGCACATACAGCTCGCCAGCAGACTGAATGCAGTGATTTTATCCTTTCATACTGCTGCTTGTAAAATCAATAGTAAGCAAGCAAACGAGAGGGAAACCCAATGCACTCCTGAAAAGTCCTGTTAGTGAAAACAAAATACGATAGAATAACAAGCCGGCCATAATTTCCTCCCTTTTTACTGCTTTACCCTCTTTTTAAAACACTCAATCAAATCCTTCCCAAAATCCATTCTATATGTACCTTAAAGGAATACAATGAATTCTGTTCACCAGTTTATTAGTTTTTTTCCCACTTAAGAGGATTTTGTAGTCTTTGGTCCAAATGCACATATCTAGTGACGGAAGCTTACAAAGGTTCAGGCTCTATATTACCTTTAAATGGCTTACTTGACCTGTGAGTTTATGTTTCTGGGAAGCTTCAGCGACTCAGTGCAGCACACCATGCCTGCAATGCATCTGCAGTGCAGCCTTTATTTCTGATTTTGAATTTTGATATAAAATACAATGCATACGTGTACTCATACAAGTTGTTTTTGGAGAAAAGCATGTTTCTCCCTATAAAAGACAAAGCATGGGGGTAACTAATACAAATAGTCCCTCTACCAGTAAGTATTAATAGTCTTTACTATTATTTCTTTATAAAGTTAAAAAACTTCTTTTTAGTGACTATACAAACACCTTAGGGCCTTAAAGTCTCAGGATTGACTGCAAGCATGAAAACCTTGAACATGGCCCTGCTGATCATCTCAGTACTGTGTGTGCAGGGCTCTGTCTGTCTGTCTGCCAGTCAGCCTCTGGCTCTGGCTTACAGTGTGGGTTTAACCCAACACTGCTGTGGCCCAGCTCCAATGATAATAAGGTGCCTGAGGTTGGAACGCCGCAATGGAGAGAGAAGTGACATCATGGCCTGGTCTGTGGTCAGCAGAAAGACAGATGACAGTCCACAAAAGAAAACTACTGGTAATGATACTTACTGTTGAGCGATAGACTACTGATTGCTGAAACGAAGCAGGAAAATGTACTACATCACTTCCTAAACAATGAAAATTGTATGGAAATACTGATTTCACCATCTTTTTTCACATAGCTTCCTTAAATGAAGGCTAGAGATAATAAAAATGCATCCATATATCATTCTGAACAATAAAAATTGACTTAAAACATTGAGCAGTAAAAAAGGGAGCTAACTAAAAAAAAGGGCAATTACATATTAATTCATCTCATTCATTTTAAGACAATTAATTAAAAACCCTGTGACATAATCAAAACAAAGGCCTAGTTCATAATTTATTCATACTTGGTCAGGTTGTAACTGTTGAATGCCAAGTTCATAAATCAGTTGCTAGTCCCTCTGTTTATGTTTGTTTTTTTTTTACTTACTTTCACCTATATGTGCACTGAAATGATAAATTGTGGGATTAATCTTTTAAATGATAATCAGCTTAAAGCAGCCCTACTGAATTTTGGCTGATTTTCACCCTTCAGTGCCCAATAACCCCACAAAGGCTAATGATGCATCCTGTCTTTTTAATGAGCCCTCTCCAAACAGTAAAAGTCAGTCCGGTGCTGCCTCTTGTCTTCTCTCTTCCTGCGTCAGTGTCTCTTTGTTTGCCTTGCTTCCACTAATAATGTCATTTTGTTTTGTTGGGGTTTTTTTCACTAAAATTTCAAAATTTATAATTTCATTTGTGCAACTTTCTTCCCTTATATCTAACTTTTAGATCTGGTCATCGTGTCTGTTAAAAGATGTAAAAAAAAATCCTGCACTTTATCTGCTTTGAAAAACACTAATTTTACTTGTATGAATGCTTGTTCCTTTAATGCATATACACGTCAGCTTAACTGCCACTGATTCGCCCGTGTATGCTCAGTATGAGACATGAGAGCTCATAGGGCTTGCTCAATTCACTGTAGCTGCTTTCCTGAAGCATATGGCATGTCTATATCCTTACCTTGCACCCCAAATGCACCCCCCAAATCACCACCCCTAGTTGTTTGTGTCTCATTAGACACATCCGCTACATGTTACTGCCGGGCCTTCGCTGTCAAATTAGATTCTTTCCATACAGGTCAAATTGTGCAGGACTTGGCACTAAAATTTAAACCAAAGGCGCTTCTGGAAAACATATGTATGGTTTTCATTGCTAAGCTGTGTAAGAATTGGGATGATTTGGTGCTAAAGGGTAGCAAAAAATTAAAATACAATGTTGGAATAGTGACATTTTAAATAATGACGAGAACAGTGCGGTCTGAAACTGAATTCCACAAAATGAAGTGGATGACACAAAATGCGCACTCTCTTCTATTAAAGGTTATGGAGTCCCAGAAGATGACGCAGAAAATATGACACAAAGAGACAAAAGGGCAGTTAGAAATGCCTGATGCACAAAAAGATTAAATATCCCAGCACAATTTGCCATTCACAGCTGTGATTTGGGCAATGCAACGCTTGCTTTTTAACCATCAAGACTAAACACCGCAAAAAAAAAAAACACCCTACAGAGAGAGCAATGCCTCTAAATTAATGTTGTGTTGTGGTGGGATGGCACTGATGAGGCATGAGTGCTTGAGTCATAAATCATCCAAACCTCCACAGCAGAGTTTCCCTTAACAAGACAAAGTAAATCTATACACTCGAATCTCCTTTTAATTCTATTTATTTACGCAGCCTGTAGCAGATGTTTAAGTTAGGCCCCTTCCAGGTGCTTGATAAGGAAAACAGACGTTTTAAGTCACATTGAATTTCTAAGCTTCACAGCTCTCCATAAGCTGTCTATACGGAGCTGCTTTAAACATTAGAACATCCTTACTCGCACACTCAGGAAGTTAAAGTGAAAATTTTCTTTTTATGTCTTTCCATCTCATTAAATTATCCACACCTGGCCAATCACAGGGGGTCTTGAGTGTGCAGCAACCATTGGGGCGTAAAGTAACTGAGTGCAGCAGCTGTACAGAGGCATTGCACCAAACCTGGTGACACGCTGGGTGTTCATCCAATCACCGCTGCCCCTGCTGGGCGCATTCACAGCCAATCACAAAACATTCCCACTGTGCTTCTCTCAGCCAATCACCTTGAGGCACTGCTTGGTGTTAAAAGAGTCAAGCCCAACTAAATATAAGGTCGCCTTGATTTATAATACATCTAAAAACAAGATGTGTATGTGTCTCATACTATACCTCAGTTTCTTGTAGTACTGTTTGACCTTGTCCAACGAGGCAGCATTAATTTGGGCCTGGTATTCCTCCACTGACACATTGTCTCTGTAGTAGTATCCCTCCATACTCTCTAGCGCTAGACAGGGATGAAAAGATAGAGTTAAAGATAAAATTAAGCGGTGTATACATCTTCCTGCCAGTGTTCATCTACAGTACAAAGCAGCTTTCATCTACTTGCTAACTTACAGTTCCTGAACAGGCTCACCATACCTTGCGTGAAGAGCACAGGGTAAATTTTGACATTTCCTCCATTTTTTAGCCTGTAAGGGAGCTGTGAGAAGTAAAAGCTCTCAAGGTAGAAGCAGACTTTCAAAGCCTGACGGGTACCCTCCACCTTGTACGAAATGGGCATGTCTGCCAGAGGAAACACATAATTAAGAACTCTTTAATTCTTTACCCAAATGTCCCATGATTTAAAATCTTATAATACATTACTGAAATGAAGTAAGTGTCAAATAAGAATTTAGCTTAATATGTTTTAAAGAAAACATATTTAGAGTACATACTGGCAACCAGTGGCTCTCCTTCAAACTGCTGGAAGTTGAAAGTAACCTTCTCCAGATCGATTAGGGCAACCTGAGTGTCCTCCAGCATTGCCTGTTCATCAGTCTGAAGAGAAAGATGCATTACTAACAATGCAGTGGTAAAGGAAATATTCAAATCATTTACTGAAAGCAACTATGCACAGAACCCTCTTAGAGTTAAGTTGTAGTTGTGCAACAGGTGTAGCAATTTCAGATTTTTATAACTTTTATGGTCCACAGAAATGTGCCAGCCATCTTATGCTCATTTAAAATCTAACACATAATACTACATAACACATTTTAATTAAAAATTATCTAATTACCTTTTAAAGATTATTCAGTCACTATTGATTTGCTTTGATTAATTTAAAAGAACATATTTACACACTCTTCTAAATTCAGTGCAGAAATTTATGGATGGTGCGTGATCTTCATCATCTAATAACCAGATAAGGTTTGCAGAACGTTCAACACTCTGCTGCAGTTCACAATAGTCACTTTTGCATTTTCTATCATCCCTTTTCCATCACAGACTCCATCCTGGAGTCTTATTTATTTTGTGAAATAAATGCTCAAATGACCACTTGTTTTTCTTTTTTTTTTTTGTATTTTAAACTAAAATTTCAAACAAAAAAACACATTTAACACACAAAATCAAAGCTTTTAAAGTTTAAAAAGGGTTTAAGATGAAGTTATCTAGTGCAAAACCCTTTGTCAATACGAACCGAAATATTGCCACTTTCACAGCATTTCATCAGGATATTTAGTACATTGCAAACCATAACACACAATGATAATACCCTCTCTTAATCGACCATAATTCATTTATTTATCGTTTCATATCTTTTATTTATAGAATTTTTCATCATTTGTTTAAATCTACCTGTTTGACATGCTTTTATGTCTTAATTGCAGCTGTTTCATAACTGAACCCCTCCTATAGAGATACAATGAAGTTTAGCATTTGTTCTCAAATGCATACATGTTTAGAAAATAGCTGATTATTTTAACATGTACGTTCCTCTTAGACTGAATTTACTCTCCTTAATTGGAAAAGCTTTTGGATACTGTTTGGCAATTTATCATTTTTAACTGAAACAATTTTGAAATTGACCAGGTCTTCACATTTTATTAGCTTTAGTTTGATAAACAATAAGTTTGTTGGTTCTGAATGAGTGGATTTAGTTCATCTTTTGTTTTTTTAAGAATAAAGACCGGATTAGTTGTTTTTGTTGCCGTTCCCACACACTTAATTAGTTATATAAGGTAGCACAATGGAACAAATTTAAATATATTTGAATTTAATATTAAATTTTGAAGCTCAAACCATCTCTTCAGTTTATCCAAAAGTATACAAAAGCTCTTCCAAATTGTATATATACATACATACATATATACATATATACATACATACATATATACACATGTATACATACACACTCACACACATACACAATGAATAATAATGGTTCTAAAATCGAGCCCTGTGGAACTCCACACTTTACTCTTGATTTCACTTGATTTGTTTAGACTCATGGAACATGCCTTTGCTTTGTTTATTGTTTGTTGCATACTTGTATTTACTCTGGGTGGTGCTACACGTCAGGTTTTTGGTCGTAAACTGTATGACCTGCTGTGTACTTGTGAGTTAAGATGACCTTGTACTTGGTTTTCATCAACTGCTGTTTCTACATCTGAATATGTGCCATACGCTGTGATGCAGGGATAGCTAGGGTAACCTTTGTCTTTACTTTTTACTCCCCTCAGATTGATCCTCTGTACTTTGCCCTTCTTGCTTTATGGCAAAAGCTCATACCTAGGGCACAGTTGACTTTTTATTGCATACAGTCTGAAAAAAATGTGAACAATAATATAAACTGTTTCTCTGTCTATCACTTCCCCTCATTGTCAAGTTTTAAGGTGGGGGGTTTCCTTACAAGAGCCTGCATGAATAAATGCACACAAGTAATGTAAAACTAAAAGAGTAAATTTCTATTTCTGTACACGAAGGCAGGAGATATTTTTAAAACATTATTTTTAGAACTTAATTATTGCTAGACTTGTTTCTGAGGTATAAAAACAGTTGATTGTTTGCGCAGTCTTGTGGAAAAAGACAACACTGTACATGAGTTCACAAATGACAGCGTGTTTACAGGCACCTCTTTGTCTGCTTTCGTGTTTGCTTTCACTAACTTGTGCTTGTTTATATCTTCAAATTAGTGTGCACACACATTACCTTTATAAACATCCACTAAGAGACCAAAAACAAGCAGACATCTGCTTGTGGCCACGGCAGCAGCAGCTCAAATACTATAGTAAGCGATGCTCTGCACTCCTCCGTCGCCCCACTTTCCCCTTTGTGTTTTTGTTTTTCTTTATTTCCTGCTCCCCTCCTCCCCATCCACAGCATCCAGAGGTCTAAACCAGAGCAGCAGTGAAACAGGATTAGGGGTTTTCTCTACAGACACACTGGTACCCACTGTCTCGCCAAGTGACGCCAACTGACACACACAGTATTCAACCTAAACAAAAACACAAACACACAGCTCCTCCCATGCTGACTTTCATGTGGTGCCCAAAACAGGACTGGGATGAGTCACTTTGCAATCACCTTTAGGTACTGAGACCCAGTTCTGTTACACAGGAACAGCTGATATGAAAATGTTACAAGATTGAATAAGCATGTGTTTTCCCCCCAAAATGAAATAAAATATAAAATTTTCACTTGCTTGATAGATCTGAAGAATATTAGTTTAGAAATGATGTAAAATAAATTCAATTAGAAAAATAAAATAAAATAAATTAAGAATTATAACAAATATTAAATAAAAGAAAATACAATAGAATAAAATTATCAAAATTAAACAAATGAATTAAGATAAAACAAATAAAACAGAAAAAAATAACTGAAACAAAACTAAATTAAATTAAATAAGGTAAAAAACGGAAAAGAAAAGTCTTCAAAGGAAAGTCTTAATCTACATTTACAAAAACTATAACCTTGATTTCACTTTTAATGTTATGTTAGATCAAAGTATTTACTCACCATCTCTGAAGGCAGAAAAGAACACAATTACAAATAAATATAAATCAAGCTGGTTGCAAAAGCCAAAAATAAAAAACAAAACAATACCTGAATCTGATTGCTTATCTATTAATTCATACAAATATGTATGAATGAACTGTAAATCCGTTGGTTGGTTTATGAACTTTTATTGTTTTGTATTGCCAGTTTTTAGCTGATTTACTTCATATAGGAATGTTGTGATTCAAGTATTCTTATCTTTGATAAGACCATGAGGGAATTTAACACTGATGTTTTTTGTGTTTGAGACAGTTTTTCCAAGTTTAAGTAGCTCCTGTGCAGAGAATAAAGAAGCTGTCCGTAACATAAAAAACAAAACAAAACAAGGATTTCAGCTGTGGGATCTGGCGGTACACCTCAAGGATTCAGACTTCTTGGTTACACAGTCACTGCGGGCAGAATGTGTTTAAAATTCAGCACATTCTGTTTTTTTGTTTGTGCAGCCTGCTAGTGACATTTTAACTTATGATTATGCTTGCTTAAAATCCACATGGCAGTTTGGATTTTATGTGCTGAGCTTCCCCTCACTGCTATTCAGAGAGAAAAGCATAAATATTAGATGCGGTCCGATTCATTATCTGCAATCTTCACAATTCAGTAACTTATTTTCTGTGACTTTCGCTCAAGTATGCTGTAGTTATATCAGATTATGGATGCTGCAGAGGGTTGGAAATTGTCAGTTACAGGCAAAATCTCTATCAGCGAGTACAGTTTATAGTGTCTGTCAACATGAATAAAGTGGTGGCTGGGCTGCTGCTCACCAGATTGGGGGAAAGGAGGGATTGGAAGTGGAACAGCAAGCCAGCACTGGCAACCTGCTCCAGCCACCGACGGCTGGCTTCCTGGGCTTCTTGAAGCTCCTGAGGGTCTGGAAAGTCCTGGTCCATCTCTTTCCCTACGTTGTGTAACTGACAGCAGATGCACAAAAAAGCAAACTATGGTAAGCTGAGGAGACCAATCCGCTCTTTATTTGCAATTTCTTTACAAGACATGCTGTTCATGTTATTAACCTGGTTAAGGACAGCCAGCAAGTGCTCTGAGAAGGCACACACAGCTGCCACTAGAGACTGACAGAACACCATGTCTCGACGTAATTGGATCTCTGAGTCTGGAGAGAAAAAAGTAGATGTGAGATTGTCCGGAAAGCCATCACAAGAGAGGAATTAAGTGCAAATAGTGAAAATAATTGCGATGCAAACAGATCAAAACTGACAAAGAGAAGATTAAAAGCTAAGGTTCTAAATTTTAAGGTCAGAGATTAAAAGAAAGGGAGAGACATCATGAATTTGTTATGGTAATTAAACACAATTCCTTGGGTGAGACGCTCAGAAAGGTGACCAAAAGGTTTGGCAGTTTTTGTAATGTTCTGGGTATCGAATATCATATCATGAAAAAAAGAGCAAAGGACAGGTGCGCTGAAGCGGAAAACAATTTCCTGAGAAATAGGCCCTTTCACAAAGGTTTAACAATTCACGAGTTAAAAATGAGTTCATGAACCCCTCAAAGGAATAATGTGTCAAAGGGAACGATCCAAGCTTTTTAATCTAAATACTAGCGTGTCATTCGTGGAGGTCTTTAATGGACCATAACACAAAAGTTTTATCAGCATTTTTATCCAAGGCTGAGTTTTCTAATGCAGATGGTGCATTTACAAAGGATCAAATCCATTTTTATTACCAAACTCATCATTGTTGGAGAGTAGGTGTTTAATGAAGCTATTTTCAGACTTTTAATCTGGGATCCAGCACAGTCTAGCCACAACTCCAAGTGAAAGAGTATTACTTTCTGAAGACAAGTGTGCTGCTGTGCTGCTTATTGTACAGAATTGCATGATTCTTACAAGTTATACCTTGTTGGAAAGGTGACTAATTTGGCTTTTTAACGATGTATAATACAACACCAGCTGGTCATTTTAAATAGGGAGAACTAATCAAATAACCCTCCTTTTTGTGCTAAGTTTATATGCATCACATCCACAGCTTGATTAATTTCCTGCAGATAGAAGCAATGCATGTTAGTCACCACAGTTATAATGATCACAATAACTCACTATTTTAGAGTAAGAAATAATCATATTTTTTAAAAAAATCTGAGGAATAACATGATTATCATTAGCTGTGTTCCTTGTGTTTTATACATATAGTTATCTTATTATTATATATTTCTAACACTGCATTTTATATTCATTACTGTTCAAATAACCTCCTGTCAAATTGTCTATTATTATTTCTTGGTGCAAGTTATTCTTTTAAAGAAATGAGGTTTTTATGAAATGATGAAAGAACAAGCAAGATCAGACATAAAAAACACATATTTCCAGTATTAATGTGACCTTTTTCCTTTGCACGTGGAATTGTTTTTTAAAACCTTTCATCCAGTGTTCACTTTAACTTTGCTGTTGAATAAAATGTACTTGAGGCTCAGGATTTCTAATTATTATATCGCCTTTGTGATCCAGACTATAATGAAGGTAATACAATCTATGCTTAGAAATTTCAAAAAAGAAATTAAATTTTCACTCTATTTAAAAAGATGCTTATAACTTCAACTACTACTTCTTTCCGTTTTTTTCCTATTTATCCTTACTTGCCCTCCAAAATCCATTCTTTTCTTTTTTACTTTTAGTAATCAAACAGTTGGGGATCACAGAAATAGGACACTCTTGAGGGAATACAGTTTGATTTTATCTGTTTCTTTTTTGTGCAAAAAGAATAACTTAAAGTTAACATTTTCAGCAAAACGTGCAATTTGTGTTTTTGTCTGAGACATACAGGATGGTAGGACAAACCTGTGTACTGCAGTAAGACCAAGAGGAGTCGTGTCTTCACCTCTGAAAACAGCAAATAAAAGTGAGTGAGCCAGCAAACAACGTTGTATCACACTGCACAGAACCTCTCTTCTTAACTGCAATACTTTGACCAACTGTGTGCTATAAACTCAATCCCTTAGAGTCATAAACAGGACAATGCTGCAGAACTTCATCTCACAGCTGCTTATCTTCACAAATAAAAAAAACACACCATAAAATGTGGCCACAGGCATAGATAAGAGCATAAATCCACATTTGTTTACAGTCATATTGCAGCTCAGACTTACATGGCAAGACGCTGCACTGCATAAAATAGCCATCCTGGGGAGTAGTTTATACAGTCAAGCTTAATAATAATAACTCTGCTTATTTGCATTTTTCCAGTGTGACCAGCAACTCACCTTTCCCAGGAGTGTCATGTGGCTTTTGGTTTCAGCTGTTTGTGCCTGTGTGTTTAGCAGCGCACTAGTGTGTGCATATTCTGCGTCTCTTTGTGTGTTTATTTGACCACTGTGTCAACAAGCACAAAACCTGTTGGCAAAAAAAAAAAAAAAAAAAGTCTCTCTAGACCAAAACTTAAAAAAATAATAATAATAATAAAAGGAATCTCAGCTGGTTTTCAGCTCCAGTCTCATGACTCCTGTTTATGAATCCCAGGGTGGTTTCAGGTTTAGTTTTAAAAGGACGGAGCAATGAGCAGGACTGCTTGTACCATAATAACTGAAATAGTCTATTATTTCATCTGATGAATAAGATGAGGTGTACTGAAGAGTTGGCCCACTGAAAGTGCTTTTAGGTGGCTTTTTATTTTCTTCTTGCACATATTGACAGTCTTTTATTATTGTGAATTAGTCATTGTTTTTGTGTGTGTTCACCATGTCTGAAGTTGTTTAGGTACACACTGACCTTCCACATATTTAGAAATAGTTTGTGTGAGAGCCTGAACGCTACTGGGAAGGTTCCAGGGGTCCTGCTTGACGTGGAGACGCAACTTTTTGGTGCAGTTCACTCTAGGTTCCATCTCCTGCTGAAACTCTGACAGAAAACATGCAGACAGACATAACACAGCAGTTAGATGGATGTGACAGCAAGGCACATTTTACAGAGAAAACAAAGATTTGATATCATTAATCTCTTGCTATTGTGCTTAGGTGGGAAAAGTTTAAGTAAAAAAGCAAAAAAAATGTGACATGTAAACAATTTATAAGCCTTTAATTAAATAGTGTAAGTTTACACAATAATCAGGTTTTTATGAAAAGCTCAGCCTTTAAGCATTTAACAGGACAACCTGACATTAATTAATTTTTTTAAGGCAGACGGAAACACTATTTGGCATGGCTTGTGTTGGGTCATCCAAATGCCTCTCCAGTCCTTAAGAGCCATTGTCCTTTAGGTTTTACATGTTTTCCTACTACCACATGATTCAGATTAATAGGGCATTGAGTAGAACTTGAGCAGGTTGTACTTGAGCAGAACTCCCTCCCATGGGCTCACCACCTGTGGGAGGTACCATGGGGTGGAATCCCATCTAAGCTCAGTGGTGGACGAAGGTGGGTGACCTTGGATTAGTCTTGGTCTCTTTGCTTATGCTGTGGCCCCTGCGACCAGACCCAAACAAGCAAACAAACATTTAAAACCAGCAGAACAATGATTTCAATTCCTATTTGGTAGGATTTCTGTCAGTTACATTGGCTGTGATGGACCAAAGACAATCTTTGTATATAT
>JBAMHW010000020.1:13616480-13658601 GCA_037177495.1 Rhadinocentrus ornatus | reverse complement strand
CTCTTTCTGTAAAGTCCTCTGAGACAACTTTGTTGTGATATAGGGCTATACAAATAAACTTGACTTGAAACTTGACTGGTACAAAAAAACATTTTAGGATTAATAGGTCAAGTTTACCTTCATGACAACTGTGAAGGGGGTGATTTTTTTTCCAAATCATCCATTTGGATGTTATTTTATCTTGAAATTTGCTATAATTAGGGGTTTGTCCTTTTGATTGACAGGTATCTAAAAACCGAGGCTCGAAGGGAGAGTGCAGCAATACCGCAGTTTTAAGCCGGCTAACAGCGCGCCTTAGCTTTAGCTAGCTGGTTAGCTAACATTAGCTCCGGGTTAGCTCGGTCAGCTCTTAGCTACAGGCAGCTCGGGGTTTGATGGGTGTCAATCATTCACCCCCACCTTCCCAGTCCCTCTCTCAGCTCGACATCTTTGCCCAATTTTGGATTTTCCGGGAATGATGACATGCGTGACGCTGCCAAGATGGTGACGGTGGGAACTGCCCAATGAGCTTCAATTCAGCCCTTCAGAAACCTATGAGTGACATCACGGAGGCTCCGTCCATCTTTTATATACAGTCAATGGTTTTTACTTACTACTGAATTAAACTATTCCAAAGAAAAAAAAATCTTGTATTTCATCTTCAGTTTTATCTCTTTTTGCTTTCATGTCTTTAAATGCCTCACCTGCGTTGGTCTCTGGTATTTCCTGCAGGCGGTGACATGAGCAATGACACTGGCGTGGCTCTCCTTACTCACGTTGATACCATTCACCTTGATTATGCACTGGCCCGGGTGGAGACCGGCGGTAGCTGCCACCGTCCCTATTGTGAGACAAAGAAAGAGGATGAGCATCAAGTGTGAAAGTTATGCATTACACTGCATGTGCCAGCTCAAACAGGACAAAAACAAAACACACACAAAATACTGTACACAAAATTGGGTTGAGCGACATTCCTTATTCTTGTTTGCATTTACATCTTTGTTTCCGGTTTTTAGTAGCTCAGGAGGAGTGTAGTGTGCAGAGAAGGGAGGTGGTTGTCAACGATGGCACAGCTATCAGGAGGAAGGGCAGGACAGACTAAATATTTCTTACATGTGTTTTTATAGCCCCATAAGAGCTCGCCGTGTATATATTTCATTGTAATCTAAACAATTATAAGTTTAATATTTTCAGACTCAAATCATTAAGCTACTTTTTCTTTCTTTAACTGAATATAAATATCTGTAATTCAAAAGGTTCAATGTAGTTCATAACGGAACAAATGCTCATCAGATCAAAACAACAACATATATATATATATATATATATATATACACATACTACATGACAGCACCTGGGTCCAACTCTGACTACTACTTATTTATGATGTCGCACCCTGTTTGAATTCTTGCTTGTGTTGTTCTTATTCTCAGATGTAAGTCACTTTGGATAAAAGCGTCTGCCAAATGACTGTAGAATAGAATAGAAAAGAATATACAGTAGCTAATAGATTATATAAGGCAATTATTGATAGTTTTCTGTGCATACATCCTCAAGTAGGTTTCTCCTTTAAATAAAAAATCATGTGGTAAACCAAGTACTTCTTTGTACTTTCCAAAATGACAGTTATAGCATCAGTAACATATCTTACTCTTGCTTTACAGACACAACTGAGTTTCAAGGCGCACTAGCAGCACTCTGATGGTGCTAGGGCTGCATGTTAACATCAGCATACCATCATGTTAATTCTGAGGCTGATGTTGAGCAGGCTTCCTTTTGGCTTCAGTTCACACCCTTTGACATAAGAGACATAGCAGAACTCTTTGCACTTCTTCATTATGCTTTGAACTGTGTCTACTGGCTCTAAAAAAAACTCATCCATGCCCATGTCTTGTGAGCACAGATTCACACAAAGCTCTATCGCTCACCATGATTTGTAATTTATGTACTTACAAAGATAATCTAGAATTAGGTCTGTCATGACATTTGATTTTCATCTCAACGATCCAGTCAATGTTCTCTGAGCATCACAGCCAACTTCACCAGAACCTTCAGCTAGTTAGTTGTGCACGTCTGCAGCTGGAACAGCTTCTCAGTTACTGCATCCACAATAAATAGTAAAAAGTCATAAGTGATTGTGTGATTTTTCAGCTAAAAGAGCAACATGCTGAATATCTTGTACAGTCTCCTGTTGAAAGTGAGCTTTTTTCTGCCAACCTAAAACCTTCATTTCCCTCCCACAGCCTCGGGCAGCCATGCAAGAAGCTCTGCCTGCACTAAGAGCCTGTAACCAGTTTAACCTGGTAGGATATTAACATAAAGTTAATTTAAAACTTTGTGTAATTTTTTATAGGTTTCTTAATTAAACAACTATTTTTACATTTTGTTATATAATTTATTGGTACATCAATTTGTTTATTGAGCCATTTTTATATTTCTGTATTTATGTTTTTACTGCTTCAGTTCTCCATAACTTCCTCTGATGACTTAATAACTAAAATGGCTCCTTTTTTCCGTCTCTTCGTTCGTTTTTTAATTACAGAGGCTGTGTTGATACATCTAAAGACTGTAATGAAGCACTGGCAGAGGAGCTAAAGAGCATCTTGGCCTGCTTTGAGATTTGAACACAGCACTCAGCCACACCACTGCAACCTCCTCCAGCCTCCAGCACCCCTCCACTCACTCTAGAAGCACAGGATGTAAGACGAGTGCTCTGGTCAGTGAACTGTAGGAAGACTGCAGGCCAAGATGGAGTACCTGAGAATGTGCTCCATCTGATTGTTTTAGTTCATATTTGTTGTGCTCTTTATGGAGCTGTGTTTTTATCTCATTATACTTTGTATAATGATAAATAATACTTCTTATTCTGTTGTTCTATTCTATTCTGTTCTATTCTATCCTACTAAATTCTATTAAAGGCTTCCTGCTGTTCAGTTTTCAGTGTGTAACTGGCAATACCCGCTACTGGTGACATCAGACAACAGGAAACAGAAACTGTTCTGACAATCCAAGAAATTAGACCTTTGCTACAGTATGAACTTTGTCTCTAAGGATCAGTGCATCTACTTAACCACATAGCAGGTTCCCATGCAACATAATAAAGTCAACACATGCACAAAACACATGCATGCACATACCGACCCCCTTTCTATTCTTCTATCAGTCTTAGATTACTAAAAAAAATTAATAAATAAACAAAGAAAAAAGAAAAGAAACAAGATTAAATTCTCCCTGAGAACAGCTGGACAAGGCTATGGATTGTTTTTTTGATTGGACCCAATCTTGTGCCAGCCCTGATAGCGGTGCTACTAACATGTAGCATTTGGTAAGTGGAGAGAGGGACTCTCATGAATGCACTCCAAAAATACAGAAGGCTTTTTCGATCATAGAGAAAATGAACCCACTTAGAAAAACAGGAATAGGTGCATGGAAATCATTGTAATCACATCATGCCAAGGCCAAGTCACGCATATCCCCAAAGATTGGTGTAGCAGCTGTTTGCCAGCTGTGCTACAAAAAACATAGAGCTGATGGGAAGCTTTTTGCTGATGAAGCCAGACAACTATCTCTTACCTCTTCCAACAGCATGGACTACAGACGGGCCAAATCCACGGATCTGGAAACCCAGCCCGTCATCTGAGTCTGGGATCTTTACCGTCCTAGACAGAAAGAGAAGAAAAAGGAAATTTAGTAATCTATGCAGACAAATAGTTGAGACTTGGACAGTGCCTGAGTTCACACAAATCTGCCTTACTCTCTTGGCTTGGTGCTGACCAGCACCCTAAGGGGTCCTTTGCTGTTAATACATTGTCTGAGAAGAACCTCCACTTCAGAGAAAGGCCTAAGGAACACCAGGTCTCCATTTATGGCAAATAACTTCTTCCCGACTTCCAAACCAGCCATCTTATAGGAAAAAAGAATAATAGATAGAAAAGAGAACAAATGTAAAGCCAAATTAAAATCATAATGAAACATTTATCTTAAAAGTTTTTGTAATCAGGATTACCAATAAATACATTAATAAGCATCACCAATAAGGCCCCACATATTTTCAATAATCAGACACAATATGGGATAACTTCAGTATACAGTATAGCTGGATCCTGCTGTTTTTCATCATCCCAGATCAAATATTTTAAAATATACACAGATGACAGTCTTTATTCAAACTAGACCTTTCAAGCTCATTCAGTGCTTCTTTGTGACTGGAGGGTTTTATGTGTCATGCGCTTAAACAGATCACATTTGTCCCAAAAGCTCTTTGTCCCATGTTTTTTAACCAAATGCAAAATGTGGGAGACCTCAGAAATATGGTGCACATCATTTCAAAGTATTTCTAGATGAAAATACAGTGAAACAAGTTCAGCTTTGAAGCAAATTGTCTAAATGTCACATTCTAGTAACAAATAAATTCTGCTGCTCAGAATGCTGACTGTAAAAGCATCAAAGCTTTGCCAACTAAACCAAACAAGGCTGTCACATCAACAGGGCCGCACAGCTCCAAGGGGTTAAAAAGCCCATTTACAGAGAGGATGTAGAAGTCATAAAACCACCAGCTATAATGACTAAAGTCAAACAGCCAATGATACTAAAGACACACTGATAAAATCTGTGATTTACTAGATTTACTTTAGCTTATGTTTAACATGAGATTACTCCCTTAGTTGTAATAATCAGTTCATTATATCCTAAAATCTAAACCTAGATTTCGTTTACTTTTTAACTTATTTTTAAGATATCATTTCCATGTGCCACAAAGAAATTCTAGATCCACCCCTGCTTTAAGCAGAAAAAGACAAAAGCTGGTTTGTTTTCATTGTTAGTGATACAGAGCTTTATGTAATGTTAACTTTAACGTTAACCTCTAAGACATTAGCATTTGACAGATAAGGCCTTTTTTTCTGTTACAGATGCGTGTGCAGAAGTAAAATCCAACTTTGCACTTGAGAATGAAGTGCGCACACAGTAAACACCATGAAGATAAACGTGATAGGAGTAGTACTGGCAAGTAAAAACAAATTCCCCAGGAGGCATTTCTCCATTGCGGGGGAAAAACAGTATTTGTGAACAGAGAAGCAGCCTCATGTGAGACTATTAAACCACTGTGCTCAAATTTTCTGAGTTCCCAGTCGGAAGTACAACCCGAACACCCCTTATTATCAGATATTACATTACATTACAGTCATTTAGCTAACACTTTTATCCAATGCGACTTTCAATGGTTAGACAGTAGCGTTAAGGGTCTTGCCTAAGGACCCAACTGGAAGGTGTTAATGTTTGTAGACGCTCTACCAATTTTGCTAACCAGCCGCCTCAGATATCCGACTCAGAAACTCAGGGCAAACTTACCAACCCCGACTTGGCCCAGTGAAGATGGCTGCCCAACAAATCAACGGTTTATGCCTAAAAAAACTTTATCTTTAGCCCACTAAACAAAAACAAGTTCCACAAGCAAAACTACATGAAAACAACCACCCTCCTTTTTATAATGTAAAAAACATTAACAATTTTTCTTACAGAATACCACAAAGTCATGGTACCTTTCGATGTCTTTTATATTCTTATATGATAATTTTCACATACTGGTTCAATAATCTTCTGTAAAGATGTGCAGTCATTCCCAGATCCGACTTATGCGCTTCGAGTCAAATCATTACACCATTAGTGTGTGTTTGTCTTATTTTTTAAGTTGTTTCTGCTGTTTTCTAGTCATTCCCAATTACTTCTGTGTTTAAATGAAGGTACACAATAGTTGATCAAATGGCTACAACCCCTCTTGTTGCCACCTGGTTATGTAATAAAAAAAAAAAAGACTTAAACAAGTAAATTTTTCTTTAACAGAAATGGAAACATACACCTGTGAAAACTCTGCCCCCTTGAGGGGCTAATTTTTTAAGACCAAAGTTAAAAAAAAAATTTCTTTAAAGGTGCAGTGAGTGAAAAAAATTGGATGAAGCGGTATAGATAATGGATGGATGGATGGTTTCCGGAGCCAGCCTGAATGTGTTTCTCTACATATGGTGGAGCCTTGCTCTGTCAACAGCTTTCTCTGTACATTTATTACTTTAGCTAATGTTTTGACATCCACTACCATGACTACAGCCAGCACTGACTAATCTTCCTGGACTGTAGCTTATACAGCTAGCCACTGTCCCTGTTCTCTATAAAATACTTGCATTGTACATTATGTGCTACTGTGATCATAAGAGGATGTGGCCCTGACCATTTCTAAACTCTCCATGCTGTCCAGGCATCTCACCTCAGCTTGGGAGCCCTTCTCCACAGATTTGATAATAGGGACTCTGTTTCTCTCTTCCAGGGTAAAGCCATAGCCTCCGTCATTTGGCCTTATCTGGAAAACAACATGTTTCACATCAGCAAAAACCCAAGGCAGCAGGCTGAGACACTTTCATAAAACACACACACCGGATAAAGATGCTGGTCTAGACAGATAGCAGACACTGTAGCATTTTGCTCACTCTTCTGAATTCAATGCTTTTTTGCCTACGGAGGTATAAAATTGACTTTTGCAGCGTTTTCGCTTTTCTTTCTCACAGCTGTGTTCTTCATAATGATTTACTGTGCTTTCAGTTTGATTCACGTTACGGGCAAAATTATGTAAAATCTTAGCGTATCAGACAGAGTGGGAGGGAATAAGTTAAGGAGAACTCACCAGGAGACACTTAGCGATGACATTTTCAACTATTTTCAAGTCGTGTTTCATGGGTTTGTGTTTGGTATTGGATCCCTCCATCTCTTCATCAGCAAAGAAACGGAACAGTAAGGGCTCATCCTTGAATTCACTCTTCTCCAACACTAGAAGAAGTAACAAAGCCATGCACAAACATCAGCACTTAAAAAGGGACAGAATGAGACAGATAGTATAACCATATTTACGAAAATATGAAATAGTAAGTATAGTTATTTTTGTTCTTCTGCAATTAAATTACTTGTTTGCTCTCTTAAATCGTGAAGAAGCAGACTACAACACAGGTTCCCTTATAGAGCCATCATGGCATTCAACTCTGCCAAACCCCAAATAAACAATGTAACATCCATAAAACTATCACCAATGTGCAATATTTTGAGCAATATTTACCTGCATATGAACTAATAAAAATATACTTTTCATATTGCAATAGCACAAATTCACAGAAAATTACAAAAACAAAACACGTTTTGTATATACTGTACAGCAGGCCTTAAATAAAAAAATTTACATGCTATGCAGTCTACAGCCTGCTTGGAATCCACGTGGGTTTAAAATATTTGAGAACACATGCACATTTGTGACTCACATCAAGTAGTGTCACAGCCTCTAACATCCATCTGCGCCATTTTGGTTTTTCTGTTTATTTGTTTTTTCTTTTTCTTTTAAATCTATGCCAAAATAAGTGGAAAATATCTCCATGTTATTTCATGTATTTTTGATTCTGTAAAGTGTCTGCTTGGTGCAACCAAATTAAATTGGCGGAGAAGCTAGAAGCGAGATAAGTGCATTTAACCAAGTAAGTGAGATGTAAATGCCTTGGTTTTTTTCCAAGAAAATGCTTACAGTCATTCTTTTAAGAGGAGTCGATTAAGTTGTCATTGTGACTGTCCCCTAGTGAATTGATGAACCCACTTATCACTTCTTCTTGGGAGTATTGATATTATTTTGACTATTACTGTTACAGTACAAACTCAGATGCCAAATGCAATATGCCCAAGTATGGCAACATCCACAATGCCCACCATTTTTATTTTAAAAAAGCACATAAAAAATAATAATAGATAAATCCTTAGATGATCAAATCTTACATTTGAATGAACCCAGTATCTGTGCCATCATAACATACTTTTAAAAACAACTGAGGGGAAAAACAAGAGTTTCCTTCAAACATTCCCTCACTTCATTTCCCTCAAGATCAGATAAAGTGCCAATAGTTTTAACAGCTACATCATCAAGCCAAATAACTTACAGGCACGAATGGTAAAATTACCCCGTAGGCTGTGGAAGTGAAAGGAAATTTGATGGCCAAAGTTATGTTCCATTGATGTGTTGGTAATTTGTGGTGTGAGCTTGAACTGTGGGCAGTTAGGAGCAGTTACATCATGAGGGTACGAGGAGAAACGCTGTGACTCATACTATAGCCTGTATGATGTGGACTTTGGCACGAAGGAAGCATGGAGTTAAAAACAAATCTGACTCTTGCAGGCAAACTGTCACCATGACTACTGTCCATTTTAGACTTAAGACTGAAACAAACATGTGTCACTCATTTGCCAAGGACTCAGCGCTAAAGAAGAGCTTAATATATATGCATGCAAGTATGCATGGAGTCAATGACTGTGTGCATGAATGGAGTCATACATGCAATAATTTGTTCCCTGCATTGGAAAAAAACTTTATTCCTGTAATGTGTCAAAAGGGATTAAAAGCAGAAATTGAAAAAGAGCAAGAAGCGTTGTGTTCTGAAACCGGATGCCAGGCGCCCTATATGCAGTTCCTCCAAAGCATTCAACTTTCATTTGGTCTATGATGGAGGGGACTCGGCTGAGCTGAGTTCGGCAGTTCAGCTGGATCAGAGCTTTTTTGTCAGAAATGCCGTACCGTGATGCATGAAACCATTGTCGCACAGTTCCACTCCCAAGATCAGTGCTTCCTCTCTTGTTCTGCAATCCCCCTACACCAGGAGATGGGAGAAAAGTTCACACACAAGTGAAGTGAGAAAGACTGAAGCACCGAGAGAGGATAGTGTAACTGAGACAAGAGATAAAAAGCAAAATAGTTGTAAATAGAATAATAAATAAGTAAGACAGAACAAAGGAAGTCGTGTGCTAATCAAAGAGCAGCTGGGATGACACACTTACACTATTTCTTTGTTCCTGTATCCAAATGCCCCGAGACTGTTCAATGCTCGGCCTTAAACACAGCCAAAATCATGTCTACACTATACAGTATCAAAGCTCTACTAGTCCTGCTGAAAAGAGTGGCCTAGGTCAAAAAATGCGTTCAACCATGTTGTGTCTGGCTTTCATTCTGCGGTGGTTTCATTGCATGTTTAGGGTTTTTTTTTTGTCATGCTGTACAGGAATATCAATCTGTCAGCCTCAAAGCTTCCTGACAAAGTCAATAAAGCTTAGCTGTGCAATCAATTCTGCTTTTCTTCCTTCATTTCCTCCCTGCCTCACTGCGAGCCGTGGCTCCGATGGCTTCTTTCTCTGTTGTACATTTGAAGTGACCGACCTGTTATTACAACAGCTGCTTCCATCTTTCTTTCTATCTTGCAAAAATATGTTTCCAATCTGATTATGAACCAGTGGAGATGATTTCTAACATCATGTCGTTGCAGTTCAGTGGAATCAAGTTGTATTGCCTATATCAGAGACATTTATTTACATTTTGTTTTCATGTGAAAAGGACAAAATAATGTTGAGGACTAAGGTAGTTTAAGTGCTTACCTGTGCTATAAGCCAGTCTATCAGCTTGTTAGCCATGGCCACTGATTTGTAGGTTCGCAAATGATAGTCTTTATCCCTTGATCCCCACAAAAAGAAAAAGACAAGTTTAATGAAAGGATTATTGAAACTGTTTGTTTTCACTTTAATGAACTAAGAAGTCATAGGGCGGTAATTGCTCGGTCTATTTAAACACAATGCCTAAAGGGGGACCAATAGTTCCCACTGTCAGCGAGGCATTGCTACATTTTAAGCACTGGCGGTTGTGTCATATATCTAAGAGAGTTGCTGAAGTTTGGTGATAGCAAATCAGCATTCCTCAGAGCAGGGCTGGTATGGTGTTGCTGTTCTCAGTGTTACCCACACAGCTGCACTTTGCCAGACCCCGAAAATGCTGTTTGAAATGGAGCCGTGACTTTCCCATGAACGCAGGGACCTCCCTGGGGACACGCAGGGGCTGAACTGAAGGGCCGGGAAAGTCCTGAACCACCATGACTTACACCATTCTGCTGCATGCAAACACTCACCCAGACACAAATGCAACTGCAGACACACACACACGTCTTTCCTTCGCACACAGTCCAGACATGTTAAACAAGGCTTGTGGGCCAAGTTGAAGTCCAGTCTCAGCTGTGTGGTGATCTTTAGATTATAAAGCGTGATAGGGCCGAAAGTTGCCGTTTTATCCACAACAAAACACTCTATTATGTAAGCGCATCTGACAGCCTGTGTTTTTGTCTGATGAGGACGGTACTGTTGATGAGGCTCGACGTCCTGTCACACCACGCTAAAACAACTTTTTCCAGTAGAAGCAGGAGGCACCCTGCATTTCTCTTGAAAGAGATACCAGAACCAGAGAGACTGGGGCTTTAGCGGCTGGTGCAAAGTAAGCCTGTCAAAGTGAAAAATGGGGGATAAACAGCAGCCCAGTGGGCAGCCATATGTCGGGGGATGAAGAAACAGCAGTGCGAGGAGTAAAAGAGGGAAAGGTCAGAGAGGTGGTTTTTAACTTTCTGTCTGAAAAGGAGAGTTTTCTTTGACATTTTGAGAGTGGGGGATTATAGCCAATTGTAATTTCAAAGCTAACATTATATAAATTCAGCAGAGGAAACGAGAGGTTCAAGCTTTAATCAAGTGTTCAGCCCTGATAAATTATATATAAGCAGAAGGTAGCAAATGATTTTTTTTATTTTTATTATTTTAGGATTCTTATACAATAATACTGAGTTTCTGGAGTATTCATAAACATAAATGTTGAAATATTGAGCTGAAATCTACTTTTTCCCTATTTTGTATGAAATTAATTTATGAGTAACCTTCTCTGTACTGTGTAGGTTTGCTACTTCTCCATTTCCACATTGAAAATTTCTTCTCATCTTTCACCAAATTTCACCAGTGTGTACACTGTGTAAGTCTTTAGTGGGCATTTAATGCAGTGTATGGAGATCCCCTGGAATGGATAGTTTAAAAGATTTCTCAAAGACATGAGGGAGAGCCCAGGAGCAACATAGTGGTGTGGGGGCTGCATAGTGTATACTGTCCTCCTTTGCTTCATCCCTTTGCTCTGCCAGGAAATTCCACCTAATTAGGTAGGGGCGGGTTGCTCCAATTAAACTCTGGCATTCCCAGGCCCTGTGATGCATTATACTGGGCTTTCAGAGAGACCACAATGTACAGATAAGCTGGCCAAAAAACACACACAAGTCCACTGCACCAACAACAGGTATTACATCAAGAAAATTTAGCATGCAAACATCAATTGACTGAAGGCTGAGACTCCAAACACTCACACACACATTCACCCTTTAGGCTTTTTAGCATTAGAATCAAATTGAAATATGAGAAGCCTTCATCCAAGCCTGAATAAATGTAGGATCAGCATGTTCCCTCTGACAATTGTGCAGTTTTAAAGGTGTGAAATTAAAGCTTTTCTTTAGGCTTTTTTGGAAATCCTGCATAAACAGTTGGCTTTGATGTGACTGTTTATGCAGTAAAACATGTTAGCAGCCTGGAAACGCTGTCCTAATGGACTTAGAGGAGCAAAACCAAAAAGCAAAACAGCAAATTAGTCATAATAATTTTTTCCCCTCACGTGAGCATAAATGCTAAAAAAAATTAAATATCTGGGTTTGAGTGAGTATTTCATGGAAATGTTTCTGCTTTTACATGTTTCCACTAGTTAAAATCTACTTAAGAAGCGCTGTAAATGTAATCACAGAAAGTATGAAACATTTGTGCCATGTTTAAGGGTTGGGATCAGTGCTGGTGCCCTAGAAATATGCGCTTAGTTGTTCTTAATGAATTGTGTACAACTCATTTATTGTAACTGAAGATTTACCAGTCATCACCCATATACTGCCATGTGCATTTGAAATGAATGGATTGGGCCATGTGACCAAATTAGAGTACAGATCCAGAACATGAGAAAATCATGTGATGTTATGAAGTCAGAAACATAGAAGTGAACAAAATCGGTTCATATTACTTGACCAAAAAGAAAAAGAAAAAAAAAGTGGTTTATCTGGAAATGCATCTACTGACATGAAGGCAATAACCTATGTGGACTTTAATTTATGATCTGGCAATCAAGATAGCATTTAAAATAAAAGGGTTATAAACAAAATGTTATTCTATTTTTATAATGTTATGTTATTTTAACATTGTTTTTCCAAGTTAAGTGACAATAATTTTGCATGCTACATTCTCAAAAGGAGAGGCAAAGACCTTTGTCGCTACATTGCTATTTGTGTGTCCAACACACTTTGATCCAAGTAACAAATTTTATGATGGCATGATTCCCAAAGCAAAAGCAGCAAGTCACTAAAATGCAAATCACCAGTGATCAACATCAATCCATCTGAATTTTCTGAATTTTACTCTTGTCCAGCTGACTTTAATCATCAAACATGTTTGACAATATTTAAACTACATACTACATAATTTTTCAACCTTAAAACTGTGTTTCTGACTCATCTTGATGGTACACTGACATTCATTATTCACATTCATGGAGCCGTGAGTGCATCCCAAGGCCGAGAAACTGAACTTCACAACTTTTGGGTATCCAGCCCAGGGCATCACATGACAGCCATCTTTTGCTTTATTGCAACTGGATATCTACACACTGGCTATTTTGAATGTGCATCATGGCAAATTCGACGAAGTGACACAGCAAGAGTTAACATTGGCCTGGCTTTTACTGGCTGAAGAGAGCGTAGGGAAGGGAGTATGCAAGATGGATCCTGCACTAGTCTTCGTTAGGAAGTCACACAGTGTATACACCTGCCAAGGTTCAGTAGTTGGGCTTTATAATGCATTATGTGCTTTGTTTACCACAAAACGGTGGAAACAATGTCAGACAAAAACTCTGTATCCAATCAACTGCCAATCTTTAATCCATATTAGTCATTTATCCAGGACCAAATCACAAGCGCAAAAACAGTCAGAGATCCCCAGACCTCCCTCTCCCGCTGTCAAGTCAAGTCCTCCAGTTCTTCTGGCGGGTACACCAAAGCCGAGATATAACTAGTCCTAGTTCAACCTCCACTCAGTTCGACACGTAGAAAACAGCTTGATGATGCCTAAACCAATGCAGCTGGCTCCTTTTGATGTGTAGGTGCAGTGAGTCTACTCTCTCAGTCCCTGGTGGTTGAAGGAATTCCTTACCTTAAGGAAAGCCCTGCCACCCTGCAGAGGATGCTTATTTTAGCCACTGGTATTTGTAGTCTTATTTTGGTCACTACCCATAGTCCATGACCACAGGTAAGGGCTAAACTATCAGCTTAAAAAGTACATTTTAAGAAATTCTACTTAAACTTAAGTAAATCATTTGGTACCATTTTCCCCCTCTGACTACATGTACGTAAACAACTTAACAACTGATAAATTCCCTCGCCACATCTGTGTTTTGAGACCAGCAGATAAAACCTGCCAAGCCTAATCACCCACAGGAGCCACCACACTATCAATATCTGTACTAACTCCTCGTAAGTCAGTTTCTCTTTGAAAACAATGAGCTCATAGTTCACTGATACTGCTCTCCTCCAGTCCTGCTGCTCTGTCACAGGGGTGTTTTTCTTAGACACAAAAACCAGGCTATCAGAGAGCCACCTTGATTAGTTGCAAAAGAGTGTAGAGGTATGTGGACATGTACCTGATGACAGGAGTGAAAAGGCTGTGAAGACGGCAGAACAAACGAACACCCTGAAGGGGGAAAAAAACAAAAAACAAAAAAGTGTTGTTGGTTATATCAGGGATTTTTGTGGAAATTAGTCTCTACTGTTGCACCTTTACCTTGGATATTACATCGTGCATGTCACTTCTGGGATGGTAGGTGCCATCGTCATAGCGAAAGCGGTATAAAACAGGCTCAGGCTTGAACTGGTGCTTGTCTGTGACTAAATAAAAAAAATGTAGAATGAAAAATGAGGAGGCTACAGAAAAGAGATTTGCCAGAATTAGAGAAGAAACATGTACAAATGTCAAAACCCTAGGGTGAATTATTTGTCTGGCTTGAAATTTGAAAGTATAACAGGTTTCAGAACATATTTAGGCAAAGCAGGGCTGCATAAAGAAGCAAGCTGACAAGAGGAAGACGCCCACCTCAAACAGAGCTAGCAGAGATAACAGCTGCTCAGAACTCCATGCCTCCCTTGCTTAAGGGCACTTTAACACAGACCCTCCAGCAGTAATAACAGTTAGTTCTGTATTCTTGGCTGTAACCATGCAGGTTCCATTAAAGGCTCTTGTGAAAAGATAGTCTATCATTTTTCTCATGGGTACTTCTGATTGCACCGAGGGAGCACAGAGGGGCTTGGAGTTATTCCTCTCTGTCAGGGGTGGCTCTAAAGCCCAATCTCATTTCTCAGTGAGGAAGCAATAAAATGCCCCTGAGTGATTTACGATACGACTTGACTTATGGCCCTACTCTTTTGAGGAAAAATACATGCAGAGCAGTATGTGCCATTTGATCTGAATGCAAAACCACAAGCCAAGGTAATGCACTTACAGTGACATGTTTGTTACTTAAAGAGCAGCAACTGAGAAAACATTACACACATTACAATGAAAGGAGATTAATAATTATAATGTACCAAAACTTTGTTTAAATGGAACACCTGCTAAGGCACAATCAAGACAACTACATCTACATTGTAGCCTTCAGCCAAAGAGAAAGCACAGAGAAACTTAACGGCTTGTGAAATGAGGTGTATTTCTCAAATATATTGAGATGTTAGGTTAAGCAGCGGCAGGCTCTATACTGTGCAGCACAAAGTAAATTAGACTGTGGTAGATTTGGTTTTAAGTGAGGAACAGCAAAGGATCACAAAGCAGGTCTGAGCGATGGAAAGAAAGAACTAACCATGGTGGATGATGCCATTCTCAAGTAAAGCTTGACCCAGATGAACCCCTTCCTCTGGGTTGTCCGTTTCACCTATTTCCATCAGCCAGGATACAAACTCACTGAGGGAAAACAAATACACAACATTGGTACTGATGCACACTTGCCAACTCACACACAGCAGTACATAAAACACATGAAAGACCCATGGGAGACAACTGACATCGAGTGTGATCAGTGGATAGAGCTTTGAATTTACCTTTGGTAACCTGTAAATAAAGAGGGCTGGAGACAAAACGATTTATAACTTTCTACAAACAACATTTACTTTTGATTGATATGAGTATTATGGCAGCCAACACTGTATTGAAAGAGAAATGAGAGTAATGTTTGCTTGTTTAAACAAATAGTGGGCTTAAGTTCTTGTGTTTAGTCTAATTTTACTTAATTTATTTTACACCCACAGTACAACATTATCAAATACAAAGGATTTAATTTGATCTTGGGAATTATTTGATGGACAACCCGAGAAAGAGGAAATAAATCAACAAACAAAATGTGATGCTTTTGTGGCCAAAATTAACTAAATGTGATAATTTTCACTAATTTAATGTCTTAGAGAAATGGGAAACTGACAAGGAATTGAAAGACAAAGTGAAAAGAGGGGATAGAACACGGAGAACTGGCAAATGCAGAAATAGTCTGTATGATTCTTTCCCAGATGTCCCTTCTCCCCACAAAAGCCAAACAAACAACTAGCAGCACTGGTGGAATTCTCTGAAAGTCACTTCCAGGCCACAGTGGAGGCAGCCTGGTGTCAAAGTTGAACCAAAACAAGCATTTTACAATGTTTTCAGACAGACAAGGAGGAAGCTACCCTTCTCCTACACTCTTTAACCACGTATCCTTCATGTATTTTCTCACAATAACATCCCACTGGAGGAAAACATGAGCCTTTGAGAATGTTTTTATCACCCTTTCAACCATCATAAAAAAGACTAAATAAAAAAAATTTAATTGTTGGGAAACTATAAAACAAACAAATAGTCGTGTTATTTGTCGTTATTAGTAGTCGCTGTGTAAAGCCAAAGCTGTAAGAAAGGCCTCTTGTACCAACGCACGCTGCCCTTTATTCACCATGTTGTCCAGAGGTTGAGCAGCTAGCACAATAACTTGTGATTAGTTTGAACATATTTTTCCTTAGTTTCCTGGTAAATCCTTTGTTCCTTGCCATTTTATTATTAATTATCTTTAATTTTAGGAAAGGTTAGGGTTAAGTAAAAAGCTTTAGTGTTGCACATTTGAAAAAAAAAAAAAAAAAGAGCAAAATCATAAAAGAAACAGCAGACAAAAACCAAAAAATGAAGAGAAGTAAACATAAAATTTAAAGAAGCAGAAACAATAATAAACACTGTTTTTCCTGACTTTTTCCAGATATTTGGACTATAAAAAAGTAGCTTGTCTTTTCCTTAATAGTTACTGTAGTTTGCTGACTCACTTTTTTGTGCAATAAAGGGTGGAAAGCTTTTGAGATGACTGCTATCTCCAGCTTGACTACTAGATGTCAGTAATTGTTACATACCGGCTGGACACAGCTAGCCAAATTAACCATGTAGCATTTATAAAGTCTACTAATAGGCATTACCTTTAAGAATGATTTGTAAAAACTAGGGCTGTCATGTGAAATTAAAATTTTAAATCAGATTAAATACAGATTTCAAAATAATCACAAATTTCAAAAAATTTAAAAAATATGAATCACCATTTGTGACTATGCCAGAAATTTGCTCGTTTTTACTGCATTGCATCAACAAAACTACAAATATTTACTTTTTACTGAGCTTCCTTGTGCTTGGGGTTCGATGTCCAATGGTCAGTAAGTGTAGCATGTAATGTACTTCTATATGTTGTTCTAAATTATCTCTACCATGTTCTAGATCATCTCTGAAACTAATGATCTGAATAAAAACACGTTTCCGTTTTATCGTTGAACGGTTTTGTGCAGAAGTGATCAAAGTCCCACAGCAGCATTGGCTGTTTGTTTTGCAAGTTTTTCTTCACTTTTTTCCTTTTCTAGACCCACACATGCACAGCTGAAATATATATCCTTTCTACAGCTACAGTGGGGCAAAATAAGTATTTAGTCCGCCACATATTGTGCAAATTCTCCCACTTAAAAAGATGAGCGAGGCCAGTAATTTTCATCCTAGGTATACCTCAACTATAAGGGACAAAATGAAAAGAAAAAAAATCCAGATAATCACATTGTCTGACTGTCAAAGAATTTATTTGCAAATTATGGAGAAAAATAAGTATTTGGTCAATAACAAAAGTTCATCTCAATACTTTGTTATGTACCCTTTGTTGGCAATGACAGAGGTCAACCGTTTTCTGTAAGTCTTTACAAGGTTTTCACACACTGTTGCTGGTATTTTGGCCCATTCCTCCATGCAGATCTCCTCTAGAGAAGCGATGTTTTGGGGCTGTCGCTGGGTAACTCCAAAGATTTTCTATGGGGTTGAGATCTGGAGACTGGCTAGACCCAGTGCTTTATTTGTAAAGCCGGAGGTCCTGGAACGCAGGGGGGGGGGGTTCCAGCGACTCAAAGGGGGGGCTCGAAGTAACGGAACAGACACATACACACACACACACACACACAGAACCACGGCCAAGGTACTAACCCCTTTAAGTAAATTCAAACATCACTGTGTGCATAACAGGGCAATATTTATTTTAATTTCAGGACACTGGCCTGACAAAAAAAAAACAAAAAAAAAATCATGACCACCACCTCAGCGTTTACTGGGTGCGAAATGTTGAAAGATTAAACAAAATAAAAACTAGGCCGAAACCGCAACATTTCTTTTATAAACGCAAAAGCAATAGTATTCTTCGGACTATAAGGTTTTTCCGTCTGAGTGAAAGCTGGTGCCAGTGTAACCTGATCCTCTCCCTCACTCTGTTCCTGTAGCCTAAAATTCACCTTAGAATACCATTTTTGTGTAATCTCAACTGGAAATATACAGTAACAAAACAGAAAACTATTCTAAAACACGAAACAAACATATATATAATTTTTTATAGTGACACAGCGGGTGGCGGATCCAATAAAATAGGTTTCGGATCCAACGTCGGAAGTGCCCTGGCTAGACCACTCCAGGACCTTGAAATGCTCCTCACGAAACCACTCCTTCATTGCCCGGGCGCTGGGTTTGGAATCATTGTCATGCTGAAAGACCCAGCCATGTTTCATCTTCAATAGCCTTGCTGATGGAAGAAGGTTTTCACTCAAAATCTCACGATACATGACCCCATTTATTCTTTCCTTTACACGGATCAGTCGTCCTGGTCCCTTTGCAAAAAAACAGCCTCAAAGCATGATGTTTCCACCCCCATGCTTCACAGTAGGTATGGTGTTCTTTGGATGCAACTCAGAATTCTTTCTCCTCCAAACAAGACAGGTTAAGTTTTTAACCAAAAAGTTCTATTTTGGTTTCATCTGACCATATGACATTCTCCCAATCCTCTTCTGGATCATCCAAAAGGTCTCTAGCAAACTTCAGACGGGCCTGGAGATGTACTGGCTTAAGCAGGGGGACATGTCTGGCACTGCAGGATTTGAGTCCTTGGCGGTGTAGTGTGTTACCCCGGTGTGGTTCTGGGATTTTTGCTCACTGTTCTCAAGATCATTTTGACCCCACGGAGTGCGATCTTGCATGGAGCCCCAGTTTGAGGGAGATTATCAGTGGTCTTGTATGTCTTCCATGTTCTAATACTTGCTCCCACAGTGAATTTCTTTACACAAGCTGCTTACCTATGCAGATGCAGTCTTCCCAGCCTGGTGCAGGTCTTTGATTTTCTTTCTGGTGTCCTTTGACGGCTCTTTGGTCTTGGCCATAGTGGAGTTTGGAGTCTGACTGTTTGAGGTTGTGGACAGGTGTCTTTTATACTGATAACGAGTTCAAACAGCTGCCATTAATACAGGTAACGAGTGAAGGACAGAGGAGCCTCTTAAAATAGAAGTTACAAGTCTGCGAGAGCCAAAAATCTTGCTTGTTTGTAGGTGAGCAAATCCATATTTTACTGAGGAATTTACCAATTAATTAATTAAAATTGGACAATGTGATTTTCTGGATTTTTTTTTTCTCATTTTGTGTTTCATAGTGGAAGTCTACCCATGATGAAAATTGCAGGCCTCTCTCCTCTTTTAAGTAGGACAAGTTGCACAATTGGTGACTGACTAAATACTTTTTTGCCCCACTGTACATCCTTTCGTCAGCCACTGTATTACAGAAGGTTGTGGTTATAAATAGTAAATATGTGACAGTTTAAACCACAAACCGAGAGTTTCCTCCTTCTCAGCTGAACGATAAACTAACGCAACGAGAGAAAAGCTGATCAGCTGATCACAAACAGGGGTCGCTGCTCAAACAGAGAGAGAACCAGAAATCCACTAGAGCAGACGCATTGGTGCAAAATGCAGGTTTACCAAACAACATACGAGAAAAGTACGGGTGTGGAACCCTCTCACCGGGAAAAGAGTGTATGTTAAAACGCCCCCATTCTCCACGCAGGCGATGTCCATGAGTTGCTCCATAAACGTTGTTTATTCTCAAGTTCATCCATAGAATCACCCGGCTGATCTTTCCCATCGCGCCTCCATGTCCCGCCATCATAACAGAGAAATTATGGATCTACGAGGCTAATCATGCTGAGTGTGTTTTAATTGAGTTAAAAATTTTAATACAAATAATTACATAAATTAATTAATGCCATTAATGCGTTATTTTTGACAGCCCTAGTAAAAACAATCTTCTGACATCAATGTTTTATCTGGACAGAACAAACAAGATGGTTGAATAAGTGAGCCTTCAGGGTGCTGCTAACAGCTTAGTCATTAGTTATTAATACTAGTATTAATGCTAAGCTAACCATCTGATGGTTGTAGTTTAGTTTTTAGTAAAAATATGTGAGAACAGTATCAATTTCCTTGTTTATTTCATAGCCAGAAAAACAAGAAAATCTCCTAAACAAACAGTTGATTTTACTTTAATTAAATTACTACATGATAAAATCTTAACATTTTGTACCATTGTGCATCAACGCAAAGGTAACAAAGAGTGAACTCAAATCTCGAACCGTCTTTCAGTGAGCTCTTTAAATGTTTTTCATCAACATCATTCAAAAAAAGCTGACACTAGTGTCTATCATTTATACAAACACAAACAGACTTGTTTTTCTGCTTATCTTAGGTTTAAAACAGGATGAGAACATCTTGCTAGGTGGCTGTCACACACATTTTCTTTGATGAATTACTGTTAAAGAACAAAAACCCCAAATACGATTGGGCCATTTCAAGAGGAGGAGTTGGAAATCCAGAAATAGTCATTGGCCTTTAAAAAGAAGGTTAAAAAAAAGGAGGTGGGGTGGTAGGAGAATAAAGGCAGAGTATTTCACAATGGAAGGAGTGGGCTCAGATGAAGCCATAGGCAATGTGGTTTTCATCAGAGAAACACGATGCTGTTTCTCATTCAGAAATTACGCCTACATGTAATTATCTCCAAAATCATCACAGACTGGGGAAGTACAGAGGGGCTAGAGATGTCTTTTTTTTACCCAAAAGTGGTCATCCAGGTGTTGTATTTTAAAGGGTAAGTTTCCAAAGGGAGCTTCTCTGAGCTGCTTTCTCACCACTTGATCTCTTCAGACTCAAAGAGATGACCGCATATGACTAACATTTGATCCTTTTAATCATTCCAGCTGACAAATCCATTCCTTTTCCAGGCAACAAGGGACCTAAAGAGAAACTAACTCCTCTTTCCAAACCACTATGCCATGTAACTTGGCCACAACTATGTCCAACTGGACTTTTCAGTGGTTGTATTTTGTTTCTTATCCTTTTAAAAATAACAGGGATTTTGATATGACTGTTTAATCTCTCATTATTTTTCAATCTATAACTTTAAAAACTTAAAACTAATGGGGATAAATGGAAAACTGGTGGTTTACAAGGCAAATGTTCAGAATTTCAAGAATAAGATAGGAGAATGGTTTAAACAGCATTAAACCCAGGTTTTAAGAAGATGTTTTATTTTAAACTGCTTTAAATTTTAAAGCATCTTCACTCCATAAAAAGACTTTTGGCTATACTATGACATTTTTATTTTAACGCTGCAGCCAGATGTCTGCAGTTTTTAATATTCTACTCCAGCTCTGTTACCATCTCATTCTCCCACTATTTGCTTCACATTAGCCTGCAGTGTGAGAAGCAGACACCGTGAGAAAAATCAGTCTAAAAATTATCAGATTTTGTAGAAAACACCATTTTAATAGCATTACCTCAACAAACTTCAGTTTACACCTTGCATGATGAAAGTAACTGAAATGGAAGAGCCAAGTCATGCATACTTAAAATAGCCGAAGGAAATGATTTTGAGTAAAGCACTACAAAAGCTTTCAGCTTTTCCAGAATGCAGAATGGACAGGGATGTGTAAGGTCAATAAAAATGTGGAAGAAGGAAGATTCTTCTGTGGATATAAAAGAAAATTACAAATGATGAATACAATATGCTCACAAAATGAACATCCATTGGCTTTGACAGCATTTACTTCATGGATTCCTCAGCAGGGAGCCAATTGTATTCCAACACGGGCGAGGGAGAAGGCAGGCAGTCAGCTAAGCCACACAGGGATAGCTACCTCTGATTTACGACTGGCATTCAATTGGTTATTCTTCCCCAGACACCACACCAATAATCCTTAAATAAGATTCATAGGCTAAATCTGGCTGGATTGGATTTTCCCATGACCGAAACAGCAGATATACACAGTTTTTCTTTCCAGCTGCTGTCTTTAGAACTCCTTGCAATTTAAAATTAAATCTGCACATCATACTAAACAAGGCCTCCACTGCAGATTTTACAGCTGCAAAGTCCTGCAAATCTTTATAATACAAACATAGAAAACATACTGCTGACATTCATTCTGGTCTCTCTAAAAAGGATCAGAACACAGTCATCCAGCTTGGCGCTCATTCACTGCCTTCTCACTGATCCACCACACAGAAAACAGCATGATTTGAACACCCATTTGTTTTCCAGCTCTAGTTTCAAAATCAGAGGAAGGAGCCTTACCTTCCCAGGAAGCACTTGGGGAAGGTTGTGAGCTTGCGTTTCCGGTCCTTAATCAGGTTCCCTTTGGTCATAAGATGGTAGAGCTTCTCTCCTTTCTCTGAGACCATCACCCACGTGTCCTGCTCCATGCCAAGCCTCAGACCTGTACAGGAGAGAAGTGTGTGTGTGGGGGGGGGGTCGTTTGTCAATACCATTCTCAGACATTGAACTTGTGGGCTATACAACAATCACAATCTGGAGAGGTCTATTTCTTCTCATTTTATAAGATTGTTAGCAATGCTTTGCAGTGCTAATTAATAGTTAGTGTTGATATCTTAGAATATCTGGACTTGCACAAATTCTAAAAATGTGCACAAAATATGCATACTTTGCTGTGCATTCTTATATGCAAAGCTCCACAACTAATCCTTCAGGTTGTATTTCTTTTGACTAATTTTCCCTAAACACAACACACATCATATTTTTAGTTATTTAAAACAGTTGAGTTTTTTTTTATTGATTGCATTAAAAGTGAACCAACTCCAGCAGTCTCTTACTTTTCCTCCGCTCCCTCTCTTTCATGATGGCTTCCAGCCACTCCTGCTTCTCCTCCGGGGTCTTGGCCATGCAAACAAACCACTTGTTCTTGGCCGTGTTGTGAATCTTCCAGCCGTTGTTCACAATGTTCCCACTGCTGTGGTAGTCAGCTGTAAGGCAGAGTGCAGACAGACAGACACAATCTTGACTCTGCACGTTTTATGAAGTCCTCTCTTTGCAAGGGGTGGAACAACACAAATCCCCTTTCTGAAGTCATGCAAGCTCAAAGTACTTTTTCCATGTTCAAAAGACTGTCAGTCTGTGGGTGCACTGTAAACAGAGTTTTTGGGAAGTTGGGTACATAGTAAATAAGGGTTACCGCATAAAACACAGCATTAAGGCAAAAATTCAATTGACTGCTTCAAAGAAACCAAAGCCTGTGAACATTTTGACAGCAATTACATCTAATATAGAAAACAAAATCAAGAAATAGAAAGGAACAGATGTATCAGATGAGCTAAGGCTCACTTATAGTGGAATGATATATTTAAAAAAAAAAACATCCAATAGATATACTCGGAATACCATTCTTTCTTTGAGCAAACACTGGTCTCAAACTAATATTTCCACCCTATTCTCATCCTCAAAGCCTCCCTACTAAGTGCCTCATTGATTATCGCTTTTGTTCTTAAATGAGATAAACGAGAGGACATACATGCAGCAGAACGACTATCAATCAGGATTATTAACTACTGAATTCTTCGAACTGATTACTACTCGAAATTCACCTCCTACACTCTTGATATAGTACATTAAGAAGAACATGCTTTTTTTAAATGAACACACCTAAGCAAATTATGCTCTCCGACAGAGACATTGCTTCTAAACTACCTGATAAACCTTGTTGCAGATGATTCTTTTCTTCCCTTCCTTGTCTGCATCACCATGCCGGTCTAGCAGCTAGTAAATAGTGCATAAAATTAGCATAAACTGAGCTTATTGAGAATGTCTAAAACCTATATTATATGGAACAAACTCTTTTAATTTAACTGTATTCAGACCGCTTTCCATCACTTAAGGTAAATTTTAAATGCCTCCACAGCTGGTCTTTTTGCTTTTTCCCTGTGAGGCTACAACAAAAAGCAAGCCATTACAATAATTAATTATAATCACATCTAAAAGCATATATAGAGTGGCGTTCTCTCTGTAGAATGCCTCAGGGGTATGTTTGAACTTCAGTTAGCAAGTGTGTGCCTGAGAAAAAGTTGAGGCACTTTCATTACATAGGAATCCAAGCTAAAATACTCCTGTCGCCCTGGATTTCAGATTGAGATCTCCTGCCTGTGGTGCAGAACACCCACGAGTTTCTGTACTGCCCACTGCTTCACATATTTATCCTCCACTTCTGCTCGCTCCAGACCCAAACCCATCCATCTCACACCAGAAACACCAAATACTACTGCTCATATGAGTCTGCTGGGAATGAAAAGATGGTTTCTACAAATATAAATGATAATCAGTGGCTGTGAGAAGCCAAGAAACACAAGGGTAAAAGTTAACCAAGGAGCAGCAGCACAGTCCCAAGGACACACAACCACATGTGTTAAAAACCTCTCACATGCAAATGGTAACTTTTAACTGGACGGCTTACCTGTGCCATCATCCACATTTTCAACCTCCATCACCTCAGTATTGATTCTTCCTCTGAACAGGTAGCGAGGACCCTCAGCAGATGTTTTGCTGTTTTTTAAACGCCTTTCAGGAAGACAAAAGCCGCATGAATAAACCAACAAAGTTGAATATTTCAGTTTCAGTAGTTGGTGTGTAAGAATACACACTTATGGTACATTCAGGCATTTTTAGGAGAAAAGTCACAACAATCAGATGTTATTCCTTAACACTAATACTATCAAATAAGAGAAAATGTCAGATCAAGTGAGGAGTTATTAAATTTTAAGTCTGGGCAAGACATTTTATTATCCCTTTTTCTTCCATTTTCTTTCTTTAGTCAGTAAATGGTTCTGCTTTGTGTATACAAACTGACAACACTCTGCTGAATACACCACATACAAGCAAGTCAAAGCAGGTAACAGCTGCGCCGGTGGTGAAAAAACAAAAACTGTCAAAAACACATAGAATAACTGTAGCAGAATTGTTAGCAGCTGTATCAGTAGTTCAGTATGAGCAACGTGAAAATAGAAACTACATCATCAAGTGTTCTGACGCAGAAACACAGGAATAGACAGGGGTCGGCAGCAAAAGTTCCCTATTTCGACTTGAGCTGATGGCAATAAAATATATATACATATACAAAAGGATGGTGGTTAATATCAGTAGCTTAATATCTGTAACTTTAAAAAACAGGAAAATATAGAAAAAGCCTTGTAAATGCATTTTTTCTCCTTAGTGTTTCTTCTTTTTCCAACAATTCTCTCTGAATTGCGACCCCATTTGCTTTACACAAAGCAAAGAAATAAGCTGCACAGTATAAATTATGAATACTGTAATCTGCAGGACTTCTGACAAAGAGGGGAACTGTGTATTAGCATAAACCATATTTTTTTACTCTTTTAGAAAACTTAACCCTAATAGGACGCTAAATTCAAACGTTTGGTATCAAATAAGGAATATAAATAAAAGACAGTTGAAAGACCTGTTTTTCTTCTTGCAATAGACCAGAAGCTTGTCAAACAAGAAGAAAATCCTCTCTTGTATATTCCCAGCCGAAATCTTGAGCAAGACACCCTGCATTAGCAACTCCGTGCATGTATCTGTGATGTTGGAGCCCTGGAAATGGAGATGGTGCGGCAAACATATAAGGGAAAAAAAAGAACAGAAGGTATTAAGAGGAGATACTTTGGCACAGATAAACCACAGAAGAATAATGTGAGCAGAATTTTTTTTATTTTTTTCAGTACATATATNNNNTATATAAACACAAAATGTCTTTGCTATAGTAATTTTCAGCAAAGTACTTCTTTACCTCTCAGTGTTCATATGTAATGTCTAAGCAGAAGGAGGGATTACAGAGCCCAGCCTTTCCTGTTCCCTCTCTCAGGGGTCTGTGAAAACACTCCCTGCTTCCTCACAGCAGATTGCTGTGGGACTTTAAAACACGGGGTGGTTAATAGCTTCTATAGAATAACATCCTGTCCAGTCAGACTATGTGTTGCATTGTTGCGCCTGGTCACCATATTGGTTTGGGGTTCCTGCTGCAAAGTGATAAAGCGTGCTGTCTCTTCCCTCAACTTGGCTGCTCTGGGAATTTATGTACCCCGTTTGATCAGCCTCTCAGAGCTAAAAATAACACCCATGTGCAGAGAGGTGGAAAATGTGCTAAGCATTTCCTCCTGCTGGAGACATCAGTGGGCCAAAACTTATCGTGCTTTTTCCTTCATGCTCTCTTCGCCTCTTTCTCCTCCCTTCCCCTCATATGATTCTTTTTTCTCTCCTGCTCTGATCCTCTGGGCCTTTTATTCCTTCTTCGTAGGCTCCCGCTCTCTCAAGACCCTTGACCAGATGTTAAACAAATTTGCAGCAAGTGTATGTGTGCACACCAGAAAGTTTGTCTTGGTCACTTGAAGCGGCTGAGAGCAACATCACACCCTTCCTAACCATGAAGCTGCATTTCCTTAATGATAGAATCAACCTTCCTCTTAGTGTTTCATGCAGCTGTTACTCATTGCAGCTATTCTAAATGTTGTCCTCCTTCGCAGCATTTTTCAGTGACACTTTATATTAATCCTGTATGAGCCAAAGCTGCACTAAGCAACACTTGAAACCCTAAATTGTCTGTTTCATCCAAATTTCAACAATCTATTTTTATAGTCAGAGAATTGCCAGACCTAGCAACTTCAGAGCACAATAAAGAATTATAAATGAAAGCAGAATATGCCATTAATCAAGTAAAAACATGAGATTTTTTTGCATCTAAAGAAGCCAAAACAAGTAAACACCACAAAATAACAAGAGAACAGAACGTGAAGTGAAAACCAACAGGAAACTACTACTCTTGAATCTAAAATTACAACTTTGGTACACTGTGACAAAACACAGACAGTTGCAACACTAACCTACTGGCAATCACCAGCCTGACAAATGCTGGCAGTCATCACCATGGTGACCACTGCGCCATCGCCTTGTCTTTCCCAGGCGATGTATGCGAACCTGCCAGTAGGCCCCAAGGGTGACCAGCGGTGGAACAGGTCAGCACTAACAAGCAATCATCCTGGACAGAGGAGCAGGAACGGAAAATCTCACAACCACTCCTCATCCCTCCATCATTCCTTAAACACCCACAAAGAAAAATAAAATGCAGCCATCACGCAGGTCTCTCTTTCACTTTCCACTTCATTCACTCTGCTTTTCTCCTTTCTCCTTCTTAGTTCCATCTCATTAGGAGCTGCAGAGCCTAGTGTGCAGCAGCCAGAACATCCAGGTCTAGATTGAGCTAATGTTTATGATTAATAAAAAGTGCAGAAGGGAAACCGCATAGTAGCTAGAGCCAGGATTATGTCAAGTACAAGAAGTCACCCCACCCAGCACTGTGTCTCATTCTGATTACACTGTTCTTAGATTTCTGGCTGTTTATGTAGTATGTGTTATTTTCTAACTCACACAGAAGTTACATAAATTCTACATTACTCTGTATATACTAACAAATCTGAGATGGGGTTTTAGTTGTCATAAAAACCATTCAACTGTTTATCTTCTGCAGTGTATTTCAATCTAAAGTGTAGAAAAGTATCCTGCTAATACAAAAACAACACTAACACTGTCAGTGACTCGAAAACAAATCTGTAAAAACTAGAACATCTTGGGTCAAATGGAAGGAAGTCTAATCACACACTGCTGGATCTTCTTGTTCTCTGATCTTGGTTGAAAGCCTTATTTCTGTCCAGTAATTACACAGAAGCTAGATCAACACTGTGTCTCTTCATCTGAAAGTGTTCAGAAAGACTTAAGGGCTCCTTTATACAAAGCCAGGTCAACTGAATGATCATCGTGACCTCTTGTCTTACAATTATTACTACTGCTCCCCCTTTTCCATCATCACAAAGCCTGCTGACCCCTTCATGTGGTATCCTATAACTTGAGATGAAACCTAATTTAAAAAAAAAACAACCTTAAATAGTACAATCTAGCTGATTTTTATTGGATTGGTCACCCCAAAGCCTGACAGCTCTGATTATATGATCATCCATGCAGAAAGAATTTGTCCATTGTGAATACGAGTCATTGTTCTTAGAGAGTACAAGAAAGCTTAAAAGGCTACAAAAGTCACAGCACTTGGAATTCTTGTTGAATAGCTGTAGAAGGGCTAAGTGGCTTTAAATTAGTCATGACTTTCAGCTTTGGAAGAGAAAAGTTAGGTGAGTTAAAAGAGACAAAAACAACAAAATATAAAAACCCTGATAAAAAATAATTATCCATATTAAAGGAGAGTAGGTTATAATCAAAGCAGTGACGCCCACCTCCCAGCCTTCGATGTGAGACTGCCACTCCTCTAAAATCTCCAACTTTTCCATCTGTCTTTTGGCTTCATTGATGCTGGAGCACACAGCCTTCATCACCTGCAGCGACTCCTGCACCAGGGCGTAGTCGTTGTGCTTTTTAGGTGTCCTCTTCAGCAGCTCCTAACACACACACAGTTGTCCAGATTTGCATAGTCACACACATGCAACTGAATAGCATTTTTTACTAGATATTAATCATCTGGCAAATATGGATCTTAAGCTTAGTGCCACTGCATGCCATGGTCTAGCAAAAGTGGTGGGAATTTCATACTCTAAACACACTCTTTCCGCATGTCAGCCACAAGGCTAATTTACACTCCTCTGAATAGATCTGCAGCCAATGATGGCTATCTATGTCACTTCACAGAGAGGAGGAGGCCCTGGCAGCTGGAGGCCTTCCACTGGCAGAGCATCAGATTACCCGCCTATTATTATTACATCTCTGTGCACATGCTGGTGGCTGTTTAGAGAACGCCTGGGCGAATTAATAGATCATAACGAGATAAATGGGATGGGACAGCTCAGATCAAAACTCAGACAAGCCTTTTAAAAATGTATTGCATTTCACTCACGTTTTGGAACAAGGAAAATGTCTAAACTAACAACTGGGAGTGCAGGTATGAATGAACCCAGTCATGTGTCTGAACATACAGCTGGTCAGGGGAGGTGATGATAGGCCTTGTGTTTTTCCTGTAGCTCTGCTATGCCGCAAAGCTAAAGCAGAGATGTGTCAGAATATGAGGCCAGTTTTTCATTTAGTAAGGGAGAGGCTGACGTGAGGAGGACAGGCCAGCCCAAACTAATGAGTGAGGAGAAGAAGGTGCCCTACAGCAGTGGCACATGGGTGTGGTAGCTTGGCAACACATGGTTAGCAGGCACATGAATATACTCACTCTGAGCAGCAATGGGTACTTGCAAATCCTCTGAATAGGAGCTACCAAGTAACCTTCGAGTGGGACCTCTGTGTTTTTCCTGCCTCCCAGCAACATGCAGTTCTAGAGAGGAGAGGAGGTTAAACATTAGCAGGATCTGTCAGGTTGTAATGCTTATTGCGAACTCCTGACGTTAATATATATAATAAATATACGTTAAAATAATAGCTGGTCAAAATACTATTAGCAATTAGCAAATGTCAGTAGTGATAATGTTTGCTAATTACATTAGAGCACAATTAGCAAATGTTATCAGTGCAAACGCATTGCACTACTAATGTTTGTCAATTAGTTCAAAGTAGTTCAATAAGTTCAAAGTACAATTCATTCCCTTTACAAAGCATAAGGCTATTGTTGAGTATTGGTCAAATGGAAACAGAGGGTTTTCTACATTTATAGCAACATATATGGGGGAGTAGTACAGGCTTTAGCTTTGACATCAAGTAAAAGGTCATTTTCAATTTCTTAAATACTTGTATTTTTTTTACATATGCCCCCTCCCTGAAAAAAAGAGCCAGCCCAGTCATCCATAAAATGAACTTAACAATGATTTTGGCCTGTACTTGGAGTGACCCTTACCTACCTACATGTGGTGAGTTCAAAATTATTAGGTCAACCAGTAATAATCATTCTCATTTTCCCTCTAACCTGTAATTTAAATGTGGCACTCCTGAGTTACTTTGTAAACACTAAACCAGACTTCGTAGCAGTCATAAGGCCAAAGGTTTATTAGAGGTTAGTGGATATCCCTGTCCTGGTTGACCCGAGGTAACACATGGCTGGGTGCAGCTTGGAGGGTAACAAGAGACCTAAATGGCCCTCATGGAAGGATTGGTCACCAGAGGGTCAAGGCTATAAATCAAAGTCAATTAATATCTTTGCCTCCTATGGTTGCCTACATTAAAGACAACCTTCAACAGTAAATCACACGTACAGATCTTGCCGCGCTGTTCTTTGATGGTGAGCAAAATATGTGTCACATGCTTCCCAAAAAAGGCGGCTAATCAGACGCCCACCCTCTCTTTTTTGTTTTTTTATTGGGCCCTTCAAATATAAAATAGTGATGGGATATGTGCAAACTGTTTAAACCTGCAAGGAAAAGTTTGAATGGAAAGACACAAGACATCTTGCAGTTAAGCACTTGGAAGCAATGGAGGAGAGAAAGGTGAGAATTGTCTTCCTCTTGAGTGTGAGCCAGCAGTGGGGATGCAGTCATCTTTTGTTCTAGCAACATGATGCTCCCCTGTGGAAGTGAAAGTTTCTAAGAGCAGCGAGACAGGAAGAGGGAGTCCGACCACGCATGGAGTCACATCAGTTGTCAGACATGCTGGAACATGCAGTACAAGGTTTGACACTGTCCAGCTGCCGTGTGTGGGTGACTTTGTGTTTGTGTGTCTGACTCTGTGATGTGCCTCAAGTCCAGATTTGATCCCGTATGAAACCACTTGAACAATGGGGTTTTTGAAATTACCAGAATTTTTAGCTTATGATGTGGATGATTGTAGCTGTGCACTGTTGATTTCTTCACACCAAGCTGCTAACCTATTGCAGATTCAGTCTTCCCAGCCTGGTGCAGGTCTACGATTTTGTTTCTGGTGTTACAGGCCTCTCTCATCTTAAGTGGGAGAACTTGCACAATATGTAGCTGACTAAATACTTTTTTGCCCCACTGTACATCCTTTCGTTAGCCACTGTATTACAGAAGGTGTTGCCAAAAACAACTGTGGGGTAAATATGTGACTGTTTAAACCACAAACCGATAGTTTACTTTTTTGCCCCACTGTGTAATTAGGTCAAGGTTTGCAGTCCCTTCTCACCAGTAAACATGTCCTGACGCTCCTGATCTTATTGAGCTCCAGCAGCAGCCTCTGGGCCTTCTCGTGATTTCCACAGTATTCATCATAAATTTGAAAACGTCCCCTCTGTATAAGACAGGGAAAGTCAAGGTGAGAGGTAATAAAAGAAACAAATTGCAGACACTACGACAAAGACAAAAACCTAGTCAGACAAAGAAGGAAAGAAAAGGAGATAATCAAAAATGACTTTGACCTTGAAGCCAATGCCATATGTCATATTTCTGAGGATTGATTGTGGAACAAAATTTTATGTGATCTTCCTTTGCCAATGGTCTACCTCTCCACAAAGTCTATAAATATTCAGTTTTGTATGATCCTCCTGACAGAAAAAGTTTTGCTGGAATAATTGAGCATATTTGGAACATTCAGATGGCATGCATATTCGATCCATTCATCTTCAAGCCCATCGGAGTGGGCTTTCCCAGGTCAGTCGAGAGATGTAGTCCCTCCAGCATGTCCTGGGTCTTTTCGTAGGCTTACTCCTGGTGGGACATGTCTGGAACACCCCACCAGGGAGGCATCCAAAAGGAGGCATCATAATCTGATGCCCAGACAACTCATCTGGTTACTCTTAATGCGGAGCAGTAGCCGGTCAACTCTGAGCCCTTCCCAGCTTCTCACTCCATCTCTAAGGAAAAGCCCAGACACCCTTCTGAGGAAACAAATTTCTGTCGCAATCTTCTTCTTTCGGTGACTACCCACAGCTTGTAGTAAAAGGTGAGAGTAGGAACACAGATCGAACAGAATTTAAAGTTTAAATTTATCAATCCTGAATTCTTTCCAAGCCTTATCAATCACACAATTTTTATTGGATTTGTTTGAAAATTAAACTAAAAATAATCACATATCCAAGGTTGATTTGAAACTAAACAGATGTTGCTAAATGTTTTATAATAATAAAGCTAAAAAAGTTGTTGAAACCAAAAACCAGATGTGTAATATAAGGTTCACAATGGTGCATGAATTCTTCATTTCATTCCCCATAAAAATACATAATGTATGTGGTGGACATCTGTGTGTGCATGTGTGTTTCCATGACATCCTGTCATCTGCCCTGCAGCCTAACAACTTCCCACCAAAGCTATTCATATGACATCCATGCTCCATTGTCTTTGAGAGGGAGCAGTGAGACCAAACCAGTCACTACAAAGTCACTACAGAGCAGCAAAAATAGTTCAGTCTTCAGACACGCTGCTCCTCAGAAGAACTGTCACAAGAAGCAGGGTCCTTACAATACACATTACTATTAACTGAACAGCATGCTATCCTTATTGATTCATGCTTTCTACAAAGATGGTTTATGAACCTGTAAACTGGTTATTCGTTTGCCGTGGGGATTGATTTCACTGTAGTCAAAAACGATAGAGTGGAGTTCATATGAAGCAGAGGGACTGTGATTTTTAGCAATCAAAAGTCCAGATGGTTTTACTTCCTTGTGTTTCTGTAGTAAAATTTCTGTGTTATTCCTCTTGGAACTTTTACAGAATCAACAAGAGAAAAGAAAAACTATGGCAAAGCCGCATAGGAAGGGAAATTATTCTTATTTGTTTGTTTTAATTCTGGACTCGTTTATGACTGAATTATGGTCACGAGTCATAAGATTTCAATTTGGCTTTGAAGTGTATCCCGTTCTCCCAATGAAATCATCTCATTATCTGCAGTGCCAGATCATCTCTCTCACACCTGCGCTAACAGCAGCGAGCCACGGCCGACACAGAAGTTGCCTCAAGTCCAGCCGAAAGATGGTAGATTTATTACACCCTGAAACCTATTACATGCCAGTGGGCCTCAAGGCTCTGCATCAAAGAAATGTGATATATAGTGGTTGAGATCGGTATATCAGAGCCACATCAAGCATATCACACATATGCACTGTCTCGTCATGACTAATCCAGAGAAACAAACAGACAACATGTGGAGTTGCTTATCATTTTGTACCATGAGAGGTTTTTAGACAATAAGCTACAGTGAGCAAAAGAATATTGTAAATGATGGATACATGAGTGTGACTAAGATTCAAGATTTTGGATGAGACTTTACATTTAAAGATTTTGAGATATTTAACCTGCAGAGGAAGATGCATTTAAGTATTTGTTCAGAAGATACTGACAAAGAACAAGAAGCAGCGTCCAATTTCATGATGAGCATGAGGGTCGGGCTGCAGCAGCTCCTCCACCATTGACAGGAAGTCTTTGTGAACAGCAAGAATCTCCTCAATATTGGAAAATAAAACCTAAAGGAGGGAGGAAAAACAAACATTTTAGAGAAAATCTGTTGATGTTTGCCTTCTGCTCCCCCCTCAGTTGCAGATCAATACTTTGGCATATGCTGTTTTTTGTGGTTAGTGGTGCTAGACAAAAAAAATGTCTGAAGCCACACAATAAAGAATGAGGTTTCTTTGTAACTAGCCCCTGCCTGAAACTGCTTTGATATTTGTATTTCAAATGCTATTAGAGATATTTTAGCAGAATAGCTCAATTTAAAAAAAAAGACCACCACATTTTTAAGAGCTGTCGCAGATGTACGCTTGACTCATGACCTCATTTATGTCATTCTTGTGGCAATAATAAAGGACAAAACATACATATAATGTTGGATGGAAATAAGAGAGTGAAATAAAAATCAAAGCATAAAAACCAGAGCTCTTTTATGGGTGTTCTAAGGCTAACATAATCCTAAGTGATACAAAGCAAACTGAAAAGGAAATCTGGACAAGTTTGATTGCTGAGTTGCCATTCTGGAGGATTGGATGTCTTTCAACTCCTCTCCCTGCTATCTGAGGCCCTCTCTGCACAGCATGTTCCCAAACAAAACATAGCATGAGAAGACTTATTCCAAAACATAGGACGTGCAGTAAATGTCCACTGAATGCGTGTTTACCTACAAAAGTAAGCAAAAATGCTTCCACTGTGAAGGAGCATCCTTTATTATCCTCCAGCCGGAATCATTTATAAATAGATTATATTTGCAGCTGCTTCCTGCATCGCCCACTACTTCTTTTTCCATTCAGAACTTGACTATTTTAGGTTGAAACAAGAGTTTATTTGGCTTCCAGTGTCATTTCTGAACTTTTCATGGATCAGGTTACTGAAGGAAAATTACCCCTTACTGTTTTTTCCAAGTCTTAATAATACAATCATATACCTCAAATGCTGCCATCCTCACCTTAACCGTTTCCTCTGTGATGTTCTTGTCAATTTTGGTGGCTCCATACTGGTTGAGGCGATGTAGAAACACCTGAAGTGAAGCAGAAAAAAAGAAAAGCAGCAGTTAACACAGTATTAAATTGCTTTCAGCCATCCGATCGCTTGTACCTTAAAAAGTCCAAACAGAGGGGTAGATTTGAGGCTTTTGTGTGCAGCTGCAACACTTTGCGGCCACAGCAAATTGGCAACCCTCACAAATGACACCTGATATTCTCAAAACACAATTTTTGTATTGTAGAGGAGAGAAAAAACTATAATTGCAGTGCATTGTATTTCAAAGGTGGCGTTAAGTGGCTATAGCTGGCGAGGCCATCAGTGTGTGAACTGAGTCTGATGGAAAGCGCTCTAACTTTTCTTTAGTCCCTTAGGATGCTGGTTCCCAGGCTGCTTCACTGCACAAAACCCTCAACAACCCATTTAATGCTTCAGGGCACTTTTTAAGTGTGGAAAATTAAGAAGGTGAGCTTCACATGTTTTCTTAAAATCTAATCAAAAAGAAATGAGTCATTTCCAAATGGTCTGCCTCTAGGAGAGCTTTTAAAGAAGAGAACATCTCTTAACAGATAATACACATAAATTTTTGTTTAAATGTGAAATAGCTGGCGTGTGATCTGGCAGACAGAAATCCATCTTCAGCTTTATTTAACGGCATCACATTTAAATTTTAACACTTTTCTGTGGAATCACTTTACTTCAGGAGAGCTGCAATGAAAATCAATTATGACGTACATAAGACAGAAAAGCCATTAACTCAATTTTTTTTTTATTGATTGAACCAGATTTTAAACAAAGACATCATCTCCAATATTTATATTGCCAACACACTTGAACAAGAGCTAGTCAGTAAAAAGAAATGTCCTAAGTAAAAGATGGCAAACAAGTATTTCCTTGATGTTTCCTGTCCTTTTCCATGTTCCACAACTAAGTTAATTTATCCTCTTAAAGGCCCTCAGACTTAAGTAGATGTAAAAAAAAAAGGTGAAATGAAGCAGACTTTCTGCAAAAACAAAGCAATCATGAACATGCATTACAAGGAATGTAGATTACCAAAAAGGTGATGTAAAACATGGCAGGTGAACAGCATGACAACATCGAGCCTTTGCATCTATGCTAAAACTCTAATCTTAGTAACTCAAAGGCCTGTCACAGATCACACGTTTCCTCACAAAGAGCCGATCCAACATGACAGACGGTGCAACAGACACAGCAGGCAGCAGTACAATACAACAGAATTTGAAGCGGATGTTTTACCAGCAAAAATGCTCATTTTATGGTGATGCAAACCAACAACAGCAACACATGTCTGACATGATCAAACAAACTGCTTACAGTCAATGTGAGCACAAAAAGAAGTTAAACCTGTATTTGAAGTAAATCCTAACCATAAACACTTCTTTGCAGCGCCAGAGTCCCATAATGCCATTTGTTGCCCGCTGTCACCCACGAGGCAGCTTGACCTAAGCAAACTAACATAATACATCCAAAAAGCCTGTTAACAGGTCACTTTAATGAACAGGCAAGCCACAAATTATTCCATGACACCACCATTCAAAGGGTAAATTGAACTTTTTGAAAAGTTTCCTTTGATTAATTGTGAACAGATGGTGCGGAAACTGTGTTAAATTCCGTAGACAAAATCTACTTTTCTTACTAATTCAAAGCTAATCTTTTCTTAACTTTTGTAAGAAAACAAGTTGATATTAAAAAATGACTGAGATCATCTTAATCACACTGTATTTATGTCAAGTAGCACTTCAAAAATAGCTGCACAGGCAAATGCATGAATCTAGGTTTGTGGTTGAAAAAAGCGCGCCGAGATAATCAGTCTCTTTGTTGTGGGGCAACTCCACGCTGATTACCATTCTGTGGCTGCCTTGCCTCGTAACTGTGTTGCTCACAAGCATTAGCATCTGATTAGCAAGTCTAATATGTACAAACACTAAGCAGAATTCGACAGAACCTCGCAAAGGCCTGATAGGGCTTACAATATTTGAGCTAATCTGATCAAAAGCTGTGCTAATTTCCAACAGAAAACATCCTCCTGATGTTGATTCATCATTCAAAATATTGGATGGTCAAGAAGTCCACCACTTCAGTTTTAAAGACAAAGAAACAGCTTTTACATCTGCAAAGCACTAATTATAATGTACATACAGCCATGAGGGACTGAACTATAAATATAAGGAGCCACACTGCAGACAATTATCTGATGTAAACAGATTAAGAAAAAAGTGTCATAGTGAAGTTAAAGGAGTCTCAATTGTGTTATCACTCAAACGATAAAAATGCTGCAAACCGAGGCTGGCATAAAATTCAAAACATCTTTCATGTAGTTTTCACAAGTCTGCAACACAGAAAACACACTTTAAAGCTGACTGACTGGAGTTTATGTATACAGTACACCAGGAAGTTGGTGGTACCTAATAGCACTGCCGAAGTCTACCAAAAGCCTGTAATAAATAATAACCTATACTAAGACATCCAAACAAAGATTTGTAATTTCGTGGTAGTAGAAAAAATCCATCGGCTTATTTCTTAATTGCATCACAAAGCAGAGCATGTGTTTTGTGGATTAAAGCTTAAAGTGCAAAATAGTGCTGACAGTTCTGTCTTAAAAGGATGGCAATTACAAAGTTTGAAAGATTGCATTCAAGTTGAATTTAATTTTATGAACATTCTGAACAGAAGCAGGGAAACATGCTGGATGCTCAGCTGTGATGTTTTGTTTTTTGGGGTTTTTTTTTTAACTTGCAGGAAAGTGTTGAATTAAAAGCAACAACTGAATTCCAGAGGGATACATTTGTCTCTCCCCGGATGTGCTTTCCAGCAGGATGCATCACCTCTGGGCAGTAGCCACAACTGTACCACCAACAGACCTCAGTGCATTTAAAGCTCTGCAAGATGTGAGAGCTAAGTCCCACAGTCATAACTCTGTTGGAAAAAAAAAAAAATCTTTATTTATACATCTTCTCTTACCCAGTAACATATTTTTGGGATGCTTGGTAACATTTTATAAGTTTGCATATAAATCATGAATCATTCTTTTCACGGACAATTCTAGAAAATCTGTCCTCATACAGGCATAAAACACATGCATTTACATTTAAATTTTCTCTTTAAGGAAGAGGAGTGAGGACAATTGTGCCTTTTCTTACTTTGATCTTGTGCTGTGTCAGCAGCTTACAACTAAGACATAAACCTCTTCAAAACAGTCATGTTGTTCCCTAAGGTCCAGGTATAAACACCTGGATTGTCATTTAATAGCTGAAAAGAAAGACTACACATTAAAACCACATACAAGTTTTCATTATTGACATGTGGAATTATATATGCAATTAATCAACAAGCCCACAAGCTGTGCGCTATAAAGACATGAATATGGTAATCATGGCTGTGCTGCCTCATGCAGTATTGGTTCGTTTATTAAAAACTAAATAAATAAATAAATAATAATTAAAAAAAAGATAATAGCCTAGTTTTGCCATCACATTCTTGGTTTCTCACTGCTGATGTTCAGGGCTTCATATTGCAGACACAGTATGACCAAAACTGCCTCTATCTGAGTGACAGCTTAGTCAATAAGTCCAGTTTGCAGAAATTTGCTCCCTGACCAGGAGACGGGCTGCTAAAATTACTTCCTGCATCCTCTGGAGTTTAGTGTCATATCAGAAAGGAGAAGGGCAAACCAACTGACTAGACGGCCAACTTGGTTTAGGACATTTTGTGAATGGATGTTACGTAATGCCGCTCTCGCGGCATTACTCCCCCAGATTGGAAAGATACAATCAGCGGAAGACTCCCCCCTCCCCCTTGCATATCTTTACCTCTTTGTCAATGAACCAGATGAATAACCACAAGAGCAGTTTGGCAAAAACAAGAGAACAGTTGCTTCCTCAAAAAAGTAAACTAGCAATGACGTCACAAGAGGACAATGGGGGACATTCTTCACTTCAAAATACAGTCTGTATACAGTTTATTTGAAAAGTCGAGGCTGCATCACATGTACTTGTATCAGAGAAAGGCTACAGGAAACGTAAGGTGAGGAAAAGAAGCAGAAGAAAAGGAGGACATGTTGATGGTGAGCATCTATCACTGCACGTTGGGACGTTATTAGCGAAAGATGCAAGAAGTAGCTGCTTCTATTCTGCAGAAAGCAAACCTCAAACATCTGCTTATGCATTCAAGTCAGAACCGATACACAAGTGGGCGGGAACATGGGTGAGTGTGACATTTTACATGCAACACAACCCTTTTAGATCCTTTTCAACAAACAGCCAAAAATCAGGCTGTTACCTAAAATGGTGACACAGCTTTACTGAAACACATCTGTCAGTGCAGTCTTTAGATTTCTGCATGGTTAAACTTCTTTTTCTGGTTTGCGAGATCTGTTGTTCACAACAAATAAAAAAGGTCCACAGTTCATTGGCGCTGTCCATCAGTATAAACTGTCACATTAGGAGAACAAACAGGCCTTTCCCGGAGCCTATTAGAGCAAATGCCACTTTTGTCTACTGACAGTTCACTGATTTGCTTTGTTGTCTGTACATTGGCATACACACACACATATGGATATCCCATGTGTGCAATTTGTTTCCTGTTTTATGCAAAAATAAATAAATATAATCTGTTGTTTGTGTGAAGAAATCCTTTCTTGTAAAATAATTAAAAAAAGAGACAAAGGCCATTCAAACCTGGAGACACAAACAATCTCTACACAACAACGCCCAAAAGAGTGAATCACCAGACTGTGAAGCTTCACTCATTAACGCAAAGAGTGTTTTGAGAACATGTTTTTCTTTTTGTGTGTGAGTATTTCTTTATCATCTATCTATCCTACCACCAGAGACTGCAATAGTACGGTATAGACAGCAGGCATTAGGTAAAAAAGCAGTCAGTACTTTTAGGCAACGAGATTCTAAAGCACCTGAGCCACTACATGTGCTTTTCAGAAAGAGGCAGTAGAAATGAAAAGTTAGGAGACAGAAGAAGTAATCAGATAGAGAGGAAGTATAGAAGGACAACTGTGCGGGGAAGATTTGGTAGCTTTATTACATGCACATTGGAGCTTTCTTTTAAGCCAGAGTTTAGCATTGCAGGGTTCAATCTCCTGCCCAGAAGCCTCCCATACACACACCTGTGCACACAAACTCAATTCCTGGCAAGGAAAAAAGAAAAAAAACTATGCTTCCCCTAAAAATTTAACGGCGACAGAGAGCATGCTGGGAGACATCCGAAAACAGAGAAAAGACTCTTTGTAGTGATGCCCTCCTAAAAGCCAGTACCTTGCTGGCTCCAATAGGTCCCAATGGCACCTCCTAGAGTCATTCTGGGTTCCCGTCTCATTAATAGTCAACTAGCTTCCCTAAACTGACCTGCTTGTCTCCATTTAAAATATATACAGGAAACATATTATAAATAAAGACAGGAATGCTAACATGTCCACTTTGAGAGATGCTATTGGGCTCATCTACAAGGCTCTATAAAAGGCCTCAGTAGAGGCTGACATTTTTTCAGGAATCCAATGGATCACGGGATTCCCGCGGGATTCCCACGGGATGGGAGTCAATTTCACTATTAATCACATGATTGTGACGGTACAGGATAAAAAGTTAACGGGAGCAGACAGGAGTGGAAACCAAACAAATACAAAAGAAAAAAAATGACAGGCCCCGCCATTTTGTAGTTTTTGCTCAATAAACCTACACTGTAAACAAGTTAAAAAAGAACTAAACTACCCAGAAGCCAACAATATGCAATATGAAGCCAAAAAGTGATTTACAAGACAAAGTTAGAAGTAATGACGTGTCTATAAGGTTGGCAGAACTGGTAGGGAAGGCGGACACATTAATGAATTCATGAGAGTCGAGTGCAATGGTGTCAACATGCTGCTTGTAAAACATGTTTAGTTAATGACATTTACAAATACATCATAGATGTACATACAAAGACATACATCGATGTGAAATACATCTTTATATGTTCTGTTTGGGTTTATTCAACTTTGGTAGACATGTGTGAACCATGTACTGTTTTATTGTTCCCTTTTTCTTTTTTCTTTTTTTTTTTGTAACTGACCTCCAAAAAAAAAGCTAGAAACACTTGGCAGCTGGTCTAAAAAAGAATGGTGAGAACATTTAATCAAATACAATGTATTGCCTAAAAGACTAAAGAAATTTTTTAAAAATGGGAGTGGGAGTCATTCTAAATGGGATCGGGAGTCATTTTTATCAGGATTAGGATGGGACAGGATTTTTGCTTTTGCTTTGGTCCAGGATTGGTATGGGACAAGATTTTTTTCTGTGGGAGTGGGATGGGACAGTGGGGGGAGAGTGAAAATCCATTCCCTTGTCACCCTCTAATTAACAGTGAAGAACATGAGTGGTAATTCTTCAGAATTTGTTTGTTTGGGGGGTGGGGGGGGGAATTGAAAATTCTCATGCAACATATAGTGCAATATGAAAAGTTTAGAAATTACTGTTATGTGATAAATGTTGAAAAAAATATGTCTTGCTCTTTGAAGCGTCACTTAGAATTCATTATTAACCATGAAGTTTAGAAAAAGTCTTTTCTTTGATGTTACAGCTGTCTTTTCTTTGATACTTCACCCAATATTTTCAAAGCAGCTGGAACGAAGAAGTTTATCTAATGAATATGTCTGTGTCCAATGTCTGTGACTGAGTCCTGGTGAGCTACCAGTACTGTTGACACTGGAGGAAAATGAGCACATGTGCATGAAATGATGCTTGCAGGAAGTAGGTCTGGTCAATTTCATCCATTGTGGTTCTACAAGTGTAGAAAATCTTCCACATATAAGGAAAACACTTTTTAAAGTGTAAGCTGGATATGATGTGTGAAGACTAGCCTCCAGTAGACGAGAGGAAGTCTGTCGAGACCATGTCCCCCAATCTCAATGTGCAGCCAAGCATCCCATCACCCACTGATTTGCTGGCAATTCCCAACCGGGCCACACACCAACACACTGTATTGATCTCCAAGATGACTGAGCAGTACTGTCAGTCTTCTAATCCATGGCGCACTCCCAACCATGGCTGTCAGACACACCAATTGTTCATCTGATTTAAGGCTTTCAGACCATCTGCACAAGGGCCCCCTGCCATCCATTTCAGCAGGCCCTGGCAAAAAAAACTAAATCAGCAGAGTCAGAACCTGCACTGTCATTGGAGAACTAAATAACAACGGTAAATGCAACCGTCCAGAGTATTGTCACCTAGACAAACGGCACTTCCTGCCAGGCCTGTGCTCATCATGGCCTCATTTTTGTACAAGATAAAAACAAGAGGAACTATCTGAAGCAGAATACATTATTTCTTAATGTTGTAATGGAAGGTTCCCCTATAAAAGATGAAGAATAATCCAAAATATGCCCTATGGTCTGATGTAAAAGGCTAGACTTTCAGCCTCATATTTATGGTAATTTTTCATTTAGTTATTGTTTCCTTAAAATAGACTGCAGAAACTGGCTTTAGGGAAGCCTAGACAGCAGGCAGTTTTTTAAAAAAAAGCAAAAGATCCACAATGAAATAAAAGACAGAAGGAAATGGAAAGGATGTCTGGATACAGAGCATGGTTGGACACAGAGAGACAATTATCTAACCTTTTGGGTGTCTACAGCTAATCCTATTCAACTGCTTAATTAGATCATTTGGAGTGAAGTTGAATGCCCCATCATGTCTGGTTGGACAGCTGCTAAGCCCTGGCATTAGGGCTGGACCGAGATCCAAATATCATGGAATGTGTGAGTTTTCAACACTTAGCAATACATGCAAGCATAAGACATTAAGTTACATAACCATTGAGACAGTTCATGATGACATTAAACCAAGTCGTGGGATGTATTCCAGAAAGGAGGTTTAACAAATCCTGTGAGCCTGTGCTCGAGGTTGCTAAAACCACTGACGTCCTAACTTGGGTTGTCGGTTGAAAAACACTGGCTATCAAGTAGCTATCCCAACTCTGTGCTTGTTTAAATCAAAGCTATAAAAGGCATCACCTATTGCGCCCTGAAATCCCAATTAAAATAACCACCACCGGCTGTGACACTTAACAGAGGATTTCCAGCAAATTCAACAAATAAGTGGATCCTCAACGTATGACAGCCTTTGATTATTTTATTTTATTTTATTTTATTTTATTTTATTTTATTTTATTTTATTTTATTTTATTTTATTTTATATTATATT
>JBAMHW010000020.1:13582314-13616380 GCA_037177495.1 Rhadinocentrus ornatus | reverse complement strand
GATGGGGGTATTTGTCCTCCTTCTAGTCAGACAAAATAGACCAAAGTAAAACCAGTTTCTCGTTGTGATTTAATCACAAGAACCGCAGCACTCTAACGCAAAAATATCTCTAAGATAATAATTATTTCGAATCAATACGTCGCCCACCTCCCTTGATAAATCAGCTGAAATACATGATATTAAACACAGAGTAATATTACAGCACGGGATCTTCCTATTGCAGCGCTCTTGGTGAGGCTCCAGTAGAGCACTACTTGGTTGCTTGTAATATATTAGCACACCACTAGATGGGAGTAATTCTTACACACTGGGGCTTTAACATAGCCAGATAAATTAGTGAACCTGCTTTTTGGAACACCCCCTGGAAATAACTACATTGAGCTATAACTGTTATTTTATTTTTGTCAACCATGTCTTCAGACTCCTGATCTGAACATAAGTAAGGATGTGTTAATCAAAGCAGAGCGTGTCAGCTTAAACACACAGGCCCCTTGTAATGATGACCCTCTCACACCTCATGAACATTCTGACAAGTGTTTACCACAGTTCTACTTGTCGCGTGCAGACACCATGTGACCAGGCAGCTGGCACCGGCCAAATCGAAGGCCTCCTTCTCCTCTGGGCACAGACAACAAAACACCACCTCCACCTCCTGAACTGGAGCCACTCAGTGGGTTTATTGCTGCCCTATCGCACAATGCAGCAAAGCACCACATAGTTAAGTGGGCATCTGTAGCCGAGACACTGCTTTCCATACCCCAGCAGAAAAAAGCGGGAGGGGTATGTGTGTTTAGGCAGGAAAACAAGCATCACAATGTAAAGACAGGGAGGTCCAGGAAGGAAGGAAATCCTGCTTGAAAAATGGCCTCGTAGACAAAAGCTAAAGCACTCTCTCCTGTGTAAAAACCTGCAAGAGAGGACAGAGAAAATGTGTACAGAACGACAACAGTAATCGATGCAAATACACCAGAGTATAATCTCTACGTTCCCATATTCCCAATGATTTTATAGGCTGAATCTTTTTTAATAAAGTTTAGTGGAAAAAAACACAAAAAGCATGTAAAAGACAGCAGCTCCAAACACAGCATTGCTCAACAGGTAGATAAAGAACAAGCCAAAGTTTTAACTGGAATTCAAAGCTGATTCAAAACCCTCTGTAGCAGGGTTCCCATGTTGCCAAGTTAATTCTCACCTTAATTCATCTCAAGGTTTTCAAAAGGCAAATTTACACTTTAACAGGTTTGTGCTCAAATAAAGTGCATATGCATGATTTGAACACCACAAAATAACCATGCACCACAGTTTGGTCACCAAGATAGAGAATCCCTTGTTTTGTATATTTATATATATAATGAGCAAGACAGAAAAAGGTGCAGAAGTGAAAGGTACATCCTTGAAAACATAAAATGTAGGGCAATCATGAAATGGCAGCAGTGTGAAATTAAAATGCAAGGAGCCACCTTATTAGTTCAGAGGCAGACATAAGAGAGAAACCACCCGTATTCTCCAGAGCAAATCCAATTAAAAAGAGTCAAGTAAAAATTATATCCTTTCACCTCTACTTTCATTTACTCTCTGCAAATACATGTGAAATATGCCTAAGTTGGGACAGAAAATAATTAAACTTTGCTATTATTAGTTAATTTTTCTGCTCACTTATCAAGGGAACCATGTAGCTCCAGCCTTAAAGGTAACATAATAATTAATTATTAATTTATTAATAATTAAATAGAGAAAAATTAAAAATACATATTTCCTCTCAGACAAAGTGGTTAGAAACAAAAGAAGAGAAATGCTCTATGTTCATTTTCAACCAGATTGTGTTGCATCTTTACTTAAATACAACATTAACTAGTTTATAACTTTTGGCTTAATCAAATGCCAGGGATGATTTCACAAAAAAAAACAACAGAACAAATAACTAAATTCTTATTGCCCCTCGTACATGCCCCTCGTATCTATATGAGATCATTTTCAAATGAAGAAAATAGCTCAAGTTTAGATCATTGCAGGATTAAATGATACATGGCTTAGTGTTATTTAGGCACCAGCTAAGATGCTGTATCGTAGTCACATCTGTCCATCTCTGTGGGACCCAGCTTTCATGGTTTCTGATCCAAATATTAATGGTAATTAATAGTCTGCTGACTTTTTTATGAACATTGCTCTTTCCGGCCCTTTTACTCAAACATGTTGCTGGTGACTCCAAACTACAAAAGTAGTTTAACTGATTTTATAGATTTGATTCATCAGCATCTGCAAACTGCATGCATTAGAGAACAAACAAGAAACTGTAGGAATTATAAGGTTTTAGATCACTAATGCCCATAAAACTGCACTCCCTTTATGCACTAAAGAAAGAGCTGACTACACTTAAGAGTCACAATAAAAATTGCATTCTGTAAAGAGGATAAGCGTGAGGTATGCAACAACATTCTTGGGATAGTGATCTGTTCAAAAAGGGAAAAAAAGAAGTAATTAAGTAATAAAGTTAGAGCAATCATGGCAGCGGGAGAAGACTGAGCTCTTCAGAATCCCTTATCACAAAATGCTGCCCATTATAGATGGGACATTAAATGATCATTGCCAGGCTCTGCACAGGACACTTAACTTCAGTCTTGTAACCTCCCAGTATCATCACATTTAGAATCTACTCAAGTCTGTCACTACAGCAGCCAGTTAGAAATCTGACTTCATTTATCATTTATGCAATAAATTTTCATCCATTTCTAAATCTGATTTGGTAAACGCCACTGTAGATCCTGTTTAATCACATAAGCAAACTTGGCAGTATCTTCTTTCCTAAATGACAAAGCACACCTCCATGCACAGAATGATATTCAGTATGAACACGTTTGTTTTATCTGTTTTCACATCAATTTGTGTCTTTTTTTCTTTAAATCAAAAATCTTCTGTCCTTGTTTCCATCATGCAGGACAGTGGAGGAAGACCAAACTCTGCCACGACATCTACAGAGTAACAGACGGGAAAGGGGGTATGGAAAAGAACCCGTAACCTTCAGGATCGGCAGCATGTCCAGAGGATATGAGACTCCCCCCACCCACCCAACCTCAACCTGACCCCCGTCAGGACTGCCCAGGGGTCGCATGTTATGAGCAAAAGCCCAACAGCCTCTGCTGCTGTGGTGACTATTCTTCTAGGATGTAACCAAAGCCAAGTCCTGAGAGAGAGAAGTGGAACATCCAAAAGCAAATACACACAAACAGGCTTGAGCTGAGCACCTGGGTCTCTAAGGGCCTGTAAAACGCTGAGTCGCTGCTTTCTCCATTAGATCTGATTTTTCCGACTTCCTGCAGCGATGTTTTAGAAATGATACAACTCATTTTAAGCGACCAGTTGACTGACAAATCTTCCAAATCAAACCCAGGTCATATAAACAGAGTAAGTTCTATTAGAAAAACTGGGAAACTTACATCTCGTATACATGATTTTTCTTAAAAGACAAAACAAAGGATTTTGTAGCTTTACAATATCTAAGACTGCATCTCTTTAGTTGCAATTGATTCAAAGGATTAAATATATTTTAAACATTACACTCAGATTACAGAATCTTTTGTTGGATGAGGAGGGCAGCAGCTAAGGGACCACTTAACATACTTTACTGCACAGCTCTTTGGAATATATTAATAATAACTCGTGGCTCAGATCTCCCTCCAGAATCCGAACGTCTCTCTCCTCAGCTTAATGTGCAAGCCAATGGCTTTCAGTGTCTCTGAAAAAGGTTTTTCTTTGAGTGTGAGCTGAAAAAACTGTGTAAGTGCATCATTATAGTGTCTGTTTATATTATGTCTCGATTTTTTACATTTTTTTATTACACTTTTGCAAAAAATGTCATTTTACTGGCTCCTATCTTTCCAAGATAAACAGCAGTGTCCACTGCCGCCCACTATAAGAATCTATAATTGTTCATTATGTAAGAAAGGAAAGAGATATATCAGCTTCCCTGGAGCCTTCCTTTTACTGTGAGAATACTGTGAAAGTTGGTATATGTGGCAATAAAGGTGATCCAAATCTAGAGAAAATTCAAGGAAAGTCAAATTTAGATTTCCCACCACTGTGATACCTTCAAGATGCAATCTGCATATTTTCCCAGAAGAGAGGGAACATTGACACAATAGGCTGAGACTATCCTCGGACAAAATCGCTCCAATCATCTGTTGTTTTCCAGCACCTTAATACTGAAGTATGCCTTATGGGGCATTGTGTTTAGGTCCCACAGATCAGCAGCAACAATCTCTGCTCTTCAGTTCGACTTTGCCAAGTGACCGGAGCCCCATTTTTCTGCAGCATTTCCTAACCTCTGAGGAATTCCTGCTCCAGGAAATATGGTTTACAAGAGAAGGCACTAAGCCCAGTAAATCACAGAGACCACCCCTCTACCCTTCACCCCCCAGGCAATATCTATCGTGTGATCTGCCGTACACATTTCCCCCTTCACCCCTCTGGCAACATTCAGCCAGCTCCTCTCCGTGCTGGAACTCAGAATCCCCTGGATCAAGCCACCCAAGAGTCACACAGCGGAGGGAGGGAGGAGGGGTGCATTGTGACCTCCAGACACAGAAACTTGTGTTTGTAACTGGCTGCAGTTTAGTAAGTGGGGGGAGGCAAGTTTGTGATTCTCTGATTAGATGAAAGTCTTCAATGTGACCCCTCTCCACAGTAGAGCCAGTCTTTGGTCATCCATAGTGTCTTCCACAATGCTCACTAGGATATTTAAGAAGCAGCAGATAAGAATGACTCTTGTCTCTTGTGTGATAACTTCTTTATTGTTATCCTCATCCAGCTGTATCAGCCATAACCCACAACTAAAGCAATAAGCTATCTTTCACTGTTAGATCTTAATCCAATGCTTCCATCGCAACATTCCAAGCCAGAACAGAAAGGCCTTGCAAAGATCAGTCACCTCTGAAATGAAAACCAGTTCCAGCACAACAGGGGAGATAAAGGAGGGGTGGTTGCATTCCCCCCAAAACCCCATCTCTAGGACAGAGGACACGTTCCCTCATGTAATCTCCTGGGATAGAGCTCCATCCCCTCTCTGGTTCCTTTGCCCCTCCATTGGAAACATCTGGTGGCAGAGGATCAGGTCGGACACATTCATACTGTACATGCAGTCTGGGAAATATCACAACACAGCAATCCGTCTGCATCTCTTTCCTGCAAAGTTTAGCTACTTACATACAAGCCATACAGCAGCACAGCAGCCCAACAGTTCATAGAACTCTGCTTTAAACACTTTCCCTCCCTCTTGTCTTTGAAGTTCAGTGATATTTTACCTAACGGCATCAAGCTGAGAGTAGATGACTCGTGTGATGCAGCAACCAGGTGTCATCCCAAACGTGAAGCTGGAGATGTGCTGCCAGTGCTGGTGGTTTTCATTTGCGACCACCTGTCTTGTCTTTGGCAGGACTCAGGCCATATGGATTTAATGAGATGTAAAAAGCTCTCCTGTGTGTTTATAGGCAACATGTAATTATGGTGCAGAGTTGTAATGCTGGGTTGAAAAGTATTTTCTATCTATTATCACAAATGTGTTGCACGGGTGTGCAAACCATAGCAGCATTATCTTTGACTTTTGTCTGCTTTATTCATAACACTATATGACTTTGTGAAACTAAATTTATGTGCATGTGAACTTCCATATAAGCTCCCTACGAGCCTCAAACATTCCATGAGCAGGTTGAGAAGGGGATTAGACATGACACTGGTTGTGCAATGCCTCTTTGTAACTGTTCTTCCAATTTCACACTTGCAAGGGGAAAGGTTAATATCTCCATCAGTATGGTGTGTTCACAAAGTGTTGCAGACAACTCCGTTAATTGTTAATAGACATCCAGCTAGCACAACAGCATGCGAGGATTGAAGAGGAGAACCTGACACACTTTTAGTGGTCTTCCTCCTGCTCTGCAGGCTCATGCATCATGCATACTAAGCAGGCTGGATGCTTTTATTTATTTATATTAGAGAAATTGGGGGGTTGTGAGTAAAAATGCACTTTGAGAGGATTTAAACTTTTCTGACACTCACCGAGAGAAACTCTAGCGTCCCAACATAGTCGCGTTCAGTCTTTAAAAGTTCATTTAAGACGCACACCCGCAGCCGAAGCTGTTTCTCCAAGTCCCTCCCGCTTTCAGCTCTGTGCTCACTTCTGCTTTCCTCTGTCATTGTAAGTGTTTTTTTTTTAGGTATTCCCTTGAGCGGATCACACTTTCACATCAGATACGAAGGAGAAAAGTTCGCAACATGGTCACAAAACTCAAGGAGCAACCGGTGTCCGCGTCCACGAAAGGCGGAAAAAACCGAAATATTAACGTGAAAGAGACGATTAGTTTTTAAAATAAAGCACAAAAAATAGTTAGAGAGACTGCTTCACATAGATGGTGTCACTGGGCTGCGAACAACAGCCGGACTCAAATTAAAGTTGCGTCCATGTGACTCCTTAAATATTCATCCTGCTCCAGCCTCCCGACGGAGTCAAGGACCAGCTGTCAAGTCAGCCATGAAACACAGCAGCTGCTTCCGGCTGTCCTCTTCAAAATAAAGACACAACAACTGCTTTGGAGAAAAACGAAACACGTATTGAAAAGACTTGCAGGAAATTCACCGTAAGCTTTCTGTGAGAATTGTTTTTAATTTAAAGTCTTTTTCTGTGTTTCTAGGAGTATAATTAACTAAACACAAAAGCATTGAGATTAGTGTTTAGGAGATTATTTCTCCCCTTTAATAATACTAATGGGTGTTGTAATATACATCAATGAAAACCGATTAGTTAAATTTTTTACTTATATGGATCATACACACAACTAAACGTGTGGGTTAAAAAAATAAAATAAAATGAACCAAAATTCCCTGTAATATTCTCATTTTTGTATTCTTGTTCTGAGTGATTTGGTTGATTGATTGCACTCTTCCACAGTAAGAAGGTAAAAATAACACATATTGACCATTTATATACTTATTCAATTTACACTGTTGGTGGTCACCAACATAAGTTTAGTCAGAACTTTAGTTTTGAAGAAGTTCCTCTGGATGAGAGTAAAACTCTCCAAAAAAACTAAACCCACTCCAGCTGACTTGACTCAACTCATGTTAGATATGACCTGGATAAATGAGAACCTTCACAGACATTAGCCTGGTCACATTTTGTCTTCTAATTCCATTCCATTTGTTCTGGAGGTACTGTGATGATCCTGGCTCTGTGGGGAAGAACATTGTCATTCTGGAGGATGAAGTTGGATCCCAGATTCTGGAGATATGGGATTGCCACAGACTCCAGAATCTCATTCTAATGTCTGTCTACTGATTGGGATTGACACACACCTGGCAGCACTTGAACCTAAAAACAAAAATTAATACCAACAGGAGAATATTACAGGGGAATTTGGGCACATTTTGTGGGCCTCTACCCATACATTTAGCTTTGTTGCTGTTGTTCAAGTTATACCAAGCTGTAAATGTGACTAATTGGGCTTACCAAGAACGTATAATACAACATCAGTTGGTATTTTTAAAGGGGAGAAATAATCAACCAAACACAAATTTTCTTACATTTTTTGTTCATTTTACTTATTTCAATTATTTCTATTAAATTTGATATATTTAAATCGTGTGTTGGATGTGGAGTTGGCCACTGATTTTGTACACTTTAACCAAAATTAAAATATTAGTAAATCCCAAATAAATAAAATATCTAAGAATATTTGGGGATTTTATGATAAAGCTTATTAAAAATGCTTTTAGAGTTCCCCTGAAATGCCATGAAACTCTGGGATTGAGGAATAGTGAGAACCACCATGCAAGGTAATCGTATCCTTTTAAAAACTTCAATTTCTGTTTTTGTTCTTGCAGTAAAATGCTGCAGCTGCTTAATGGAGAAATAAATTCCAATCATAAAACGTTTACTTATACCATTAAGATGTAGATGAGCTTCCTACTCTAGCATGATGAAAAATGAACTGCACACCCCAAAACACAAGCAGTTATTAAACAATTTGTCATGGCAACAAGAAAACAGCGAGTGAAAAAAACAGAATTATTAAAAACCTGCAGGCTGCTTCTTCACTTGCCAGAGAAAACTGACATGATGCAAGCAGAGCTCATGTGCGCAGCGTGAATCGTATGCATTTACGTTTGTTGTCTCCAGGCTCACTCCTTCATACCATTAGGTTTAACTGAAATGGTAGTTCATCATAAAGGTTGTATTATGCTTGGGTTTTTCTTTTTGGCTTCTCTGTGGTATAGCTTTAAAAGTTCTGCAGAGTCATTAAAACCTTAAGTTCACACCAAAAGTATCATTGTTCCCCCCTTAAAAGACGCTAAGATATCTGAAACACCTCGTTCTCAAATCAGCTCTTTCTTCTTTTACTAGATGACATCATCATGAAACATATGTATATTATCTGCCTGGTTGCTAACATCCCACAACTTAAACAATTCCTTAAGAGCAGAGTGAGACTGCTATGTCTGAATGAGCAAACCAGTGCTTTACCGTCACAATTTGCAACAGCAATCATACTAAATCAAACTATAATATTAACAGTACGAAGTGTAAGGATTACTGACATGTAATGGTAAAGATGGGCATAGAAATTTCTTTAAATGCCAAGCAAGGATGTAAATGGCCAAATTTCTTCCAGACATAAACATATTTTTATCTGCAAGTGGATCCAGTGGCCTCAGGTGCAGTAATGACTACTCTACAGGTAGCTACTTTAAAATTGTGTACATGTCTACTGTTTTCTTCTAGGCCTTTTAATCTGTTACTTATCCTAAACTATGCTCTAACAACCATCAAACAAAGCCAGTTCTGCAGTACTAAAGCTCAGAAGGTTCCCACATCACACACAGAGTTGTTTGTCTATTCAGAGACACCATAATAAGTATGGCAGTTTTCATGTATGAGGACTAACAGCAAGTAAATAGCAATAAAAACATAAAATACATAAAGACAACATAAACATAACAGTTATTTTTTTAAAGTGTTTGGATACTAATAGAAACCGTTTTTGATGATACATAAAATTATTCTGACACTGAACTTTTGATTTTGTTGCTGCACGTTTAATGTGTAACTGTCAACAAGGCAAAAGTAATTGGAAAAATAAGCATGTACTGTATTGTGTATTGGCTTTTTATGTAGCCTATGTTCAGCATTTTAGTAGAAACTAACAGAAGGCATTAATAAATTAATGCTTAACAGCGTGGAAACTTTCCAACTCCATAGTTTTCTTCTATTATGCATTATTGGTGCAGCGCCTGTGAGTAGTGCTGCAGCAGTAGCTTCCCATTAGAAAAAGTGTCTCCAGATAAGATGAAACATAACATTTTTCTTGGGTTTACAACAACTATACTCCGTGTAGCTACTATAAAAAATCACATAAGAGCAGGAAGCCAATCAGAGTTCTTTCTTCCCCATACCAATTCAGCTGACCACACCCTTCATCCATATCTTACACAATCACAGTGTGCTTAAATGTACAGTCACAAGCTCTTGTAGGACGACTAAATTGATAAGAGCTTTGTAGGCAACACTGTTTTGTAAAAATGCAAGATAAGTCTTGAAAAAACAGTTGACAAATTAGAATCAGAATTACTGAGTACTTTTAATTTAAAAAATCAATTAAGTCATCAGTGTTACACAGCTCATGCAAGAAAAGGGCTGAAAAGTGTTGCAGCAATTTCTGGAAAAACAATAAGCATGTAAATCTCTCTGTGAGCATGAAAATGGAAAGGTTAAAAAAAACTGGGGCTCCTGGTTACATCATCTTCCTTGGACAGCTACACATGTTTAAATGTTTACTTTGTGCACAAAAGAGCTTAAAGATGTTCCAGCGTGGATTGATGGCTCGGATTTGACCCTTAGTTTATGCTGGGCTCGTGTGGCAGTATGATGACAGGAGAGCGGCTATGAAAGTTAAACATTATTGATTAAATCAATCAAAACATCAAAGGAAAACTGGTGGAGTTGAAACGTGAAGTCTGTGTGCAAAAAACATCAACCTTTATCCATGCAATGTGATGGGATAATACTAGAAATAAGTAAAGAGCAGCTTGTGATGCTGGTGTTATGTTGTTTCTTGTACATTCAGTATAGGGCTGCCAGTGGCATTTATTGATGATTGCACTGCTGACAGAAGCAGCAGGATGAATACAGAGGAGCATTCTGTCTGCACAGATACAACCAAATGCATCAAAATTTGCCAACTGGCATTGATTCAGCCATCAAAACAAGAACCCCTCCTCTCCTGGTCTTAGATCTGTGATCACCAAGCTGTGCTAAAGCTCAATCAAATTTTTGTTTTTTTAATTCTACATCAAATTAATGAATATTATATTGTATGGCAATTAATAATGCACACATTATTGATGTTATATTTAATTTCTTTTGTAATATAAATCATATAATGTCTATAATAACTATGTAATAGATTCAATTTCATAGAACCTGTCTATCTGTATATAACAGACTGTGCTTGCAAAGGATCCCCGCAAAATATTAAACATGATAAGTTTGTTGGACTTTAACAATGTCTCTGGTCAATTATTCTAACCCATAAACTTTGTACACAATCTGCTTAAAAAATACAATATTAAAACAGTAAACAAAGAGCTTGTGGTTGCAATAACAAAGCACAGCCTCTGCTAAATTTTATGAAATTCTGCTCGCTAAGTTTGTAGTAATCTTGCTGACAAAACAGGCAAACAGGCTGCAGTATCCCTGTCTCAGCTCCTGCCTCAGTGGAAGAACAAGTAATTGTCCTCCTACAATGACTACCTCTCTCATTGGACTACCTCTTTGCTTAAGTTTCCTCTCTGAGACACAGAATCCAACACTAGCAATTTTCAGAGGAAGTGAGGCACAGGTGGCGAAAGAAATAGAAAATGTGTTTTCAGCCATGTTGTGATCTCTGTGGGTCTGTAATTCTTAAGGAGTCATTGAGGAAATATTGGTTCTTCTTTTTGTGATATAGCTTATGAAAAAGAGCCTAATTTGAAACCCATTCAACTGCAACCCCTGCAGTACCGCTATAATACATTTTCTCATTAATTCCAGCTCACACATGTTTAAATTAATGTAATTTGTTCAGTTTGGTGTTACAAGACAAACTAGAATACGGCCTAAGAAAACTGCCCTCCTAAAAAGTGTCCTGGCTCCATTAAGTTTCTTTTTTTTTGCTCTGCTAATATCTTCTTGCACTTACAAGCTTGCGAGTCCAGTTACATACTGTAGTTGGGCAAACTATCCAACCGTTGATCTCCAAAGATCCAAACAGAGATATTTAATTATCTAGACTGTGTTTAATTAGGAAAGGATTTCCACTCAGTGGGAACTGAAAACTTTGCCGCCTCCCTGCTAACACTGCGAAGCTGTAACATCCTCCTGAAGTGTTTTTATATTGAATTAGACACAGTCAGAGTCATTTTGCGCCTGAGTAAATATGAACAAGATCAACACAACACTAAAACCGGCTTTACTGCACCAGCTTTACATCTTTTGAGAAGATTTTCCTGAAGCCAATTTTGCAGCCCACAATAATGAGCCGGGGATTAACATCTTAACCAGTGATGATTCAGCTGACTCCATTCTAAAGTGAATTCATTCACTTTGTTTAATGACCAAAGTCTTGTCTGTAGACATTCAATGGAAGAACACAGAGAATTTAAATGGCCTACTTCATCGACACCAGAGGGAGTCTTTATTTTATGAAGCTGCTGTAGGTCTCAGTTACATGTTGGTTTCAGTTTTGTAAGGTGAGACAAGAATGTGGCTCTTTAACACGAGTAATCCTTGACATGTGCTATACTCTGGTGCTCAGACTTGGTACTACATGTTCTTTTGTGGGTTGCCAGCTCATGTGCTGTGCCGCTTTTGCGATGCCACCAGAGAGCAGTGTTGCTTTCTCTTTTCTTTTTTTTGAAAATCAAGGGACAATACCAGAATGAATGAAGAGGTTTTCCATCATACTAAAGAATCATAATGAAACTATTTATTAATAAAATCACAAATTAACAATAGAATGTAATACATTTGGTTCCTAGCTTAAGAGAAGTTAAGAACCCTTAGTCACATTTGGAGCTGAACAGCTTAATTGCAGTTTTATATTGGCCATTCCAGCTCAGGTAAAGTTTCAGGCCATCAGGTTTTATTACCCATGAGTTTAGTCTGTTATTTGTGGTTTTTTGCTGCTGGTGCATTACAGAGTTTTGCCAGGAAGACTTCTCTTCTTCCCATTGCAGGAGGAGCGTCAGACTGATACTAGACGCTTTTTTGAGATTATTTGCACAAATGTCAAATATGAGAGGTGATAACATTGTTACTTTACCCTGATATGAAGACCTAAGCCATTATTTCCACCCACAGACCTTATAGTAAATCAGTTTATGCCTGCAAAACACACAGCAACATCTTACATAGCTCCCGTGGTATCAGTCATACAAGTCATTGTTCAGAATATTTCCTTTCCATGTGAATGGTAAGGCTATTTCCAAACGTTTTTAAATCACATCAAACATCCTTTCTGGCAAAATTTTAATGTTTGTATATCACATAAAACTGCAGAAAAGGAAAACAAGGTGTTTGCCAAAAAATCTCATTCTGTGTAATTAATCAGCAGAACTAAAGCCATGAGTGAGTAAAGTCCCGCTGTAGAAAAAAAAGGGAATTCATTTTCAACTTCAAGCTGTAGCAAGTCACAATCACTACATTGTGGTTAATTTGCAGTTCATATCGCAATGGTGCGCAATAAGAGGTCAAGATAAGTGGTGTAATAAAGTCCTGGTATGTTGGAAACACAGACCTGCTTGTCTGCATACACTATTCTTAACTGTTTTTACCCTCTCTCTCCACAGTTTTTGTTTCTAGGTGTTCCTAAGCAATCAGAGCCTGAACAAAAAAAAGAGAGAAAAAGATAAAGATTTAAAGAAGCAAATAGTTTAAGTTTTGAGAGTAGTGAATGAGGATACAGTATTATGCAGCACTTCTTGATGAAGGTTTAAACAAGAGAACCCTGTCTTTAATGTAAAAGTTCATTTCTATCAGGCAGGGAGACTTTATAATTTGAGGAATGATGAAAATGGAAATATTTAAAATTCTACAGCAAAACATAAGTTCAGTTTTGTTATCTCACTTCCTGCAACATATCCACAGTTTCTGTGGTTTACAAAATGATCAGACAAAATCAACACAGTCCTGGTAAGAATTATTGGCAGCACTGTAAATAAATCATTTCAGATAACCATTGAAACAGACAGAACACAACAATATATGTAAAGGCTTTAAATTACAAAATTGCAAAGAAAACTCTTTTTGACATAATTAGAGCACATCATCAATTTGCCAATAGCAAGGCAGTTCTGTGAATGCAAAAACTTGAAATTGATTTATTTTAATAGTTGATTTCAGCCCTTTGCAGATAATAAAAAAGAATTTGGGCGAGGACTTGTTGCATGTTGGATTAACCATATTTTTCTTCTTAGTCATTATTTTGTGCTTGTGGGTCCATGCTGTTGGCATTTTGTTACAGGCCCAAGCTTAGGCATGTTTGTTTTAGATTGGTTTGTTTTAGCTATGTGATTCTCTGTCTGCAATTGGTCAGATAGCCTGCTGTCCAGCTGAACCCAGTGTCTCCTCAAATATTCAACCCTTTAAAGCCTGACCCCCCAAAAATGTGTAAAAAAATCAAATTTTTGAAAATCTGAAAATCATATATATATATATATATATATGTATGTATGTGTGTGTGTGTATGTGTGTGTGTGTGTGTGTGTGTGTGTGTGTATATATAAAACTTTACCTATAACTATCATTAGCTATATTTACAACAAAATTTGTATAGTGCAACAGGTATCCACAAGGGGGCAGAGGGCAAATACCAGATTGTGTACAACAGGGTTTGAGCAAAGTTTTTGTCATAATGTGATGCAAAACGTCTCAGAAACCACATCATTAAAGGGTTCATTGTGCTGCTGACATACATTCTGGGCAGCTGTGGTGGGCTAGACTAACTGAGGACTTGCTATTTTCTATGTCATTGTAGTTTTGGTCTTTAAGCTGGTAAATTAAAGTATGATGAAAGCTTTAGTTTGGCCCAGCCGTTGATTGTTGTGTCATTGCTACCAGCTATTCAGATTACCAGCATAATGTACTGTGTATTTATTTTTATTTTTATTTTTTTTTATTTTTTGCTTATCCTGACTCATCAATCAACTAGAAGCACTCAGAGAGCACAAGTCTCCACTTGGTCACTCCTCTGAGAAAAAACCTGAAAAAGCCCAACAGCCCACCCAGTTACCAACCTAATGCCAACACTCATATGTATACTTCAAGCTAATATCACTATATATATATCTATATTTCCATCATCAGGATAGATGCCACATCTTACTTAGACTCACTGACCCTGGAAACATACCCTTAGACACAAAGAAAAAGCAAATGGCTTTAATAGTTCTAAAGTTATTGAAGAAATTTGCATTTTCTCTAGTGGTGGCAATCTGGGTTAGATGTCTAGTGTATTTAATATCTATAATGAAGTCATCTTGCTATTTATTTATCTATTTCTTTTTAATTATTATTATTTTGCCAGTGATTCTGGGAATTATCTGTTTAGTTAGGGGCTGTAATAGCAAAAATTATCCCTATTTCCCAATAGTAAAGAATCCTTTAAAAATTCCTGGATCCACACAGTGATCTACATCACCCCCAAAATCTAATCACTTTTTTCTGAAAATTTCATCAAAATCTGTCCAAACCATTTTTTATTTAGGCTGTCAAAAACATAATTTTCTGCTTTGGCAGAGGTAATAAATTGCTGTACCTTCAGTTCATTTTAATCTTAATGTTGCATTTCCCTTTCCCCTAGCTGAGCTGGGGTTGTAACAATTTTGTCCTGTTAAAATACCCAAGTTGTATATCCCTAAGAAGCACTGCATGCCTTGATTTTTTTAATGTTGACTCATACAGGATTTACTGAAAGAACCAAATCACTATAAGAAAATTAATGTTGAACTGAAGTAGACTAAATTTGTTAGTTCAACTTACTCCATTTTACATTTTAGGTAGAGTCTATTATGCAGAGCACAATTTAAGATCTGTCATACGCTGTCTTTAGTCTGGGCCCATAATTAGATTTTCTTTGGTAGGGGATTTCAGCTAAAAGTAACCAAATTTCCAAGAACACGCTGAATGTTCATCCAACCACATTTTACCCCCAAACATTATGCCTAAAAGGGCAATAAAGTGCAAGATCTAAACTTAAACTATTATGGAAATTTATTGCTAGCCAGATAACGCGAAAACGGTTTTATGATGAAAAAAAAAAAACCACTGCATTTCACTTATTCAAATATTTCTTTTAGGTTTTTTAAGAGTCACGAGAAATCAGAGTAAGTTAATCATAACCACAAACATATGTCACTATATATTTTTCTTTGTTTAAAGGCAAACTGATGACATAATCTGGTTTATAATAACAGTTTCATTTTTTTTTATGTTGCACTACCAACATGCAGCACTCTCCAGGAATCCTCCTCCACTTTATTGACTTCTTTCCTCTTCTGTAACCACCATTCTCTCTGCCAAGATCCCCTATAATGCTCCCAGATTTCTATTAATGTAAGCAAGTCTTTGTGATTTGTAATCCATTCTATTCTATTCTGCAGTCATTTGGCAGACGCTTTTATCCAACGCGACTGAATCAAAGATTGAAGAATGTGGGCTGCAGATGTTAAAGCAAAACTTTAATCTTTATGCCTCACAATGATGCATCATTGCCTCAGCACCCTAATTGTCCATCTGTGATCTTTAGTTAAACGTCCTTATCGTTGTCTTCTAAAGTCTCTATTCAGTATGGATGTGAGTAATTTTTCTAACTACCTAATGGTCCACTTTGAGCTGCTTTATCTTTTACCCCCTCTTTTTCACTTTTCCCCTTGGGGTCATAGATGTGCACTCACAGCTGAGCTCAGGGTCAGCTTCGATCTGTCAGATCTTGCAGAGGCTCCATAGTTTAACCAAACCCCCACTCATCACCACCACAGCCGCGAACCAAGCATTCTGACTGCTGTCTTATCAAAGAGCTCTTTCACATCCCTCGGTGCAGTTTTAGACTAGTGATTTACTGGCCCCTCGTGCCAATCCCTCCCAAGATTGTTGGGATTAGATTTAGCTTGAAAAAAGATGCTCCGTCCTTGACCTCCCCCCAGACCACAGCACACAAGCTGAGAGCAGTGCCACACACCCAGGAATGTCATCCTGAGCATTAAAAACAACATCAAACTGACTCCAGTCAGAGCCGTACATCACTAGCATGCTACACTTAAATGACCAGCCAAGGTAACAACCTTTACGTGGTAGTGTTTTTGCTCTCCCTGCAAGTCCCTGGGCATGATATAGATAAAGGCAAAGCAAGCATTTCATGAATATGCTTCTGTATGCAGCTGTCACGCTTCCCAGACACCTTTCACCTTCATGGTTTTATGTTATTTCTGAAAAATGTCTGTGACTGAGCAAACCATCCTTCTTTTAACCATAATACATTCAATTTAAGCTTAGTTGAAACTTTCCAGTGGATGGACGAGAAACTTTTTAGGAAATTTAAACCAATTCCCTCCTTAAATTAACCTAGATGGCACATTCATCTGAGACATCGAAACTCAATCACAGATTCAGATACAAACAAATTCTGAAACAAGACTTTTAACATTTAAGATGATGCAAGCATGTACAAAATAATTTTTTTGTTACATTAATCACTCTGTTGCACAAGAGTCTAATTCCACTTTTCAACAACTCCTCTTAATTAAAATGGGTGTATACTGTACTGTCTGTTTAGAAACAAGGAAAGGGAGGAAGGGTGAATGGGAGCAGGGTGTGTTTGGGGTCCTGTTGTACAGTAAAAAACAGGTGGCACACTGTTGACACTGGAGAAAAGCATGTGAAATATGTGCTGCTACCATGCAGTAACAAAAGGAAAAGGCTGGTGGTTGACTTAGACATTTAATCACTGTGTTGGGTGATAAGTACAGGATCAAACGGAGGCACAAAAAGCCTAGAATAAAAGGAAGAGCAGTGTACAGCTCCACAGAGGAATTCCTGGTGGATCCATGCCAAGGCACTGACAGATGTGAAAGATATTCATAAGCTTCGTAGATAATTGAATAGTAAATTAATAAGAATATAATATTGTTCTCCCCTTGTTTGGTTTCTATATATATATATATATATGATTATTTTTTTTATTTTATTTTTTTAATTAATAAATAATAAAAAAAAATATTATTTTATTTATTTATTTTTTTGTATAAACAGGTGAACTACATAATTAAATGAAACTGGACCAGTTTCATGGGCCAGAATTACACCTAAGAAAACAATGCAAGCAGTGTGCTTTGTGTTTTTCCGAAAGTCTTACTGATATTAACATTATTTATGAGAACCAGCAGACATTCAGCATTGGAATGAAAACTCAGATGTTCTCTCAAAACAAGAGACGAGTGTCTAAAAAGGAGCAGAGCACACTGCAGAAAAAAGCCTCTCGTTTTTGGTTACACGAAACTCACTCTTTCCACCTCCTAACGCATCACCTACAATGTTAAGAGACATAATTTGCCATTCTAAGAATCAAATTTCGTGAATGTGCACACATGTTCACAGCTTCCCCAAGCGCACAAGGCGCGCCATAGAGAGGTCCTGTTACCAACTTCGCCTACTCAAGACCACGTGACTAAGGTCCTCCACATTTTTTAAAGGGTTGCTATACTGCAAATCCATTTAGAACTCCGACAGAGGTGGTAGAAGGTCTCCCTGTGCCAGCTGACCAACTTCCTTTCTTTCGCACCTTCTGTGCACAATTGTCCAAGAGCGGGACGCAATGAATTCGCGATTCTGCTGATGCTGCGCTGGACCGAGAGTCCGTTAGGTGTCACCTTGTAGTTAACCTGCATCCTGAAAAGTTTCTTTGATGTGCGGGTCAAGGATGGCTCTGGACCATATGAGAGCTTTTCTCGCCTCCGTTTTACTTGCGTGTGTGATAATCTGCATTCACGTGTCATGTCCCGTCGGTGCGTATCTCTACAACAACCGCTACGCAGGGTGAGTAAAGACCCCTTCATTCATTTTGTCTCAAGTTTTCTGAAGACATTTATCTCATGTTGACTAGACGGAATGAACAAAGAAAGTCTTTGTGATAATTTTTTTTTTTATCGTTTTTGGGGACATATTTTCTACTCAAGACAAAATGTTATGTTTTTAGTTTACTCTTTGCAGACTGTGGATTCTTGTTGTCTGATGGCGTTTGGATAAGACTGTATCTGAGGCATGCAGTAGCGCAGGGGATGCTTGAGTCAACTGTGGTCTCAAGATTAAAAAAAAAAGGACGGAGAGGGCAGCAACCTAACTTTCTTTGAGTTGCCATGGCTACAAAAATACAAAGGTCTTGTCTCACCAGCTTAAATGTAGCTGGATTAGGGTTGAATTATTCCACTTTCATACTAAAATAACTCAAAATCTGTCCTTGGATATGAAAATCTGGATTCAAAAGGATGTCTGGTGGAAAGATAGTAGAACTGAGGCATGTAAAGACATTTATGGTCTGTTTCAAAAGACCTTTTGATGTAGTTTTGCAGGGGCAGAGGAAGAGATCACCGGAAATTCCCTCCTTTTCTCTTTCACGTCCCATACATTTTGTTTTTATTCCGAAAACTGCAGATTTTTTTTTTTTTGCCAAATAAATGTCTAAAAATGCAACACTGAGTGCACATGCATGCATGCAAGGGTGTGAACAGATGTGATGCTTGAATCAGAGAAAAAGCATCCTGATATTTGCAGACAACAAAGATTAGAAAAGGAAGAAATGCTGAGTGTGCAAAACACTAGTGAGTCAACTTTTCAGTTTAAGAAAGAGGTCATCCTAAAATCAAATAGTTTATGACCACGGTGAGCTTTCTCTTGTGAGAATCACCAGGCTGACAGCTTAAAGACAGCTTAATCTCAGAAATCCCTTAAGTGGGGGGTTGGAAAGCAAAAATAGGTGGAATATTAATTAAATAACAATGCTTCTCAGACACTCCTACTTTTAAATCCCTTCGTCTTCTTTAAATACTGGTTTCAATTGTTAAAAAGAAAAGAAAAATTCTAATTGTTTATCTCCTATCAGTGCTGCTGCCATGGAGGCAGGGTATTTTCTTTTTAACAGTGGCTGTGATCACTGAAACGGGGCAACCACTCATGTGGGACACCTCTACCCTTTTGTTCCTCAAACATCAGAATGGCCTTTTGTCACATTTCTTTTATGGGGTCCAGCTTCCTGTGAGACAAGCTGTTAAACGCTATTTGAAAGAAGCAAAATGTTCGAGAAGAAGACACTCAACATGAGAGTGGACACATGTATAACGTGGCAGGTAACTTTGTAGAAGATGGACCTATTGCAGCAGAGGTGGCTGTTAGAGCCATGTTGTTTCATTTAATAATGATCTGTATTCATTTAAACTAATGCATCCTTTTACAAAACAATTCACTTTTTTTCATTTCAATCTGTCATTGACTAAATAAAATTCTGCTATTCTTGATGAATAAAAATCCTCAAAACCAGAAAGATTACATCTAATTTTTAAACTGATCACATATTTTCATCTATCAATGTTTTCCTCCAACACACCATGGAACGTCTCATCTTTCACTTTATTGTGTCACTGAATAAAGAAGCTTTGTTTCTATTTGAACAAAACATTTTCACCCTATGCAAAACATTGCAAAATGTAAATTGGATTTGAATTTTGCAAACTAATTAAAGCAACTGACTGCCATTCAATTTCTTCTGAATAAGCAAAAAAAGCTGTTTGACATTGCTGTTTGATATATAATCACATCACATCAGTAGATATTTGGAGTTATAACAGAAAAACATAAACAGCTGCTGCCAGTGTACCTGGCAGAAACCTGTTCCAGGTGCTACCTGCAGAGCTGGAAATATAATCCTTTAATGATGTGTCATACAGATTGTTTGGCAGGGGGGTTGACCCTGTCATCTATAGGATTCTGAAAGAGGAAACACCCATTTCTCCATCTAACATCTGCTATTGTAAGTGTCACCTTCAGTTGGCACAAAAGGCCGTTTCTTTATCTGACTCCATAACCCAGATGTTTTTGAAATGTGTGCTCAGAGTAGATCAAAGTGGACTTAAGTGCTGTAAAAACCCTTTAGGGCATTTTGATTCCAGCCGTAACATGATGCTTAGATGAGTTGTGTTATTTTCACAGCGATCAAGTCTTCAGGATTACACCGAGGGATTATGACGAGGTCCAAGCCCTCAAGAGAATTCTAGGACAGATGGAGGTTGGAACTTTCCTTGTTTTTGTTTTTATTTTTGTTTTTTGAGTGCTTGGATGTGTTACAACTTACAAACTCAACAAACATGTTTCACAGATATTGAAATTAGATGGTAACCCTCAGTGGACACAAAGGCCTTCCATTATTTTCACAAACTCATTTGGAAACAATTATCCATCAGCATCATGAGTAAAAGTAGACTACTGTGCATAGTTTCAGTTTGCTAAAACACAAACATCGATTGTTAGTAAAACATAAAATATATGTTGAAAGATGAAGACAGTCTCATTGAATAAATAGTTAAATCTGAATTCTGGCTTTAATTTAATGCTTTTTTTTCAATGACTTCTTCAGGACATTGCATTTGATCAGTATCTTGCATCTTTTCACGGTCAGTAATTTTTTACTTGGAAAGGAGGAATAATCTGACATTAGTCATAGGGAAAATCATGACTGAGATTGCAATTGTAATTAAATGAGTTTTTATGTGGTTGTAATTGAACAATATTTAGCTGGGTATTTTTTCATTATTTAAAAAACTTCTGCCTACAGACAGTGTACTCAGCTTTTGCACATTATTTGCAAGTTTTCTGTGCTACTTCCCAGACCAAAGGGAGGACAGAAAGGCTTAAAAGGGTCTCAGTAAATGTTATGAGATGCAAAAAGGAGCACCAGCAGAGAGACAGACCTCTGGTCAGGACATGATCCAGGCTTCTTGTGTGGAAGTGCGGCGAGCACGGCGCTGCAAGGCCAACCGAGGCTGCAGCAGCTTCTGTTTGGACAGCTGTGGACGTGTGTTCTTGGTAACTTAGTCACACTGCCATGCCTCCATATACCAGAATCAGAACTGTTAGTTTCAGGCTATACATGAAATCAAATGCTGTACACTACTGAACACAGACCCATCATCAACAGATTAACATATTTTAATATTTTTTATTTTGTGTAACTTTTTCTGGTTTACCCCATGAAATGTTTTTGCCGTTTGTTTGCTGGTTGGATCCTTCCCATGAAAGGTCCTGTGGTGCAGGGAATGTTGTGTGTTTTGCACAGAAGGAAACATCATTTGACATAATGGAAACAAGATGAATATTTTCTCTTAAAATACCAGCCATGGATACAATATGCTATACTTTTTGAATGCAGGATTGGGCATTGTACACAATTTTACTGGAAAAATAATTCATGTTTCTTATATGAATCTACTTTATCATCTATTTTAAAGTTTATAATTCTATTGTGGATGTAATGACAAAGGGATGGCTGCAAGTTTTATTACAGTGTTTACCAACAAGTTACTATTTAATTACAAAAGATAACCAAATATGCTTGATTTAAATATTTTTATTTTTACTAATTCCCACAATAAAATGCAAAAAAAGGGTACCATCAGTTTTTGGAGTAATGTGATATTTGAGACATTTTGTGAAACAATGCTTAATCTAAAAAGCTAAAAATGAACTAGATGCACAAAGATGACTCATAGTCACTGGGTGAATTAATATTCCCCTCAATAAATTATCCTTTGTGGTTTCATCTCTACTTCTTACCCCAAACATCTCAGGAGCGAAGCACCACTTCACACTTGTCCGTGTGAAGTGGTGCTTCGCTTGTGAGCACCTGCTTTATGCAAACAAATGAGCTGTCTGCTCTTCTGCTTTGACTGGTAATTTACACGTGATGTGTCTAAATTTTAACACCGTCTTGAGTTGGTGAGTTGATCATCATTGGCTGCTGGCAGATAAAAGCAGTGTAAGTTTCTTGTCTTTGAAGCAGCACTAGATAAACTTCAGATTTACCTCTGTTCCTGTCTCTGTTGGATCTCTAGCTGTACTTTAGCTGTACTTTAAATGTACTTAGACTTTGACAGAGTTGGAGAAAAATGTATTTCCTCTTTTCAATTTTAAGCATAATAATAATAAGCTGCAGGAAGAACTAAGATTATAAACATTTATAGCTACTAATAAATGTTAAGGTCTTTATGTAAAATAGAGTAATGGGGACATGCATTTTTATTGAAAACCTGCAAAAAAAACCAACTTATTTTTCTACCTGTAGCAACAGATTACACTGAAAAAACCTTTTTCAGGTATATACACATTTTGTTTAAGCTAACCCCACATCAGTGAAGCTAAAGTAAAATAAGGATTTTTTAAGTAGATCCAACATTTGTTTATAAAGGAATTCAATATCACTGCACGTCTCCCATCAGCAGCAGTTGATCACTTTTTAATTACACGCCACAATTTTTGTAATATGAAGAAAAAAAACATGTCATATGGATAAACTCTTTCTTCTTTCTTCCATTTCACCAACTTTGACCACCTCTTTTCATTAACTTGAAGCACAAGCGCAGAGATGCAGCATCACCCCATCTACCCTTAAGAAAAACCTACACTTTTTTATTAAACTATAACTTTTTCTTTTCTTTTCTGCCAACATCAGTACCACATCAAACAAAACATCACAAATTCAATTATTTATTGCTACCATGCATACACAGATGCATAAACAATCAAGAGATTTTTTTTTAAAAACTATAAAACAGACAAATACTGCATCTTTAGGACTCATAAATTCAGCTATAAACTGTTAACTTGAGAAGTCGTATAATCTGATGAGGGATGTTAAGTGCTCTTTTGGCTTATGTGTTCTGGATTTGTTTTGCTAACAGAAGAGCAGTGCTCAAACACACAGGGTACTTAACCATTTGGAAACACCATAAAATAGCAGCGGTAGAGAGTCATTGATACTCGAGGGCACCAAGCATTCCAGCTAAGAGTTTTCAAACCAGCTCCAAACAAAGCCAAATTAATCTGGTATGCTTTCTGTAAACTATTAAACAAGTTGACACATTAACAAGCATGTGTCTGCCCCCATGCAACAAATAAAAGCCAGCCGGGGACACGTATACATGTATGTAAACACAGAAATAGTGGATTACTTAGACTACTACGTGCAACATTTTGTTCACTTCTTCTTTATTCAGAGTTACTCTCTGTCTGTGATATCATGTTATCACATGGTATCTGTGTATTTGGCTGAAAAGGGTGTTTGTCCAGAGGGCCATTTGAATAAGCTGGAGCGTACAGCCCTGACTGTCTAGGCCCGATAACGTGCTAAAACACAGGTTAGTTGTTACTAAATGTGAGTTCACACAGAAGGTTAGAAAGCTATTGGGTGCTCATTTATTATAGCTGTTATTGGGTTTTGTCCCATTAATGTTGCAGTCATTAGCGTTCCCCAGATTCACTTCATCACTTACTGGAGGAATGTTAAACTGTCTCAGTCTTACCTAAACAGTTTAGGCATTATCATCAAATGTTTGACGTAGTTTCAAACAGTTTTCACATTTACTAATAAGTTCTTTCTCCAAATCAATTACTTAACATTAATATCTTAGATCTGTGCTTTCAGGGAACAAGTCAAAGAGATAAATGTGTGATAGTATTATTCTGAAACAAAAGATGTTTTGAGCATAAGGAAAGATGATTTTCTACATTATAACATGATTTGAACTTGTATGATGTGATTTTGGCTAGATAATAGCAGCTTAAAATACAATGAAAAAATAAATCTATTCCTAGTCATTATTATCATGTTATTACCCCATTATTACACTTCATTGTGCTGCACTGCACTGTCTGGACTTAAACTTAGTTTTAATCTGCTTCGCTTTATCAGAGTTGGCATTTGAAGAGGTAATGTTCATATATTAAACTTTAATTTGATAGCTGTTTCAAAAGGGATTTTTTTTTTCAGGTGAGCATAAAACATTTTACATTTACGCTATGTGCCATCTTCGTTTATCATTCACCAGTAACACATAAACTGATTTTTACATATCTTAACAAATATTACAAGTGTTTCTTTTACCATGAATCCAAAAGTATTAAAATAGACCTTGAAGTTGCAGAGATACACTTATTTCATTATGGGTATGCAATTTTTGAGCAGAGGCCTAAAAGATAGTCAGTGGTCAAAGGGTTTCAGTTCCAATTCCATAGCTTGTGTCATCTATGTGGAAATATACTAAAGACAAGATCAGCTGTAATTCTTTTGTTAATCGTCATCTTGTCTCTCTTGTCTCTGCTAAACCCTTTTCCTGCTTTCATTCATGTTACGTTCCTGCTAAGCCATCTTTTTTAAATTGCACAAAAATCTAATAATAAAGCTGCTCTAAATGTTATTGTAATACAAAGATTCATGTTCTTATACTTTAAGTTGCTAAAGATTTTTACCAAGTAAGTTGCATTTATAGTTTTTCCCAGAATCTTTTTACTGAACTTCAAAATTATTCTAGTTTTTCCTTTGCAGTAAAGTGCTGTGCATTGGCACACAGACTTGTCAGAGTTACCAATCTGATCTTTGATTTGAGACTGAAAGAGTTTGTGTTTGAGATTGAAAGAGTTTGCCAGCAGTGAGTCTTCTTGAGAGCTCTTTTGGTTCAGATCAGATTTTGTAGTAGCTTTGCCTTTAACAGATCCATCTATTCTCATGCCTGCTTATTCCAAAGCAGGGTTGTGGGGGACTGCAACCTATCCTAGTAGCTTCCCTTTCATATATGTCATAGAAACTGTGATAAAAATTCTATTAAATAAATAATATAAAGAAATTAGATTTTTTTTTTTTTATTCAATTATTTATTTCCTTATTTGCAGTTTGTCTGGGGGATAAACTCATCATGCTCACAGGTGTACCACAGGGATCCACATTGGATCCACTTTTATTTATAGACAGATATTTGCAGATATCATTGGGGTTTTATCCAGGGCAACAGTGCAGTTCAGGTAGCAGTTGAATTAACATATGCAATGCAACACGATACCACATGGTTAAAACAAAACTCCTTACAACTGGTTATGTCTAAAACAGTATGCATGTTTTGGTGGTGAAAACTGCAGGTGGTATCGGAGTTCAAATATCTTGGAGGGCTGATTGAGGTAATAACATGCTATCATTCACAGCTCAAACCAAAAAGGTTTGTCAGCAAGGGAAGTTGAGTTTCTCAAACTTCAGATACTTATGCAACTGCATGTCTACCCAGGCTGTAATTACGTACATGTATTCAATTATGTTTTCCCACATCACATATTGTTTTGACAACATAGTCCTAGGCCAGTACTACTTTTCTTATTCCTATCTGTTCTCTGTTTTAACAAAACCTTAAAGTCCTGGACAGAAAACTCAGACATTGTCACCATTGTCTTGTCCTGACAAAATATAAATCGTGAAGTTGGGACAATCTGATTAAATATACAAATTGCTCTCTGGTATACAATGTTAAGAACAGTCTTGCTTCTTTTGCTCTTGGACAGTTTATTATGATGAAGTCATCAGCTCACAAATGTACATGGAGCGCATTAAAAGGGACCACATGGTTTCATTATGAAGATACCAGGCAAGGAAAAACGGCTTTTTCTATTAGAGCTGCACATCAGTGGAACACAATACCCCCCAATGTCAAGGAAATGGGAAATTAGAATACATTCAAACCAGTCTGAAGCTGAGATATAAGATTCTTAATGCACAGTTTTTTTAGTCCAATATTTACAGTTCTACCTCATGTTTAATGTCTTTTTTTGTTGTATTTTAGGGTTTATTTTATTATTTTCTACAAATGTCTGCATGAGATGGGATTTGTATGTGATTGTATGTTTAAGGTTTATCTAAAGATTTAATATTTTGCTGCTTGTTTTATGTGCTCTTTATATTTCAGAGTTCTCTGAACTTTTAACATCAGTCGATTCCGATTCTAGCACATTTACATTTTGATGTTTATCAATGTGCTCTGTCCATTTAAAATAAATCTTTAAAAGTGTGATATATGTGTGCATGACATCATGGTTGGCAGTGTCACAAATCAAGAAGGTTTCTCGTACGGATCAGCATTGCCTTTGCGCATCTTTTTAATATGTAATTTGATATGCCAGATACAGTTTTTTTCTTTGTTTGATTTTTTCAGATATATTTGATTATTCAACAACATCCAGCTACCACACAGAGGTAGCTGGATGTTATACCCTAACATCCTGAGGACCTTTATCACTGCTACCTCCCCCTGTAAAATCCTGCTGGGTGTTTGTATTGCTGTTACCTTTAATCTGTGTTTATTGTGCTGCTTCAGGTGGACTTCTGGCAGCCCAACAGTGTATCACTAATCCATCAAAATGCCACAGTGGACGTTCATGTGAAACGCAACGACGCACAAGGTTTGCGTGTACGCTTAAAGCGGGAAAGAATTGATTATGGGTGAGTACAGAAACAGTACACATGCACACTTGCTCTCATTCATTTAGATATTCCGAAAGAGTTTCCATAACCAGACCCACATCTGTTATCCAACAGTCATTGCAATTACCAAGCTTTCTACAGATGTGAAATATAATTTGCACATGCAGAGTTGGCTGTAGCTTTCATACAGCCTCCAAACTGGGACACATGCAAACACACTTAAACAGTATATCAGAGCCCCTTTTTCCTATCTGCTCTACAAAGCAACTCTTTCATCTCTCTGCACCATCCTTTCGTCAAAACTAATGTTGAAATGATCTGGTTTTATCAAAGCAACTGCAACTAGAAAGACGTCCATTGTCATCTCACTCCTAAGGGAAAAATCTCAGACAAGGGGGGGTGGGGGGGCAGTTTGCAGTGGACACTTTTTGATGGATGGTTGTTGCTTTTAAGGAATGAGTAATTATTTTATTTTTTTTTAGTAATTTACGGGTAAAACATAAACAGAATGACAGAGGAGGAAGAAGTGTAAGCTGTCAGACTAGCTGCATATGTGACTCCTGACAACAGATAACATCATCTGTGTGTGTTTGGGGTGGGAAGTAAAGAAGAATGGGGTTGAATTAGACATCAAAATTCATCAAATATCTCTTTAATGGCTAATTAAATTAGCCATTAAAGAGATAATGATTATAATGATGTTGTAACTTCTATGCCTGCTGTCAAACGTGTTGAGTTTTGATGTAGAAAACTGGTTTGGATTAGTGTTATGGATGAGTCAACATTAAATCCAGGTTACTCAACCACTTCATACTACACCTCACCTACGCTGGAGTGGCACTACAGTAAACATTTATCTCATCGTTTAAACAAGCATCTGTGAACTCCAAGTTGCATCAGATAGTCACTGACTTTAATTGTATGTTTATTCGGTGAGGATGTCGCAGTGGTTTGCTATTATGTGCATCATGTTGGTCTTCTCTTCTTCTCCATACACAGGGTGTTTATCTCCAATCTACAGAAGGAAATTGAAAAGCAGACGGGATATCGCTCCTCCCGCAAGCGGAGGTCGGAGTCTCAGTATGACTACGAGGTTTACCACTCTCTGGAAGAGGTAGATGCGAAGCCCGTCATCTTTCTACCTTCTGTATCTCTCACACTCCCCTACTCTTAAATCTAATGCATCCACAAAACAAGGAAAGCATTCTCTGCAAGCTGCTCCTCAACTCCAGATTACTCCCTTCCTCAGTGTGCCTCTTTTGCAACCTTGTACTATTGTATGCAGACACACACTCCACTCCAAACACCTCACAGCTTTAGTGTTTATTTATTCAGTTCAGGCCATGTGAAGTAGGAGAGCTCAGAGGATAAATCTTAGATCTCCTTTACAATACACCTATAAAATCACACATCTCCGTATGCCTGCTCACACACATCATTCAGAACCTTTTGATATTAACTCCTCTAAATTATTTTCTGCCACTAAGATCCAAACCTGGATGTTTGAAATGAACAGAACCCACCCTGACCTGGTTACTATGTTCTCCATTGGGAAGTCATATGAAGGGAGACCTCTGTATGTCCTTCAGGTAGGTAGGAAAGAAGGTATGAGCAGCACACAGAAAAGAATCGGAAACATGTTTTTGCCCTGTAAAACTGATGGTGGTTGTATCTTGTCAGCTAGGAAAGAGAAGTCGGCCGCAGAAAAAAGCCATGTGGATCGACTGTGGTGTTCACGCCAGAGAGTGGATAGGACCTGCCTTCTGCCAGTGGTTTGTCAAAGAGGTTGTATTGTTTTAAAGTCTACACAATTGACCATTAAAATATATATTTTTTCATATTTGCAGGTTTAGTAACAAATATCTTGCTGTTAGCCTGACTGGTATCCGGCAGCAAATCTGTGACACATGAGGTCTTTAACAAAACACCATCTGTTCAACTTGTCTCCCACAGATTTTTAATAAAGAATGAAAAAAGAAATGCCCTTAATAGCTAAAACATTGGACCAGGCATTTATCCAAGCGTCATCCCACCCTTTTAATCTTAAAGCTAACACCCTCTGAATTAAGGGCCAGACCAAAGCCAGACAGTGACTTTTAAAATTGTACTTCATTGGGATTTGAAAAGACAGTGAAACATAATGAGCACCAGAAAGTTAACAGAATGAAATGTTTTCTGGATATGTTGAGGACTGAAACAAAGTCCTCCTGTTAAGAGTTGTGGGAAGAAGGGCGGTACCCAGGAAGAAGCAGACAGAACATAGGTAAAGAGAAAACAATGTTTATGCGGTGAACTGAAAATCCTGAAGAAATAAAGTTTTAAAAATAATAATAATAACTGTGGCAGAGATGGTGGTGTTGCAGTGAGGAAAACACAGGCTCATGGATGGTTAGCCTACTCCAGTTTGTGCATGGCCAGTGTTGTACCACTTGATAAGGCAACAATCTAGCGATGAGTCAATTGCAGACTGGAGCTCAAGTAGGCAGATTGAGGTGAGAAGCAGCAGGTGAGTCAAATCTTCCATTAGCACTTCCACCACTGTCATAAGAAAGTCCCTGAGCCAGAAAGGAAGAAGAAGGAAAAAAAAGACGTTCTAAAATAAAAGGCAAACAAAAACATGATTCCTAACACTGCCTTCTTCATGTGTGGGTAAATCAGCTGTTAATTTTCAGAATGTGCTGCAAATGTTGATGCCTTTAAAAAGCAGCACTTTGACAGTTTTAAAGCTTTTAAGCCCCTCTTTCATTCTTGAGCATCCTTTCTTCCTCTCTTCATGCTGTGGTCTAGGGGTGTCCAAGTCCTCAAGGACCAGAGTCCTGTGGGTTTTAGATGTTTCTGTGCTCCAACACACCTGACTGTAATTAAATGGCTCTCCTCAACAGGTTGTTGTCAAGTGCTGCCCAAACATATTGACCCAGTAATCTGATTTAGGTGTGCTGCAGCAGGAAACATCAAAAACCTCCAGGACAGCGGCCTTCAAGGACTGACTTTGGACACTACTGCAGAGGAGACAAAGAGGAGACACAGAACAAGATGAGATATCCCTGCTGTGGTTCTTCTAATCTAAATCTGATGTCAATTTGATAAGATATTGTATGGATCAGCTGCCTCTTTCCAATCTTTCCTAGCTTGTTGCACCTCCAACAAACTTCTTCCAGATGTTTGTCAGAATTTGAGAAATTCTTTGCCAAAACTGATTTAAAGGTCACAAGTAGGAAAATGAAGAAGAAGCGAGACAAGGATGCAAAAAGCAGCTAAATTAAAGGATGGACGAATCATGTTTTTTTTGTTAAGGCATTAGAAATAATCAGATTCCTGGAAGAAAAAAACCAACGTAAAATTAAAAATGAGAAACTCACAAAAAACAGCATTTTGACCTCTGATACAATTTAAAGTATTCAAACATGAATTGTAAAAGAAATAGGTTGTGATGCAGTAACTGAGGGATGCCACTGGAGGTCAGAGTGCCATCTTTTCTTCAAGGCTTAAGCACATTAACCTTGGCCTCGGTGTGGTTAAAGAGAAGGTATAATCCGTATTAGCCCAGTGCCCAGATCACCCATTCAATCTTTATTTGTAGACAGACTGTAGAGTATTAACCTGCTTCACAAATGCTTTCAAAGAACTGCATGAGAAGACACAAACAAACAAAACAAATAAAATGTAGCTGTAATATCAAACCTCAGCGCATCAACTCGCAGCTTAATGTGATTCATAATAACCATTTTATAATTGCAGGCTGTCAGCTCATACCAGTACGACTCTGTGATGACACGACTCCTTAACCAGCTAAACTTCTACATCATGCCTGTCTTCAATGTGGATGGATATCGTTTCAGCTGGAACACGGTACTCTGGGTTCTGCACACAGATTTAAGGATATGTTGGTAGCAGTGAGCAGAAAATATTTGCATAGTTAAGAACCTATAGAAGGGAGATGATATTGTGATCTTATCTTTGTGCACATACACTTCTGAGGAAATAATGCAAGAGTATCCTTCACTACTATCTTTTATAAAGATGTATGTATGTTATTACTTCAATAAAGGTCAGTTAAAGTCGTTAAGTTCAATAGTAAATGTCAATTTTTCGTGCAGGATCGGTTCTGGAGGAAGACACGGTCCAAAAATCGCAAGTTTCATTGTAGAGGAGTGGATGCAAACAGAAACTGGAAGGTGAAATGGTGTGGTGAGTGTTTTGAAATAAAAAAAAATTCAGCTAAACTCACTCCATTGTCCAGATATATGGAATTTAAGGTGAAATAAAAGACAGAGATTGATAAATGTGTGCTGTCTACTTGATGGAAAAAAATTTGACAGTTCAGCATTTCTGGAATAAAAAACCTTTCTGAAAGCAAACTTACTGTTGGATAAGACAATATACACAGTGCTTGTAGTTATGATTGTAAAAAAGACAGTAGTATTCTATCTTGAACAAATTAGTGATTGTTGGTGCATGTGAATGTATATAATTAAGAAAATATACAATTACTCACAACTCCCGAAATGTTTAGAGATATGGGAAATTTAACGTTATTATACAAGTAAAATCTCATTAATAGAAACTGCAGTTAAAATAAATCAGTACTAAATTACATTAATGAGCATCACATTAATCTTTTATCTCAAGATATAAGATATTTCTAGAGAATTTGCTCATGTTAATGTAAAACTGTTTGCCTTATTTTAGATATTACTTTGAGAGGATTCATAATGCCAAGGAAGACATAATGTCTCAGCTTTGTCATTTCCATTGTGGGATCTGACTTTCATTGATTAAAAAAATAAACTTTGATAAATTTGATATTTGACTTCCCTTCCTGCTTGGCAGCTGTTGCTAGTTTTTAGTTGGTGTGATGCTTTAGATATTTTTTAATGGATGTTTGTTGCTATTAAAAAAACAAAAAATCACATATATTTTTATTATTTTTTGATTGTTCAAAATTTTTATCTGAGTCAATTTAGGCAAAGATGTTTACCGTGTAATCTTGCTAATAGTCAGACCAATGGAACAAAAATCACAGCCTCATGTGTGATGGAAACAATGCAAGTCACATCTCACAATATTCTTCACGTTACAAAATTAGGTTTTTATTCAAGCATGAGAAAGAATTAAGTCCTGGCCATATTTTCAGAGAAACATCTAAAAGACATATTTAAAGTAAATGAAGAATTGCTCCATAAAAACAAGGTTAATATATATGTTCTTGGTGTCTAGGGACATCTAGGGACCTTAGACAATGTATTCCCAATGTAAAACAAAAATGTGTCTGTTACTGTGCCTGAGTAAATTGCAATAACACAGAGAAGAAATATGAAGCTTCTATCTTTGCCTTTTTTTTTTCATTATTTAACCAAACAATGATTGCAGATATACAGTATGTCATTGATCACTTTAAACTACAAATTAATTTCTAAACACTAATGTTTGCACTAAAACACACTTTCAGTCATGTTTTATGAATATTAGGGTCTTAACTATCTAGGCTCATTCAGCAGTTGAAATTAAACACACATATTTTTTTTAAATAGGTGATAATGTCCTTATAAGGGATGATAGAGCTTAATTCAATTCAGTTCAATTAAATGTACTTATATAGCACAATACAAACAGCACATGTTAACTAAAGTGCTTCACAGATGAATACAGATAAAATAACAATAGGACAACCAAAAAATTACAACAAGATTACAATAAAATAACAGTGAAAACACGTATGGCTTAAAAAGGATCTTTTCCTGTATGAACCTTATTAATATTGATTTGTATAATCATTGGCTTTATAATGGCTGATCTATGATGTGCTTCACTTACAGTGGCTACGTTTCATATCTATGTTAATTTTACTTCACAACATTGTTGCCCATCTGTTAAAATTTGCTGCTTGGAAAATGATTGCTTAGATCCAGATGACAATGTTTTACCTCTTTATCAAATTTTTCTGATATAAATGTGAGCAAAATCTTCTAATTTGTGCAATCCAATCTGGTGTTGACTGCATCTTAATGTGATGCTTCCTCTTTCCTTCTCCAGATGAGGGTGCCTCCTCTCATCCATGTGATGACACCTATTGTGGCCCTTTCCCTGAATCTGAACCTGAAGTTAAAGCCGTTGCAAAGTTCCTGCGCAAGCACAAGAAGCGTGTGAAAGCATACTTATCTATCCATGCATACGCACAAATGCTTCTTTACCCGTACTCCTACAAGTATGCCACAATTCCAAACTTCAACTGTGTGGTAAGACCACATGGAATTAGTATGTTTTTAAATTTTTTAATCCATCTCTTACAGGATTTGAACTACATGAAAATGTCTAGTACATTATATATGTTTTGTAATTTCATTATCTAGGAGTCAGCAGCTCAAAATGCCGTGACAGCCTTGTATTCTGCGTATGGAGTGAGGTACAGATATGGGCCTGCTTCTACAACTCTGTGTGAGTTCTTATACTGTACCCTCCAGGTTTGCCAAATAAAAACAGCTATAAAGTCATACCTGCATAGTTTGCATGGTGTCATACTGTATTTGATGTTGCTTTCCAGAGGTGCATCATTTAAATGCTGAGGTGTAGATTAAACATCTTGTCTAAAACCAAAGCTGCTTTGTGTCCGGTGTTATTCTCAGGTTTTTCTATCTTTTTTTCCCCTTTACAGATGTAAGCTCGGGTAGCTCTATTGACTGGGCCTACAGGAACGGGATCCCCTACGCGTTTGCATTTGAGCTGAGGGATACAGGATACTTTGGTTTCCTCCTCCCTGAATCACTAATCAACCCCACCTGCACTGAAACCATGAGAGCTGTGAAAGCCATAGCATCAGGTCTGCTGAAAAAGTGTGACCCAGACAGGGAAAGATTTCCATTTATATGAGCACAAGTACACAACGTCTTGTATTGTATTCTTGTGAGATTTCATATTCCTGTTAGATGTTATCAGCCAAAGGACAAAATTGGATTTTTTTTTTATTTTGTTTGTTTTTCTTTTTCTCTCTTTGGTTTCTTCACATTATTGGTAATTTCAGATAAGAAATTATGGTGGAGGGTTCAAACTCTATATATTATTATTATTTTAAATGGGTATTTTTACAGTGAATGGTAGCCGTGAGCACTTGCCATTATTCAGCAGCACTTGTTTATGTAAAAAGAGGAAATATGTCTTTCAAAAATGTTTTATACTAAGCCTGTCTAGGACTAACTGTTTTGATTGGTATAACTCTCTTTGACTGTTTCACTTTTCTCTCAAGCAGCCATAAAGACATGATGAAGATGAAATAGAAATTTTTATTACATGGAAGCAATAAATCACAAGGGATCGAGTTCAAACTTATGCCAGGGTGGGCTAATGCAAAAATAACTATATATATATATATATATATATATATATATATATATATATATATATCCACCCCGCCAAAAAAAAACAAAGAAAACACCCAAACAAACATATACACACACCTCACCCACCCCTCTGCGACCCAACCCTCCCGA
>JBAMHW010000020.1:13570841-13581275 GCA_037177495.1 Rhadinocentrus ornatus | reverse complement strand
TGTATGTATGTGTGTGTGTATATATATATATATATATATATATATATATATATATATATATATAGTAATCAAAGTTTGGTGAAAAGCAATGTGACAATCACTTTAAAGACAAACATGAGACCGATTATAAATAAACACAGCAACAACTGGGGATAAATTAGGTCAACCTTGTCCAAGTCTTTTAGAGTTCCAGTCACTTTTTTGCCCCTTAAAGCCAAGGTCTTATGTGCTGAACGGATAACTGATACTCGAGATAAATTTATACTAGCATTTTTATTTATTTTTTTCAAAATGATGTGTAAAATAGCTCAGTATGTGCTCGTGATAATCACATAGTTTTGAGTTATTTAAATATTAGTAGATTTCAGAATAACAGACTGATTTTATTTTCCATGCAAAATAAATATTAAAAAATAAACTTTATAAAAGACATAGGATCTTTTCAGTGTAAAAGGTATGCATGTTGGCTTGTTTAAATAAAAAAATACTAGGTTCGTGCACAAATGCTGTTTTTCCCTCAGTTTTAGTTTATGCAGTTTTGTAGAAAACGATTTTTTTTCGCACGAGTTTACTATGTTTATGCTTGTGTTTGTTAGTAGTATGGCTCACCTCCCTCTCCCTGCTGCCTCACTGCGGCCGTTCTCAAACGTACGTGACGTCGTTTCCTCTCTCTCCAACATGGCGCAGGAGGCAGGTCGTTAATGGCAGTCTGAGGGATTTACCCCACCTTCTGTGTTTATTTATGTTTGTCTGTAAGGGTTTCTGTAGCTGACATTTGTAACGGAATACATCTCCATTCGAGGCGGCTGCAGCCCCCCTAGGGACCGGGCACACCTCGCTCCAAATTCCGGTGCGACATGTATGAAGGCAAAAAGACAAAAAACATGTTCCTTACACGAGCTTTGGAAAAGATCCTGGCCGACAAAGAGGTGAAAAAGGCTCACCATTCACAGCTGCGCAAAGCCTGCGAGGTGGCACTGGGTAAGTTCGGCAGTTTTAGCATCACAGTGCTCCTGTCTTGGACTCATTTAGACACGTCACGCACCCTTTCACTTATTTACCGGGTATCTTGCGACAATGTCGCAGTGTTCGCCAAAACAGTAAATATTCTATTCACAAAAAACATTCTCCTGGTGGGGGATGTTGTTTGTGTTTAATTAAGGGGGTGAAACTGCTTTTTATTGACGTGGCAAGAGCTCGTGGAAATGATTCCGTGTAAAACACGGAAATGGTGCAGGAGGGGTGGGTGTTTGCAACACTGAGCCGATGCTGCGAAACTAGTAGCGATGCGAGAGCAGGCCGAACATTGTCTAAAAAACTAAGTTAGTATAGGCTGTCGTCTTTCAACACCAATATAACACACGACTACAACCAACACGTTTGCAGAGCTTAAACTGTATTTATTAATTTTAACAGCCCCGTAATAAAGGTGCTATGTTTGCTTCTCTTCCTGGAACACGGTTAACGTGTACCCGCTCGGTCATCGCAGGGAGCCGTTGTCCTTCACTGTTTCTATTATTCATTTACCAGTTTAATTACTTACTCGGAACCTTCATAATTTTTGTTAACTTCCCAAGCTAAAGGAAGTGTACTTAACTAGAAGAAAGAAGTGACAGTAGACGAAGCACATTTATTTATGTCACTTGTCGGAAATAATTTATTTCCGGTTATAGGTAAAATAAAAGTACACTTTAAACACACCCGATACAAATTTAGGTAACAAAATTAACAAATTTTATATAATTTAACATATCAGATGAAGAATTAAATATTTTTGTGGTCTTGCAAGATGTTATTTTCTTAGTTCAAGGTCACTCTAGTTGCCAACAGTTTAGCAGGGTTTTATTTAGAAGTGGCTTCTGTTAACATCCGGTACTTGCATTTTCTAGCTTCACGAGACTGTTAGCAGGTGTATATTCTCAAAACCTGTCTATATGGATGACAATTTATATATTTATTTATTTATTCTGACTAAATAAAAAATCTACGTTCTCACCAATTAGGTACTGAACCTTTACTTTCTGATCACCATTCTTACTTGTAATGCCTGGTTAATATGATCTGATCTGTGGTTTTGAACAAGCTGGGGTTCCTTGAGTAACATGACACTGCAAGAGAAACAAAGAGTCTATGTTAAGGACCAGCCAAACATCCTACCTTTCCTGACAGAGCTGCCATTATCCTCGTGCTCGGCAGTTGCAAGGTTGTGCAGTGACCTAAGAGGCTAAATACACCATTTATCTTTGCCAAGACCTGATGTTTTGCTAAACCAACCCACCCACACACATGATGTATCCCTAATTATTCTTTATTGTCAGTGCAGCCATATAAAAAATTGAGTGCCTATCTTTAAGCATGTGCTTAAGGGAAATAAGTCGAGTTTGTATTGTACTCTACCACTGATATGTGAACACCTAGTTTTATTTATTTGAACTTAGGAAGTCTGAGCTTAAGAATTGAATAAATTTTACTATCAGGTGACATTGTTTACATATTGCTTGTGAATTGGGCACTCACTCTGCAGGGATTGGAATTGTGAGAAAAGAAAAACTTTAAACATAAACTCTCTCTATAGTTGGTGCCATACACCAAGTTCATGGCAGGAGCATCTTAACCGCTGTTTTGTTATTCACTATTTCTGCGGCAGCCTTATTTGTTGCTAAATGGCATCACTGCAGGCTTATTAAAAATCACTGATTAACTTTTGAGTGCTTTTTTAGAATGTAGTGTTCCTTTAAATGGTCTAAATTTATAAATGGTAGTAGCAGTTTCAGGTAATACGGTTTCTACACATCAGTGGAGTACGATAATTAGTTAAGTGGAGCATCATCATATTCAGAACCAACCAAATGAGAATATCTGCAATATTCTTGCTTTGGTAAAATGGTAGTGCATATCAAAAACAACTGGGTGACCCAGTATACTGAGTGACTTACATAATCCCTTTCAGCTCCTGGGACTATGAGACATCTCTAAGAGAGTGCCTTTGTTAGTCTCATCTTTGCTGTCACCGAAAAGTCTTCTGCTTAAAAATGGTTGTAGTAAAAAGCTTGTGTTTGTGTAATGCTTTTCATCTCCAAAACAAAGGTATCGGGGGAAGATGAAAAGCTGTATCTCATTGCCTAGACAGTCCATCGTCATAGCTTCCACACTGACCTTTTTCCTGGATTATCAAAATGTCACTCTGCACTTTCACAAGAATCCTAGTTTCTCTTATGCTCCAAACTGCAGCAGTAGCAGGGTCCTATTACCACTGGATCACTCAGTTGGCTTCTTTTGAGAGAAGCAGTATGACAGGAACTAACAGGAATAGGATAATTAAATAAAAATATCAAAGGCCCTCAGGTTGTATCTGCCCACCATCTCTTTGACAGGAGGCACAGATTTTAGTTGATTATCAGTATACACAAATAGTTTTACAATGTCTCTGGGTGTGGTGGATGGTCACAACGTGTCTAATTTGATAAGATCACCTGGGTTAATAAATCACCTTATCTAATGGTGAACAACACAATTACTGTTAATTGAGCAGTCTTTAAGTTTTGAGACTTTGTACAAGATACCATGCAATATTAACAAAGTTTGTTTCCAGTCTAGTAGATCCTTGAAGTATTAAATCCTGTTGAGCACAATACTAGTTAAGGAGCTTAGTGTTATAAACTAAATTTGTGGCTTTGTGGATCTGTTGAAGACCCGTAAATCAAAGTCACGTCCCTGTGCTGCATCTAATATTCACCTCTATACAGCATCTTGTGTATGTTTAGCGTCAATTTCTGATATGTGTTGGAGCTGTCATAAATGTGCAAAAGTGGCATTAAAATTAAGCACATTTCTTTGCTTGAATATATCCTTATGATTTGCTCTTTAATTAAGACAGTTTTAAGTATGGACGCAATAAAAATTGGGATAACAGGGAGTAAAACTGGTCAGATCCTTCCGATGATGCGGCAAAAATGTTTATGGTTTAATCTATCAAATAAATGTGCGCTGATATGTTAGTATTCCTCCCATCTACAGTACCCGTATTTTTTCTCTACACAATTGTGGAATTATTTCTCCCTTTATTTCTTGCATCTTCTAAGTTGGCTGACCAAGTTAGAGACGAAAGATAAGGGCTAAACACAGATAGCTACTTACATCCAAGGAACGTGGTTGGCTATTTCAAGGCCAATGCATTATAGTAAGGCCATATATATAATTGGCTCCTGGAACTGGATTTTAGACCCACCCTTAAAATCCTGATCAGAAAGTCAATGAAAAATTGCCTAGTTTAACATCACAGTTTAGGACAACATAATTCTTAGTCTTCTTTTTTTTCTAAATGTAAGCAGCTTCATGTTTCAAATTCATGTTTCCATGCAAATCTAACTTAAATTCATTCATTAATAAGCTGTTAGCAAAAAAGAAAAGAGTAATGAAAAGCAATGTCTGACAATTTTCCCGCATATTCCAGTTGTGGTGCATTAACCTGTTGTGGAAAGTGAGGATTTATTTACTTACATTTTGCTGAGCGTGGAAATGTAGTGTAGAGCCAGGCAGGTACTGCAAAAATAACAGGCTAAAAGTGTTTGTGTCATTTATTTATTTATTACACAAAGGATTTTTTTATTTAAAAGGTACAGGCTGGTATACTTCAAATGTGCATATTTTCCCAGGCATTAAAACATAAAATAAACAATAAGATCAGTTGATATGGGCCATTTGCCAAATTGCTTTTTTTAACATCAGGATCTAAATTTTGAAATTTCCTCTTATAAATCTAAATCTCTACCTAATTTAATCAAAATGACCTTCTTTAAAATGGAGCCTGTTGCATTTGTTCAAAATTTAAGTATTATTTCCAGTCTTTTCAGTAAATGAGGTATAATTGGAAATTTCAACTCCTTGGAAAAAGTTGTGATCTTAAGGGTTTTGGTTGTACAGCAGTTTAAAGATAATGCAGTATCTGCAGTTGGCCAATTCACATAAACTGCACAACCTTCTGTAAGATTACACTTTAGATATTAAGTTAATTTTAAAATGAAAAATTTTAAATCAGACATATTGCCATTTTTTTTTTCACTTGTCACTTAAGCTCAGAAAATGTATAGAGTTGTATTTTCTCTGTTCTTAGCTGTGGCTTCTTTTTTTGTTTGAAACAACCTCTGTAGAGATGTAGATTTTATAATATATATAATATATAATATTGAAAAATATTAATTCCTGTCCTCTTCTTTTACATAATTAAATTAAATTACATCCACTAACATGGCTTTAACATTCCTATTTTTTAATATATAAAGACATATTATTAGAATCCAATATATAATTGTTATATAAGAAATGAATTCCTATCAAATGTATTTTTGTTCAACTATAAATTTGTTTTTAGATTTTTCTTTTAGGTGCTTTAAAATTTTAGCCAGTGATGCTGCATTTGTTGTCTGACGGGCAAAATATTTCCACATCCACACACAGGGGAGCCTTGAATTATAGCTGTGCTTTTGCATATAAATCAAGCACATCACCTTCATGTACAACTTTCTTCTTAGACGTTGGCAAGAAAGACGATGAGACTAAAAGTAGCTCTGATCATTAGGGAAAATGGACATATGCTCCTCTGTGATAATCTTCTCTAAAGCCAGTGTATGCTTACCCATGATAAGTACCAGGTTTAAATTATCCTGTCGTTAATTGAGATTTTGACCATGAATTCATAAAGACTTGACCGGCCCTCCCGCTATGTAAAGCACCCAAGTGGTGGGCTGCTGTCAAAGCAATCCTTGAATGTTCAGGACAATAAAAACTGCACTCATTGGTTTACCCAAAAAACTTTCTGTATTCCTAAATTTAGCAACATTTCATTTCTGTTCAGCCGAGGCACACCTGGTAGAGACCTGCAGGCATTGTTAGGGGGCCAAAATGTCAATCAGCTGAGACATGACAGCTATGGGTGACCTTTTAATATCATTTTTATTTGCCACGGTGCAGTAAAATTTTCATGGCACTGATTGAGTTTTCCTGGGGCCGTTCCACTGTTTAAGTCTAAGAGGAATCTTATTTATGTGCATGTGTGTGCAGTTTAGTAGTTTAAATACTCAAAAGTTAGAAATAAATGCAGTAACTCCAATGAGAGATGTATAAAAATAATAATTTTGTTTAATAAACGAAATGGGAAAAAATAAATAAATAAAGAAAACACTTCTGAAACTGCTGCACTATATGTGTGGGAATCTCCTGATTATTTTTAGAAATTAACATTTCCACTCAACGTTCATGGCACTCAGTCATGCTACAAAGGAAAATTGAGAAATGAGAGACTGAGTAGGTGGTATCTGTCTCATTTCTCTTTTCTAGGCTTGAGTGCAGACACTCGAGCTGCTTGTAACCCGAAAGATTGACTGGTATTTAAATAATGACTAGCGGAATAGTTAGCATGGCAGGGTCAGTGCTTCCCCCCAAATCACAAATAAGCCCTATTATCAGTGCTTTGGAGACTATTTAGAAGTTAGAGAGAAGATTCTGTTTTTTCCCTTTAATCTCAACTTTCCTACACTGATACCTCCATCCATAATAGATCATTCTTCTCCAGTGATGCCTCCTGAAAAACGTGATAAATTAATTACACAGCAACTTAGCAGATAAGTTGAATGAAGAATCTGATCTATCATTTGTATTCATCTTAGGAAATTATAATGTGAAGCAAATGATTCATCACAAATACTAAAGGAGGAGAAGGGCTGTGATAGTGGACCCAGTTGTTCTTTAAAGGAATTCGCTTTAAACTCATAATTCTTTATGGTAAAAAGGGAGATTATTCTGTGTTTTACATATTTATGTGTTGGAATAGTGAAATATATTTCTGGTGAACAGTAAAAGTACATTTGATTTGCCATTGACACACAATAAATGCACAGCAGCATTTGGAAAGTCACGTCACTTCCTTAAAATATGCAAATAGAGACTAATATTTATCGCAGTTTAAGCAGTTGTTGCAAGATGTATATCGCGTACACTAACGAAGGCAAACTTTTGGTGTATTGTGCAGCCCAAGTTTTTACCCTCCCTGGTGATTTGGGCTCTGTTTTAACACACTAGTGATGGGATGTTCGGCTCTTTTGGCTCGGCTCCCAAAGAAGAGTCTGCTCTTTTGGCTCCCAAACGGCTCTTAATTTAGCATCTTTTCTAGCCCCATAATTTACCTTAACTTCGCAAAAATTAATGAATTGTGTTTTGAAAGCCCATTTGTGTTCAGCATTTTTACGGGAAGCCTTATATTTGCCTCCTTTTAAGCATTTATTCTAATACAAAACCACTATTGTTTACTATTTCAACAGAAATCTTATATTGCACAAATGGACAAAAAACGGCAAACAAACCCACAAAACAGAACGAGACCCAAACTGAATAAAGCAGCATTAATGTCCTCAGTGCAGATTGGCATTCAGATAAATAAGATGCCTCATCTTTTAATGAGCTGTTTTTTGTGTGACAAGAGTTTGATGACGTGACGCACTCACTCACGTACTGCCTCACGGCTGTCTGCTGTCTCCAACACTGTAGTGCTATCTACCCCGCCCCCTCACCACCTTTCTGTATTCACATAATGGAATGATCCTATATCCTCACATTGGCCGCCTGTCCATGCGAGCCAATCCAAACAAAGTAGTGCCGTGGGCCGAGCTGGGACTGAGCACTGAGAGCTAAGCACACAGTAAAAAAGAACTGGGAGCCGATTCTTCTGACTCACTACCAAGCATCGGCTCTTTCACGCATGGCACATCACTATAACACACTCATTGTGTAGTCAGCCAGTTTGTAACTCTGTCACAAAGCATATCCGCCGCAATGTTTATTTATTTTAAGGATGCACAAATGGCAATATAAGCAGTTGAAAAAAATGTTTGAAAATTTGCATAAACTATTACTATCTACATCTACACCAGCAGCCAGCAAAATTGTTGTTAACAATCTGTAATTGATCATATTCAGTGAAGGTAATGACAAAATTCTTGTTTAACAAGAGCAGTTTTCTTAATTAACTCCATTTCTGTGTTATACTTAGGGAAATTAAATCAGCAAATAATTAATATGCTTTCAAATTTGTTCTCCAACTCTTTCAAAGTATTTATAGATAATGATTTATGTACCTTTTGTAGAAAGCAACTACTACTTTAAGCTTTTTAAACCATTCTAGTCGAGTATAAACTCAAACTTCACATCAACTATACTTCTACTCAGCAGCCAAACTGAAGCCCAAATCAGGACTTGTTGACTAAAGCTAGCCTAATTGCCATTATGTGTGATTTGTAGGCTTCTTTGGTGTCTTACATTGCTAATGTAGTATTGAGATGGTTAAATCTGACACCAGTACTGGAAATATGCTGCTTTTGAGGTTTAAGATGTTTGATTTACTAAATAAATAGGACCTTTGGCCTAATCTGACTGATTTTTATATTACGCACCGTTGTTTGTGTTAATGATACCAAACATCCGTGATGCACTGAATCCTTAACAGATTCATCCTAAGTGAGTCACAAGGTCAGTTAAGATTCATATAATTGGATTCCATATAAGTAATATCCCTAAACTATACTCTAAACTGACATTGTTTGAATAAGTTAGTTTGCATTGAAAGCGTTTCTAGTGTTGTCAGGTTCATTTCAATTCCTAATGGGTAAAGCCCCGTTCTTTTTATCGAGTATTAAGTGTAGGATAGATGTGTGGTGCTTACTAAGTTGGCTTTGAAATGACAAGAATGAAAAGTAATTTTATTAGAGACGACGCTAGTGAGCACAGTTAATTAGGTTCTGCTTTACTTAGCTTAGCTTGCTTCTAGTTTCTGGCTGAGATGATGAAAGAAGGAGAGTCACATCCTTGTATGTCATGCTAAATGTGCATTTTAAAAGGATAGTTAATTATAACAGCTTAAAAGACTGACTGTGTCTGAGTAAAGTTTTACTTCACTGACTTGCCTTTAAAGTCTGCCAGAGGAGAGCAGTTATGATTAGAAAAGGTCACTCTGGCTGGATGAGTTGAAGAGGCTACAGTTAACATTACACATACTGCATTTATCCTCAGTTAATTTGCTATTTGTCTGCAGCTGGTGCAGCTCAGTATAAGGATAGCTCCATTTAATAGAACAGAAAGTGCAATTTGTAACATTAAAGCAGCAAAAAGCCAAATAATTTGTCCAAAGTGGAGTTACTAAACTAGAAACCATTTTAATAACAAAACCAACAGCTGAGTAATCAAGGCCTCATGGAGGCAAAGTGCTTTGGGATTTTTTGGCTTGAAAATGAGAGCCTTGGTTTATCTACGGGAGTGAGAGTAGTGATTAGACAAGGGCTTATGCAAGTGTAAAGGGGGGAGGGGGGTTTTGTGGGACGTGTGCACATGCGACTAGTTGGCCCCAGCAGCCTCTGACAGTGTTGTCTTCTTACCCACCAAATTTAATTACTGTTGTGGAACCTTCCCTTTCACCCTGGACAATGGCAATGTCTCTGGTCTGATATCAGTCAGGCTCCTCTTGGTAGTAGCAATGGTCCTGTGACTTATTTGTTAGAAGTCAGTAATACATGCAAGTCTATCCTTGTTTTTCCAGTTTTAGTTGGTTGGTGTGGTTTCATTACGTCTGTGCACATTATCTTAATATAAATTTTCCTCAAAATGTTGTTACTATAATAATTGTTTCAAAAAAGAGGTTATCATGCACATAGCTTAAAGGAGTCATTACCCAGAAATTGCACTTTTTAAAGTAAAACGTGTATTGGCATTGGACCGAAGTAGGGATGCATTAATATCAGTATCGGCCGATGTTAGTCATTTTTTAACATATCGGTATCAGTCCGATAAGCAAAACTGGGCCGATATTAACAGCCGATATTTATTTTCATCTAATTGCTGTTTGTGTACGTGTGTCGGGAGGAGGATGGGGTTTTGGCCATGCGGTCATGTTTGGACATATGACAGTGATACATTGTGGGATATAATTGAAGTTAGAAGCAATGCCAGCTGTGTGGTAATTTCTCACGGTCTCAAAAGAAGATACTCGAAAAGCAGTATGCAATATTTGCAAAGTCAAAGTGATGCGAGGAGGATGCCGTGTCAAATCATTTAACACCACAAATTTGATATGTCATTTGAAAAACTTCCATCCAGCTCACAAACAATGGCAGGAAGCTAACGCCCGTAATGTTTGCATCATTTTTACTTTACAGTTTTTTGATACTCTTAAACCTTTTGAAACAAAACGCATATATATATTGACATCGGTAAATATCGGTTATCGGCCATAACAACAATATTAATATCGGATATCTGTATCGGCCGAAATTTTCATATCGGTCCATTCCTAGACCAAAGTGTTAACTACCCTGACAGCTTATTAGATACACCTTATGGTGCCCCTGGACACATCATCAGTGATGTAACCTGGGATCACAGGGGGTTTCG
>JBAMHW010000020.1:13556713-13570741 GCA_037177495.1 Rhadinocentrus ornatus | reverse complement strand
GGGATCACAGGGGGTTTCGGGTCTTTCAACAATCAGACCCCCTCCTCCAGGCGACCCAGCCAGGGCTGATCAGGCCTTTCTTTTAAAGACGGTTGAGTTTTTCCGTCTGGGCTCCTTGTTCACAGCAGAACCGCCAACTCTCGCAAACACGCAATTTTAATTTGTTCCTGTGATTTCTTCATCACAGGAATAAGCCAGCCCCTCTTTCACGCCTAAAGTCACGTTTTAGACATGGAATGATATAACGATATAAAGTCATGCTTTACTGCCGTCCCAGCTAATGGTAAGGGTAATGCTAAGACCAATGCTAAGGGACGAACCTAAAAGTTTAGCACGGGTATCGATACTTAAATGCCACTTTGGCGTCTGCTGGTTTATGAAAAACAAACAAACAGCCGTTTCTATCCATTTTATACAGGCACTGCAGCGGGCAGCCCCGTCCTACAGCTTCTTCCTGGAGGACCCATTGTTTGCAGTGTTGCCAACTTAGCAAATTGTCGCTATAATTAGCAGTTTTTAGACCTCTTTAGCAGCACTTTAAAGAAAAAAAGCGACTAGCAACCAATTTGGAGACTTTTTCTGGTGTTACTGGAGACTTTGAGACTGATGTGAAAACACTTATTATTTACAATTCTCGCAGATTGCACCGCAGGCCCCTCCCCTCCCCCGTCCAGAAGCACTCACAAGAGGCTAGTCTTCGAGCTGCAGGAAGAGCAGCCTGAAAATGAATTGCGCAAAGCTGCTACTGGCTGATCAAACCCTGGCTTACAGTCAGATATTAATGCCCTTTACTATAGGCTGTTTACAAAAACATTTAAAAAGATGATCTTTTTTTATGTTTTTAATTAATCTAGTTTAAAAAGTAGATAGTCTTATCTAGTTTTTTCGTTCTATTTACTTGATCTCGTCTCAAGCATTGTAAAGAAAAGGACACTTATGTTAATAAGTACACTAACTAGTGGTTGAAATGATTTTTTAAGTTTTTATTATTTGCACCACAGTGAGCAAACTGCCTGACAATACTGTTAGACTGTATGAAAACTATCTCTGCACAAACTAACGGAGCTTTAAAATTATGCATTTATTTTCAGCTGTTAATGTATTTTCTTAGGTTTATTAATATATTTTTGTTGTATTGCTCATATTGTGTTGTTATTTTTGTGGTGTTCCGACTTAGATTATTGGAATAATAATATTTTAATTATAATTTGTTTTCTATAGTATCGAAAATAGTATCAAGTAACGAGCATCATTCTTAGTATCTATATCGAGTTTAAAATTTTTGTATCGTGACAACCCTAGCCCTGTGTTTTCTTTTTTATAAATGGGGTAAACGTGCTTCTGCCACCATCTCGGTATCTTCACGCTCGGGCTCGGATTCTGGTTCAAACATAAATGGCTGAATTCCGTAAGCTGCTGCTTGGTTAGGTTCGCTTACTAAGCTGTGGAGTGTACTATGCTTTGGAGTCGAACGCACTGTGCATGCACTGGGCCAGTCCCCCTTCCTACTCTGGCCTCCCTGTGGCCAATCAGCGCGCACCCCATTATCATTAGTCAAAAGCTTGCAGAACTCTCACGAACTCTCACTTTAACACTAATAAACCAACACTTTGTCAATTTAAGAGGTTCCAAGGTTCTCTTTCTGGTGTCCTAAATTGATTTATCTTAAATTTCCCTTTCACACTTGTCCTTGTGTGATCACCGCTACCACCATTGTTTAAAAATAACCACAATTAGATACTAAATTAAATTTTACCAGATCACTTTGTATGATTTGGTTAGCACCAGCTATGGGTTCCATGGCAGATGCAGATGAACTCTTTGAAATGGTAATGGTGCTGCAGAAAGCAGGATTCTCTATATCAGTCTGGTTACTCTTACAGGTAATGGAAACTGAGTCACAAAACCACCTCTTTTGTGTGTGTGTATGTGTGTGTGTATATGCAGAGATTTTTGTTGGGAAGAGATTTGCATGATCATATTGCAGATTTGTGACCCAACCAAAGGGCAGGAAATAATTAGTATGCATTGAAATGATTTCCATATTTCTCATTTTTGTCCATCCCTCATCACTTCTTCCATGCTGCTGCTGATTAGAAAGTGTTTCAGTAGGGTCTTAAAATGAGACTTAGCATACTGCCCTGTGATAGGAGCCTTGTAATACGAGAACTTTTACTCATATTGTGCACAGACAAAAATTATAAAGCTGATAAATTATGAGAATGCAAAACAGATTTTCATTCAGCTGCTACCCTGGTCCATGTCTCTGCTTTCTCTCTTTCTGTCTTTTTTCCCTCCCAGCGAGCTGCTTTCTTGCTGCTGGTCTTGTGACATGTTGCAGAGCATCTCTTGGGGGCTGTCTGTTTATCTGGCTCCACCCTACCAGTTCAGTATCCGTGTGCAGCCTCTGTTGTGTCTTAATTGTTGAAATGTTAAAGCCCTCATGAGATTCATGGCGTGTGTGCACATGTAGTAAATGCGTGTGCTGTCTGTGCATGCTTGACTGTAATACAGAGTTTAATATCATGTTGGCAGAATATTCGGTTATTGAATTAGAGTTGATCCAACAGCTTCAGTCAGAAAAAATATTTGGCCTTTATTTGGCCCTATAATATTTGAGTGGAACCTGTCCCAGACCTGTCATTGCAAAGCTCAACCTGCTGCACACACTGCTGCAGCCTTCTCTAAACCATTATGCTGTTTAGTTGATCGTTGGAGCGAGTCCAGCAAGGGTATTGGAGTATTTTACCATAGTAATATACAGGTCCATAGAAGGGTTAAACTTAGGAAAAATAACAAGAATTATTAGATATCTGCGTATTAACTGACTTGTTTACTGTAATAGATCATGCTTCAGGTATCTTTATTATGTTAAAACATGTTTTCCTTGCACACAGTTTTGCAATTCAACTGCTTGGTTGCATGCACAAATTAACAACAGCTTGATTGTTCAAATGAAATTGACAGGATGTGGGCAAAACCTGTTGGGTTGAAATAATGGTTACTATGTTTCAACTGCTGCAACAGATTTGCAGAAATATAGCTGTTCAAATTGCAGTTGTGTTTTTCTGTTTGTTAATGCTTTTTGGGAATACAAGTAATCTCCAACTCTTCTTTCCCATCAGATCCATGCAGGCTTTTTACTCCCTATAGAAGTACAGAAATATTATATCCTCTGCAAAACAGTGAAAACACAGTCGGGTGTAGCAAGCTACTTTTTCTATGATTATCAAGCATATATTCACTAAGTGATGTAGCCTTACTGTATAGGGATGGACCGATATGAAAATTTTGGCCGATACCGATATCCAATATTAATTTTGTTGTTGTTATGGCCGATAACTGATATTTACCGATGTCGATATATGTATATGTTTTTTTCAAAAGGTTTAACATAATCAAAAAAAATTATGCAATAAGGGGCGTTAGCTTCCCGCCATTGTGAGCTAACATTGGCCGATACCTATATTAATGCATCCCTACTACTTCACGTTTACGGATCCAGCATGTCTAAACTTGACATAGGCTACCTCGTGATTTGAGGTAGCCTATGTCTAAAAATCTAAGTTAGGAGAGCAGAACAATTTCAGAGTTTGCTTGGATCTCAAGGAAATGCTTAAGTACTTTTCCCTCCATTTATTTAAAAAAAAAAAATAAAAAATCTGCACCATTGAAAAGGCAGAAATCCCTACAAATTTGAAATAAATCATGTGCCAGTAAGTAGTGATTTATTTAGACATTAACTGTTTCACCTCAGTATATCCAGAACCTTTGCAGCACGCTTCCCAATTACAATGGTGAAACCAAAAGCCAAAAATGATTCAAAGATAAACTAACCAGACAAAAAGAAACTGGTATATAGGTGCCCTTGTTGCTAGGGCTGGGCGATATTAATCAAATCTTATATCTTGATATTTTTTTACTTGAATCTCAATATACAATATATATCTTAATACATTTTTTTTGTCAAGTAACCGAAGAGACAGTTCTAATTTACAGCCTTCGGTGCTAAATACACTTTATTAAGGATCAGCAGCCCATGTGCATTAAAACAGTTGACTGAAATTAAACTAGCTTTTTATTAAATTAATTGCTTCTAAAATAAAATTAATGAAAATACTTTTCAATGACCAACAAAAATACAGCTATGCTAAATGCAAAAGAAAAGACGTTTTTAACTCAAAACAAGCTATCTCGATATTCCCTCCTATATTGCATCTGATAAAGTCTCGATATATTTGAAAATATCGATATATTGCCCAGCCCTAATTGTTGTGGTGGTTTTCAATGCATGTATATTGCATAGAGTAATAGTGAGCTTGCACAAAGTAGGATGAGATCTCACTGTTTCCCTAAAGCCCTCATTTGTCATATCCTCACTGTAGAATGTTTGTTAAAATTCGGTGTTTCTGACCAAAAACATTCTTTGCTTGAGCAATAAGGCACAAGCAGAGGTTAATACATTTGTTTTTTAAAATATTTGTTATTTAGCAAGTTCTTAGTTGGAAATGTTGTTTATTTTAATTCTAAGCCAGTGTTTTCAGCTTTACACCCTTGTTATATCTTCTACCTGTATGCACTTTTCTTTATTTAGTACCACCATCTTTTCTGTCACTGACAATAGACTGTTATTGACCCTCATATAATGGACCGCTTCATCCCATCCCACCCTTGTTGGCCCATTAAGACCCAATTTTAAAATATTATAGTATTTTAATGGTGTGTTTCTGAAATAAATGAAGTCTAAATTTCACCTCAGTATATATGTGTGTATTAGAGGTGATTTATGGCATGATATTTGCTTAAAGTGTTGTTGCACAATCAACATTCCTTGAACCTAAAAACATCTGAGAAGGGCATGGGGCCTGCAATTCCTGCATTAATGATCCTGGCAAGTTGTAGCCATGACGGACACTCCCAGATGGTTTTTGTGATGCTCCTTGGTTGAGGAATGCTTTGTCACTGGCTGGGTGGTTCCCAGTAGGAGGGAGACTCACATTAGTCTGCAAGCTGCTTTTGCAACAGTAAGACTAATAGATGTATTTTCTAAAGATTGATCATGTGCGGTCAAATATACTATATTCTTATCCTTGCCAATTTTTATGTGTTCTGGGAAGTTAAAATGATTTCCATTCACTCAAAGGTTAGAAATGGCACAAAGAAAGTTTGGCCTGCACATTTAGACTGAGGGAGCATATTTCTTAATCAGTCTTAAGTTATTCAGGATTTTCTATGCTAATGCTGCCACAGTCCAGCTTCTAACCTTTCCAAATGCTATCCTTGCTGATTCATTCAGTAACATAGCTGCCTATATGCATCCTAAAAGGCTGACTACATTATGTAGTTGATATCTAAGCCACAATCAGCTTTTGTTGTAGCTCTGGTAAGTGTGAACGAGGACGATCACTGATAAGCACCTTTTAAACACATATTACATACAGCTTGACATAAACTTGTTGCAGCTTACTTTTTTTTGTTTTTCCCCACAACAAAATGTGCTTATCTTCATATCTCAGTCACCTGAAGCTGTGTAGTTGTCATGCTTATATTGGTCAGAATAATGATTATCCTTCTCAGCAGATTTTAGTAGTTCTTGCATATGCTCACAGCCAGAAGTCTTTATACATTACAGTAATCTTGTACTTCTCTATATATGTGCAATAGCGTAGCTTTGTAATGTTGACAGAGGCAGCATTTGGTTGTTTTGCATGAGCTGACTTCAGGTTGAGGTGCTAAAGCTTGTCTCATGTATTTTTTACAGACGGTGTTGTTGTGCAGGGGTCATATATCAGACTTTGTTTGTATTGAGGGATTTGAACTATAATGTAAGCTTTAATAAGTCTGCTAATCCTGTGATATACAAGGATTTTTGTGCACCGTTGTCTTTACACAGAGAGTTGCAATAATATATGTGGTTATAAATAGAACTTTTTGTAATAAATCACACTATAATGGTTGGCAACACGGGCTCAGCAACTTGTATAGGTGTTATGGTGGACTGGAGGTCACTGTTTTCTGAAATTCAGGAAGTGTTTCATTTCCCCATCAGTAGGCTGTTAACACAATAGGTGCCACAGTACACTTTACCAGCAGGGAAGTATCATTTTAAAGTCCATGTGATCATTTTGCTCTCTTACCAGCGTTTAGAAATTTCCCCTTTACTTTTGGCAGCTTCAGACTGATTTAGGTAGACCTTAAGGTGTACGAGCAAATGTATCTTTGGGCTGAACAATGAGTCATGATTGGAAGATTAGATGTGTTTAAGTTGCTGCATGGCCCAATTGCAAGCAGAACCTCATCTTCAGAAGTAACCCTATGCTGTAATACACCATATTCAAAGGAATTTTCTCCATATAGTTGACCCACTTGTCTCTTGATGATGAAAGAAAGGCTTAAAATGACTGTCTCCATGGGCTTATTTGCTCATTTTACATTTTACTGTCATCTCCTGTTAGGATCTGGGTCAAAGTCAGGGTAAAAGGGGAAAGTACAGTCAAAAATGATAAAAATGTTGGAGGTGATTTGAGGCTTTATAGGCTTAACTTACCAAGATATTGTGTTGAGATGTGGTCTGAGCTGTGTGTCATGATAAATGGAGCTGCTCTGAAATAAAAATAGTCATTGAAATTTGTGTTTCATTTGAAATCCTAACCAGGGCTTTGTAAAGAGCAACATTTAAGCCTCACAGATTTTTAAAGCATGTTTCTTGACTGGCTTATTAGTACTCTGTAGTCCATTTTCCACGTGCAGAAACATACCCATGTTTACATGGAGTACTTTTGATCTGATCGAACGTTCAGTAAGAATAAAAATGCGTCATGTAAACATATCAGCAGATCTGATTGGCCTTGATAGGAAAGAATTTTCAGTCTGATTGAAAGGGGTGGTGTAAACTTTTTCACGATCAGATTAACAGTAAAAAAAAAAAAAAGAAATTCACAATTATGATCTATTTATTCTGACTGTTTTAGTGGCGTATGTTTCTGCACATATTTGAACTCCATGGGGGTTATGTAACGTACTAAGTTTCAGTAAAGATTTGAAAAATGGTGTCAGGCAAACAGACAGGGACTGGTGGACGCATAGATTTTGTTAGAAGCGGAAAGAGTTAAAGGTTGTTTCAAAATTTCAAAGTAAGATAAAGGAAAATAATACCCTTCTTTGAAACTCGTAGGCATTGATCATGTCAAAAGCATTACGATCATATTAAATCTGTCCATCATGTAAATGCAAATAATCAGATCACTTTAAACATTTCAGCTGAAGTCTCTGATCAGATTGATTTCAATCAGACAGATGAAATATTTGTCCATGTAAATAAAGCTTATAAGATCATAGAATAACAATTGACATTTTTCCATGTGGATTTCTAGTACAAATTACCTACTTTCAAGATTATTTTTTATCAATAGAGACAAACACGCTGACTTTATCTTGCTTTTGCTTTGCAAAAATGGGGAAATAAATCTCTCAGAACTATTCTGAGCATGTTTCTAAAGTTTCCATCTAATTTTACTGAAAAGATTGACAGTGCAGAGCCACTCTGTGTCACTCACAGTACCACATCACGGTCGCACAGGGTGACAGTGATGTGGTAGAGGTTTCATACATTTTAGTGAACTGATGCATCTGTGGATTCTCCTTTGATCATACTTGGTGTTTCAGAAAATCTGTTGCGGAAAATGGTGTATCCGAGGTCAGCAATATTTACTGTAATTGATTGCTTTGGGGTGGGTAAATAAGTGCCAAAGGACTGCATTTTCTGTGTTATGACAGTTTATACAGACGGAAAAACATGTAAAAACTGTGTTGTTTTCATATTCAGGTTTTTATTTCTTTAATTAAGAGACTCCATTGGATTAACTTTGCATTGATTGTCAAATGACATCCTTTTGTAACTGAGATCCTACAGGACAAGTATAGACAGGAGTCTGGTATCTGAGGCCATGAGAAAATTATTTGTAGCTTTCACAAGAGCTGTTTCTGTGCTATGATGTGCTCTGAAACTCATCACACAGATTATTTCTGTGCAAATAGCCTCATAGTTGTGTGCTTCTTTTTCATAACGCATTTGGTGCATATAGCCTGTCAATAGAAATTTAGAGATCAAGTCCAAGGCAGAAGTATTAATTAAGTGAAGGGAAAAGCTTTCTTGAACAATTTGGTTGGGATGGGGTTAACTTTTTGAGCTAGATAACATACGTTGGTGTATGCGTTAAATAAACTCAAACGTTATTAAGAAAAGATCAGCAAAGGGTCATTAGGAAATACATTTGTTCCCTTTGATCGAGAAAGTGATTAGGTCTGTGTGCAATTTCTAAAAGGTCAATTGAGTCAAGTCTAGTTACTAAAGGTATTATTTAGCCAAAAAGTCAAGATGCGGAAGGAAAGGAGGGAGGGACAGATCGAGCAGTTGGTGAAGAGGCGGCGTCATCTACGAAAGCAGTGGAGGAAGGCAAGCAAAGAGGAGAAGGAGGGCTTGAAGCCACTGTGGGAGGAAGTGAAGAAAAAGCTTGCCAGCCTGCAGAGAGCAAAGCGTATTTACAAACGCAGAAGGTGAAAGGAGAAGGAAAGGAGCAGTTTCTTCAAAAATCCCTTCAATCATGCGAGACAGCTGCTAGAAGACAAGAGAAGTGGGAAGCTGGAGATTACCAGACTGGAGCTTGAAGATCACATCAGGGAGCAGTACAGTCACCCAGTGAGGTCGACTCCACTGGGATCCCCTGGCAATGTTCCCCGCCCAGCTCCCCTAGCCTTTCTGTTTAATGCTGCCCTCCCCAAACTCGGCGAGTTAGCAGACATGGTCCGGAGGGCAGAAGCAGCCTCAGCCCCATGCCCTAATGGGATACCATACAAGCTGTACAAGCACTGCCCATGAGTCCTGAGACACCTGTGGAACCTGATATGAGTGGCTTGTGGTCAGTTGCTAACTCCACTGTTAGTTTGATGCTGAAGAGACCTGTCCACTTTGCAACACCATCAATGCAAGCCTCCAGCACATCCTGTCAGGCTGCAGGGCAGCGTTGGCTCGAGGCCGCTACAGATGGCAACACGACCTAGTGCTGAAAAAACTGTTAGAGTTGGCAGAGTCATGCAGACAGGATGCAAACCTTCCACTCCAGGCAGACATGCCATACAGTTTGAAAGAGCTGGAGAGATTGTCAAGCCCTCCTGCCAGAGAGACACAGCAAGACTCCTCTCACCGGGCAGTGAGTGGACCATAAGAGTCGGCCTGGTGAATCGGCTCCACTTCCCCAGGAAGATTGTGGAAACATCGCTCCGGCCAGACTTGGTCATGTGCTCAGAGGCTTGCAAGACAGTCCTTCTGGTTGAACTCTGTGTCCCATGGGAAGGAAAGCTGGAAGCTGCTATCGAGCGGAAGCGGTCCTAGTATGCAGACCTAGTGGCGGAGTGCAGGGAAGCTGGCTGGAAAGCTGTTACATGCCCTGTGGAAGTCGGGTGCAGAGGCATTGTAAGTTCCTCAACTGCTCGCCTACTCCACGACATGGGATGCAAAGGGGTGGGGTATTGGAGAGCCATAAAGAGCTGGCTGAGGAGGCAGAGAAAGGCAGCTTCTGGCTGTGGCTAAGGAGAAAACATAAGGGGTGTTTGGACCGATAAACACCTAGGGCTTCAGCAGGGGGTGAAAGGAAGAGATTGCTTTGCCATCAGGAGATGTACTGGGGTTAAAAGGAGCGAAACGTAAGTGACTGGTAGTCAGGCCCACAGAGAGGTATCATAGCATACCCATCCAAACGCACTAGTGGAGATGTGTCAGGCAGAAATGCACAGCAGGATTACATCACCTGTATCATGACATGTTTAGGCTTTTTCCAACATCTTCATGAAGTAGATAGAGCACTAAGAGAGTTTAGAGTAGGGATGGGCGTATCAATACTCTGGAGTTGGTACTTTAATATCAATAATAATTCATATTAAAATATCAAAATAAAATATCAATAATAATAATAATTTTTTAATATTGAGATTCCTTTCTGCTGATACAAACATGCTGTTTCTTTTCACTTCAGAGAGTTTAGGCAATAAAATTGCGTGCCAAGCACAGCAACAGTGGCCACGTTTACATGAGAGTGTTAATCCCCTGTAATTCAGAATAAAAATTAAATCCTTTTAAAAAGATAAAAATGCCCTTGTAAACACCTAATTCCGAATGAAAACAACCATTCCAAATTAAACTTAAATCCAAATTAAGTGGCTGGTTTATTCTGATTTGAAATTTGAATTGAATAATGCTTTTATTATGTGTACATTAATTCTGCTCTAAATTAGTTTTAGTCATTCTGCGCATTTTCATTGTCATGACGACGTCCTTTAAGGGGCTAAAAGTATTTAATAGTATCCATATAAATGAAGAAGTACCATAAACTAATGGTATGGTATCAACAGGAAAAAGTTTGGTATCACCTATCCCTTGATCAGAGGTTTAAAAATTAGTAACTGGAGTAAGGGTCAGGTGGATTATACACAAACAACTAACCTGAAGTGGTTTCGAATTTCCACGTTGGGTGGGAGCAACTGAGAGTCAGGCATTCCAAAGAACTATACCTAATCTTAGTTTGGGGTGTGGAAGATGCAACATCACAAAAACAAAAAATTTTTATGTTTGCAGCTTTTAGAATCCATCAATGGCATGTCTAGTCTTTATATCTTTGTAGGTTTTCATGCTTTCAAGCTTGTGGAGCAATATAAGGAGATCATTTTGAACTTTTGGATAATTTTGCTCAATTTAAGAATCTGAAGCTTTTCTTTTCACAGATTTCATTAAATATTCTTGCATTGTTTCGGAAGATTTTGTGATTTTGCAACACATTACTGGAAGATAAATAACTTGAGTAAAATTCTTTTTCAGTCTGTCTCCAGAAAATGACTTGAAAGTTGTCAAGATGATTAATGTCAGATTTGGAGGAACAGAACAGTTTCACAAAAGTCCTTTGGGCTCGCCGTGACTGTTTTTATTGGCTTTTCAAGGAACTTTCTGACAGTTCCATATCAAAATGGTCCACCTCTGTTCTTCCTCTTATGTTTCGTGCAATAAAACATGGTTGAAACCAGCTTTAATTTAAATCCACGGAGTGTTAGCTGCTAAATATTCTCGCCAAATGGATTTTCTTAGCTTCAAGCAGTGAAATAATTGAGCCGTCATTGCATGACTGGGATTTTCCCCAACTTCCATGGGCAGGTACAATTCAGTGAGGAAGTTGCCAATTGTAACGGTGCTCTTTAAAAGATTCAAGTACCAATCGGCCTCTCTTTTTTTTTGCTATCCCCAATTCTATTTCTGTCTCCTCTTCTCCCTCTTATCTTTCTTTGTGTGTGTCTGTCGTTCTTTTTTTTCTGCTCTTTTACGTCTGCTTTTTGTGAGTTCATACAACTGCTTTCATGCTTGGATATTTGTGAAATAAACACAAATATTGGTTTGGCTCAGGGACGTGGCATTGAGAGAATAATGATTACATTTTTGGGACTGTGCATCAGCTGAGGCAATACATAAACCATGCTGCCTTCAGCTTTTTGTTGGGATTTAAACAAAACTGTCACCTTGACAACAAAAGGCATTCATTCAGTAATAAAAATGCCCAGAGCCCACATCAACTTAAAAACTATCCAGCAGGTCATTGTACAAATTATAGAGGGGTCTGAATAACACTTCTAACCGATGTTGTGCATTCAAAAGGATTTTATTGGGACATATTTTCCAGGACCAATCTCTCATAAATAAGTCAATTTTTTTTTTTTTGCTGCCTGTGCCTCTGCTTCATACATGTTCAACTTCTAATGGAGTCTTTTTGCTGAGTGGAAAACTGTAGGATTAACATTCCCTGTGACCCATACTTGACTAACTTAACACATCCTTTCCTTTTTCTTTCTCTTTCAGAGGAAATCAAAGAGGAATCAGAAAAATTAAGGTAAGCCACCGATGAATTATGTAACACAATCTGGCAGTGAGGGTCATTTAATGGGTTTTGTTTCTCTGTGCATGTTGAGGCTCTGTAAAATTCATGGCTCAGTCGGAGGCCTCGCCGTTGCTTTCTCCTGTGTTCCGGCTAGTAAAGGGGATTAGAAAGCTGTGTGTGTTTTGTGTGTTCGTGCACACACACAACCTCAAGTGTATTTTTGTTTGTCTCTCCGCCTGGCCCGTTTCCAACAGCCCCCTTGCGTTCTCATTAATGACTTTCTTCATGAATCCTGTCGCTGAACTTGTTTTTGACTGTTGGGGTTTATTCGTGACGTGCTCTTGAATGGGCTGCAATGTAACAGGCTTTGGAATGTGACATAGAATAAGAGCCACCTCTCCTTTTCTCCTCCCATCCTACCTTCTCTCCTTCCACTCATTTTTATATCCTAATACGTTGTTGTACCGCACCATTTACCCTCTTACATGCAATGCTTCTCATCATTTGTCTCCATTTCCTAAATTTGAAATACCAATCCCCACATTTCCTTAAAATTTTCACTGTTATGGTTGGGGATTTTGAGATCAAAGATAGATGTTGAGACTGTCTGTAGCCACACCCAACTTTCAAAAATGCTGCTGCTTTTGGTTTCACCTCATGTGCTTTAGTACTCCGTAGGGCTGCACGATATCAATAAAAGATGCGATAACACTGTTGAAACTTGCGATGACGATATGACCTGCAATAAATAAAAATAAATAATGCTGCTACTGTGATGTTTCCTCACATGGAGCTGCACTGGCAAAACCCTCAGGCACATACGTCTGCTGAACTTTGTAGCTTGTGCTATAATAACGCTAGTAGTGTGTTTTAGCTCACGCTAGATTCTTGTAACTCTTCTTCTTAATAAAAAATCATTTGGTCATCAACACAATCATGTACTATTGTGTCCTTTAGCCTACAGAATAGAAATAAAATAGAAAATTGACAGCCTTTGTAAAAGTTTAAAGATGTTTCTTTACCAACTTTTGATCAATTATAATGAGATTTGTTTTATATTCCAGTGTTTATTGTCAAAAGCCATTTCTGTCAGATGAAGCACTTTTATAGACATTCATGGACCAATGACTAATCTGAAAAACAGAATAACTTTCATAACGCCAGATAAGATGTCCTCATCAGAACAGTGGACCACTGTCTAGTCAGTCCAGACATCCACAGCGCCGACCTTGTCGGCAGATATGGGGTAATTAGGGTAAAGGCAGCGCCACAACACACAATACATCAAGTGGATTTGTCTATAGCTCCTTGTAGTTGTACTCTAGGTGGCTGTGGAGATTAAACATGTGTCCTCTGGTGTTTCGCATAAGTTTGACATGTCTTGTAGTTCAAAATAGCCACGAGTTTTGCTTCTTCTTCCATATTTTCCTCGGTTCTTTCGTTACCTTCTGCCATTAAAATGCTCACTCCATGTGCTCCAGTGTGGCAGCCGTTTGCATCTAGAGCAGGTATCCGGGACAGTAACAGTTCATTTGATTCGCCACTGATGCACACAGAGCATGACGGCTCAGCAGCGTTTGCAACAGCATCACAATACTTCCTTAAAATATGCAAATAGGTACTACGACTTATTGCAGTTTAGACAGTTGTTGCGATATGAATATTGCAAAGGCTAGTATTGCGATGAAGGTAAGTTTTCGATATATTGTGCTAGTCTATTTTTTTTGTTAAAGATGTAAAAGTCTTAATTTCTTTATTCATGAATACAAATACACTTTTAGTTAGCCTGCAGTCTTATTTAAATGGCTTCTCTTTGTGCATTCGTGGTTGCACGTAAGGCCGTAGATGAGAAAGACTTGAAACTGCATTGACCACAACATGTTTTACATCTTTGTTTAAAATCCTATATCAATGCAGTCAGTGTCCTGTTGGATTAAAATTAATTCTATTCTATTCTACAGTCATTTGGCAGACGCTTTTATCCAAAGCAACTTACATCTGAGAGTGAGAACAACACAAGCAAGAATTCAAACAGAATGGGACATCATAATTAAGTAGTAGTCAGACTGCTGTGAGTCCAGTTGGACCCAGGTGCTGTCATGTAGTGCTAGAC
>JBAMHW010000020.1:13516920-13545765 GCA_037177495.1 Rhadinocentrus ornatus | reverse complement strand
TAAAGGGAACACTAAAATAACACATCCTAGATCTGAATGAATGAACTATTCTTATTAAACACTTTGTTCTTTACATAATTGAATGTGCTGACAACAAAATCACAAAAATTATCAATGGAAATACGTATATATATTTATATATATAAATATATATGATTATTATCCATTGTACTTATTGTTTTTTGGTTTTCATTCATTGTTAATGAGATTGAGAGTCCATTCTATTTATTGTTTTTGTTATTTAAAATTTCTTCCAGTTCCAGTGTAAAATGTTCTTTAGAAATTAAAGTTTGATCTTTAAAAGGGTGTACTTGCAATATTCTGGCATTATGAATTATATTAGTTGGAAATGGTCTCAAAATGACAACATTATCACTTTGCGCAATATTATGGCTTATCGCAATAATTTCTAAGAAAATTTATCTCACAGCAAAATTTGTTATCGTGACAGGCCTTAAGGCCTTTACACACCTACTCCAAACATTTCGTCCGACTAATTCGTACGGCAATATTTTTTATCAAATCAATGAGAAGTCAATGGAAACATTCACATCAGTGACGAATTTCCATTTACCGATTTTGCGAGATTTATTTTTTCGGACTGAGGTCGATTTTTCTTAATATTCGCATCTGACAGAGACACAATCGACCAATCAGACGGCGTATTAATAACGTCACCAGAGTCGGTGTTGCGAGAATCTGCAGAATCTTTTCTCTGATTTTAAACAAGTTATAAGAATATTGCCAATAAAATCACGCACTTAATTCATATCTCTTCCCTCACTGCCTCAGGTCTCATGAGCTGCGATCGAAGGTCTTATCCCTCCAGCTGCTGCTATCCATCCTGCAGAATGCTGGGCCCATCTTCAAGACCAATGAGATGTTCATAAACGCCATCAAGCAGTACCTGTGTGTGGCCCTGTCTAAGAACGGCGTCTCCTCTGTGCCTGAAGTCTTTGAGCTCTCGCTCTCTATTTTTCTTACTCTGCTCTCCCACTTCAAGACACACCTCAAGATGCAAATCGAGGTAAGATATTTTTCTTTACGTGACTTAAAAATAACAAAAGAGTAACATTTCTCTGCTTACAGCCAAATTCATGGAATGAACATATTGGAGAGCTAAAACAAAGAGCGGGGTGTACCAGGCTTTGTCTTTTAATCTTTATTCGTGCACAGAAAACCTGATGAACTAGTTGGATAAGTACAGTAGCTATATTTGTTTGTATTTAAATAGACCCTTTGAGATGTAAAGAGAGAGAGAAAAAACTGATTCATAACTGTAAAAGTTGTCAGGGAAATATTGTAAAATAGACAAAGTTGCGAATGACTCCCAGTTTCTTCTATGCTTTCCTTATTCTTATTATTAATAACGATTTTATTAATTGAATGTTTGGATGGTAACATAACAAACACCACATCTAGTGCGATACTGACACAGATAGCTGATGCACACAGTGCTGCAACATTCTCCACCTCAGCTAAATTACATGCCTTTGAGCTTTCTGTCTACTACAGCTGTCTCAGTTTACAACACAAACTTCTTTTCTTTTCTCCACTTATACAGGCAGCTCCTCTTGTACGGCTATTGTTTATATTTTTTTATCAAACTCTGTTTTCAGGTGTTCTTTAAAGAGATTTTCCTGTATATCCTTGAGACGTCCACTAGCTCCTATGATCACAAGTGGATGGTCATACAAACTCTCACTAGAATATGTGCAGGTTTGCTCCTTTATTTTAATGTCTTTATAACATTGATTGATTGTGTAATTGATTAAATAATTTTTGGTCTGATGATAAAGATGCTCTGATATTTTTTTGCTGTGTTATTTACTTAATGCATCAGTTAGAAAAATAATGCAGTTATTCCGATTTCTGACTTTGACTTTTCTTATCTTGTCCGCCTCTTTCAGATGCCCAGAGTGTAGTAGACATTTATGTGAACTATGATTGTGACTTAAATGCTGCTAACATATTTGAACGGTTGGTCAATGACCTTTCAAAAATCGCACAGGGTCGGGGAGGTCATGAACTTGGCACAACACCTCAACAGGTAATTATTTTTCTTATTTTCCTTGTTTAATTCTAAATGTGTTTTTCTAATAATATTAAAAATGTGCATAACATTTGGATGATGCTACTTGCATTGTTGTCTAGGAGCTGACCCTAAGAAAGAAAGGCCTTGAATGTCTAGTGTCCATCCTGAAATGTATGGTAGAATGGAGTAAAGACCAATACGTCAACCCCAATTCCCAGACCAGTCTTGGTGAGTTCTTTGCACTCGACACGGCTTTAATTTATCAAAACTGTCTGCCTGTCATCTTACTTGATCTGAATACAATCTGAATTAAAGTCTAAGTGAAACTTCTTGCCATATCCTTTGCTGAAATTCAAGCTGCTGGTTGCATCCCTTCTACCACCTGCCAATAAATAAATTAAACACCTGATGGGAAATAGGGAGCGTGAGACTAACTGTAGGTTGTGTTCACCTTTACTGCAATGATGGAACCTTTTTCAAGAAGAGCCATAGGAAAGAAATCTTTTGAATCACCAGTCAGGCTAAGACAAGATTGTAAACTGAACCATCTGAGTTTAGGTTAATCACAGTGTGGTAATTGAGTGAGAAGTACAGAAATCCAGGAAGAACCTTGTAAAAACTGCTGCTATTCTTCACTGAAAGGAGCTGGTTAATGGTTGCTAACCCTTGAAGTTCATGGGCAGCTGGGTGGTGGTTGGGAGCTTATCCAGAACTAACAACGGCCTCAACATCTCTGCTGCCCCTGCAGCTACTGCAGTTGTGAAAGGATTAAGTGGTTTTTGAGGAGGAATGGATGGATGGGCAAATCTATTAATTCCTTGAGAGGATTTGAAGTACGTTTGGTTACAGTGCAGAAACTAATGCCTAATGCCTTTGTGAACTGTATACCACAGCTAGTGCTTTGTATATCAACACACAATCCTCTGGTGGAACTAGTCCCACTAGAAGTGAGTTTGAATACACATTTACAAATTAAATGAAGATGATGCATGCTGTAGTTGTTTGGGGTACCAGCAATTTTATGGTTTGTTGGTTTTGTCTTTAAAATTGTTGCAAGAGTTTTGCTTTTACTCTATAGTCTGTGTATTATATAAATCAAACTATCAAGGTTATCAAGTAGTCTTTGCCATGATCTGTCTAATCTCTTTCAGTGAGCTGAAATTTGGAATAAAGGTTGTATCTATTAGCGTAGTTGCAGTCATTTATAGGATTGATGGGTTGCGTTCAATGTGAGAAACTGCAGCTCCAAAAAATGAAAACAAGCATTTATCAGCTCAGCTCCAGCCAGAGGTGGCAGCAAGATAACACAGTCCATTGCAGAGCGGCTAACTTTAGGAGGTTAACACCCTAAAAAAAGGGATACCTTAAGATGAACCCATCTAAGACAGGTGGAGCAAATCCTACGTAAGAGATGGCCCCCAGGTCTTCTGCACAAGAAAGAATTTCAGTAGTTGGCTAAAAGAGGAGTTCAAACTAAGATGAAGTGCAACTTTGTGAAAGGACAGGAAAGATCTCCCATAAGTCCCTAAGCCTAAGGCTGGCTCCTGAAACTGTCCAGAAGCCAGTCTTGGGCTAAGCTGTCAAAGCTAAACAGCAGAAGAAGCTATGTTGACTCATCGGGACTCTTCTCTGCCAAAACCCATGAATGCTTATTGGTACGCAGGCAGCAGCTCATATTGAAGTTTAAATGTTTAATGGTTGCTGGATATTTTATAACAAATGCAATGGATGTACAATATGATCACTGTTGATAAGAGACCATGATATATTAGGTCCACTCTTTCAACCTTTGTTTGTTTCATTTTCTCCCCTTTCTGAATTACTTCAAAGCAAGAGCAGGTAATTGTAACGCAATATGGAGTGTTTGTTAGAATTTGTTGTGATTAAAAATAGTTTTCAGCCTGCTTTTCCTCAAGTTTTAGGCAGTTTGTTCTTGTGTTGCATCACATAGCTTGTGTTTGTAGGTTTGTGTTACACCTTTACGCCCATAGACATTAACCAGAACCTTGTTTGGACTCACTTAACCTATTAGGGCTTGAGATGCCTCGTCTTCTTGTTCATGGATTTAACTATTAGTAGAAACTTTTTTTTCTACGCCTAATTGGTAAAACCCCTGTCACTGATCACTGTTTCTCCACCTTCTTCTCTTTACTGTGTACACATAATAATGGGAAGCACACTGCCGGCTAACATTACTTAGAGGCTCTCCTGAATGTTTTAAAGAGTTTCCAATGGGTAATCAGATGCCTCACTTCAGTGCAGCCGAGGTTACAGAGGGGACCTGCTCTGGCAGTAGCACTGAATCATCAAGCTCATCTTAGTTGCCTTAATAAACCACTTTCACTGGCCTCCAAATTCTTGCTTCTTTCCTCTCCTTTGAGTACCTGAAGTGTTTTCGATAACCTACCATTTATAATATTCTCCCCTGCTGCCCTGGATTGCACCTGCTGTGTGTGACTGTGTGTGTTTCTGGAATTCATTAGGCTGCGGTCATGCACTTGTCTTTCTTTTTTTTTTTTTTTTTGCCCTCCCTGCCAACAACTATCATTAAGAAGGCCTGAGGCTCATTTTGCTCTGTGTTGAAGTTTAGTTCCCTCAGTACTAGCTTTCAGTAAGCTAATTTTTTAAGCCTCCAGGCTGGGCTTTTGCCAGTGCAAGATATGTTCACTTTTATGATGGTTTTAGGGGCTGTTTTATGCAATAACAGTGGAACACTCAGTTTATTTGCGCTCATGTATCACCCCTTCTGGCTTGTCTTATCTTGTGATTTTGCTCTTTAGGTCAAGAAAAACCATCAGAGCAGGAGAGCACAGACACCAAGGCCCCAGAGACCATTAATCGCTATGGGAGCATTAACTCTCTGGACTCCACAGCCTCATCTGGCATTGGAAGCTACAGCACACAGATGTCAGGCACTGATAACCCTGAACAGTTTGAAGTCCTCAAACAGCAGAAGGAGATAATTGAGCAAGGCATTGACCTGTGAGTTCTGCTACATGCACATAAATTAATTATTTGGTTCTGTTAATGTTTTCAACTACATTTGGTGTCTTTGGATTTTACAGATTCAACAAAAAACCAAAGAGAGGAATCCAATACCTGCAAGAGCAAGGCATGCTGGGTACAACACCGGAAGACCTCGCTCAGTTCTTGCACCAGGAGGAGAGGCTAGACTCGGTGAACACCTTTTTTTTCTTTTTCTTTTTTTTTCAGGTTCTTGGCAGAAAATCAAATACAAAACTTTAAAAATTGCACAAAATTGCATTTTTCTCACCAACATTTTACTAAACATTTTCAAGGCAAATAAAATTTTTAAAAAGCTGCATCCTCTGCAGCTTTTATAGATGCTAAATTAAAATACATGCAGAAAAACACTGCTGTATTGTGAGCATTTTGCAACTATGTGTCTAATGATGTTGCTTGACAACATCAAATGTCATTTTTCTACCCTAAATCACAAAACAGGAAAGGACATTTACAAAAGATGTGAGAAGTTATACGAACATACAAAAGTAAAAAAGCACCCTTTAAATCGAGGCTGCATCCAGTTTGGTCCCCAGCAACACAACAGCTGTGGTTGGCAAGAATCACAAAAGGAAGATCAGAGAGCGATTCCTTGGTTTATTGAGCAAAGATTTTTATTGATGCTAGTTTTCAGTCTAACTCGTCATTTCCACCGGGTGGGTGTGCGCCGCATTATGGGCTCGACACACGAGAGGTGATGTCGCTCCTTCTCCATTCATTTCCTATGGATCTTGTGTGATGAGGTGAAAATTGCTGCCCTCCTCCAGACAAGCGACAGGCAATATTTGTGCACGTGAAATGTGAAATGTCTTTCACATAGATGTGCACACAAGGGCTTGCAACGTGACACAAGAAAATAGAAAAACATTAAAATTTTTGTTGCTGTTGTATGGCACTACAACCAACCAGCGAGGGGCTTCATTTACTGACCAATGAGCTGAGAGCAAGCTAGACAGCGTAGTCTGCAGACACTTTCAATGTGGAAGAACAGATCATTTTAGCTGTGTCTGAATTTCCCATACTTTACAATACTTTACAAAAATATTATAGAGATGTAAATTAAAAGGCACACGAATTTGTCCGAACGTAGGTTCTGCATTTATCTGGATCAGCCTTGAGGTCTACCATCAAATGATGATATTCACCATGCTGTTTCCTTGTTTGTGAAATGAACGAACCCAGGGTTTTCTATTTCTTTTGTACAATCGAGTCCAGCAAGATTTCTGTCAGTTCGAGCAAAATCTTGCTCCCAACAAGGATGTAGTCATGCCTTGTCTGTCACGGGCTGCTTTGAAAATGTCAAGATTCCCTTCATTATCAAAACCAATCAAATTTCTTGGAGAAAAGCGATCAGAGAGCCGATCGTTGGTTACTTCTCGTGTGTCGAGCCCATTGCAGATGTGACGTGGTTTTGTTCCGACCTCCGTGGCATGTCAATCCACACAAGGAGCGTGTCTGGTGCAGAGCGCTCGCGAGTGCAGTCCGCCTAGCTGGATCCGCGAGATCACGAAATCACAGAAGTATTGAAGAATCTTGTGATTCTCCACTTCCAAGATAAACGTCTTGTCGTCCATGATGAAAAAAAAAAACACCCTGACCGATTAATGGTGTAATGTTTACATGGTTCAGCAAGCGCAAATCTGCACGGGGCTCTTCTTGAAAATTACCGGAAGCTTTTACACTGCTCCCATGTCTGATTTCCTTTCTGCCCCTATCTGAACTGCTGAGTTTAACGCATTCTGTTTAAAATAGAGGCGCTTCTGGGATGCTTCTGACACAGCACACACACACCTGGTGGAAATTGGGGGTTAGGCGAGGAATTTGCTCTTGAAATGCAAGAGGAGAACTAACTGAAAAATGTCATCTTTAATTTTAAATAGAAATAAAAATAAAACGTATTTCCACATAATTTGACATGCTGTCAAATTATTGCTGCTGTAGATGTGTAGATTGATTATTTATTTTTATTTAGTCTGATTCTTCTTTGTCAGGTCAGAAGTCACAAATCTCTTGTGATCTGTGCATCACATATAAACTATGTCTGCTTGTTCCACATTCTGTTGCATGTCACACAGACTTCACAAATGACCAGATCTTCTCATTATTACATTTGCATAAATCCAAGACTGCCATCATGGTACTCAGTAAAAACACAAGAGAAGTCACGACAGGGCAGACTGAGACAGTTTTTTGTTGTTCCCATGAAATATATGCTGTTTGTAACTGAGATGGAAGGAAATGGTGATATCGGATATCAAATGGAAGGGATATCCTGGGATAGTTTGCATGTCATTTAATTTAGTTTTTTATTGGGTTTAATTGAAAATCCTCATAACATGAGCACCTGGCAACCAGCAGAAAGGTGCCTGGCAAATACACACAAGCAGCCAGTCCAGCTGTACTATTCTAACTCTCTGCTTCGCACATTAGAAAGCCAACCAGCGCAGGAGCCACACGATTATGCAATACCTCCTCCATAAACTAAACAGCCATCCAACCATCCAGTTCATGCAGTAATAATTGTTAGCTTAAATGAAGATTACACTTTTTCCTGATTTTCCTGATTGGACAGGGTCTCGGTGTGAATCAGCATTTTTTCTCATTGTTAACAGCTGGATAGAAGCGAGCGCCTTTAGCTACAGTAGCAGCACAGCAGTGGTTTTTAGTGGATCATCTAATCCACACTGACCAGATTATCCTGCACTTAAAGGCGTGGAAAAGTATGGGAAATATAGAGACGCATGGGCAAGTTTACAGTCCTGAAAGTTATTTTCTGCTTGGGCTTTTCTTTCTTATGATCAGAGAAAAAGTAGTTTAAGAACAATGTTGATCACTTAGTCAATTCAAACTGAATATCACAGAAAAAGGATTAATGGTGCAGAACTTAGAATACATTTTAATAAGAAAGCCCTAAGTGCAGACTGACCTACGTCTTCTTCCTTCTTTTAGACTCAAGTGGGAGAATTTCTTGGGGATAATGACCGTTTCAATAAAGAAGTGATGTATGCCTACGTGGATCAAATGGACTTCCAAGGCAAAGACTTTGTTTCGGCACTGAGGATGTTCCTGGAGGGCTTTCGGCTCCCTGGTGAAGCCCAGAAGATCGACCGGCTCATGGAGAAATTTGCAGCAAGATATCTCGAATGCAACCAGGGGTGAATTAAAATCTCTCAGACTATTCCATCCATGAATTTACATTAATTTGATTCAGAGCAACCACTACAAAACACCCGGCTGAATCTCTCCTTTTCCCTACCTCCCTTTTCCTTTTAATTTTCAAGACAAACCCTCTTTGCCAGTGCCGACACCGCTTACGTCCTTGCCTACTCCATCATTATGTTGACAACAGACCTTCACAGTCCACAGGTAAGAAGTCCTCTTTAACATTGCAGCTGCCTTTGGGTTTGTGTTTCCACAACTGCCATTCCTTTGAATATCAGTCAAACATAAATCACAGAGAATGCATAAGCAGCTTTTGACTTGTATCCTACTTGTTACCTTGCAAAGGTGAAGAATAAAATGACGAAAGAGCAATACATCAAGATGAACCGTGGCATTAATGACAGCAAAGACTTACCTGAGGAATACCTCTCAGCCATATATGACGAGATCGCAGGGAAGAAGATTGCCATGAAAGAGACCAAAGAGCTCACCATGAAGTCTAACAAGCAGTGTGAGTCTCACGGCTGGAAGCTGTCTCAGAAATGTGATCAATAGGGTCTTAGATTTGGTGTTTTCCTTGTTGACTTATTGTGACAAATGAAGAAAAACCTTGTTTGTGTGTATGTTTAACTGTATTTCTGCCAAGCAGGTGTGGCCAGTGAAAAGCAGAGGCGCCTACTGTACAACTTGGAGATGGAGCAGATGGCCAAGACGGCCAAAGCTCTGATGGAGGCCGTTAGCCACGTCCAGGCTCCATTCACCAGCGCCACACATCTGGAGCACGTTAGGCCTATGTTTAAGGTAACACTAGCTGATGCACACATAAACACATACTGCTCTGCACACACCGGTGGACACAAACTGGAAAAGCTCATATTTGTTGGTATTCCTCAGCTGGCATGGACACCCTTCCTGGCTGCTTTCAGTGTGGGTCTCCAGGACTGTGACGACACTGAAGTGGCCTCGCTGTGTCTTGAAGGAATCCGCTGTGCTATCAGGATAGCATGCATCTTCTCCATACAGGTACTGCAGTGTGAACTGCAAGATTGTTGTTTCTGTTTTCTTCACTTAGCATCATTCTGAATTTGTTCCTTTAATGTTATTGTTTCCTTTAGTTGGAGAGGGATGCCTATGTCCAGGCTCTGGCAAGGTTCACCCTGCTGACAGCTAGCTCTGGCATTGCAGAAATGAAACAGAAGAACATTGACACCATCAAGACCCTCATCACTGTGGCTCACACTGATGGCAACTACCTGGGCAACTCCTGGCATGAGGTTTGCATTTTTTTTCCGAACTATTTAATAATGTTTTACTTTCCCTGGTCCTGTTTCCTTTTATTCTTTTTATCAGATGTATATCTTCTGACATGTACAATTGTTTAAACACCCCATGGTTGTGTTTCTTCTCAGATCCTGAAGTGCATTAGTCAGTTGGAGCTGGCTCAGCTGATTGGTACAGGGGTGAAGGCACGCTACATCTCAGGGACTGTGCGCAACAAAGAGGGATTTATCACGAGCACGAAGGAGCAGAGCAACGACGAGTACCTGGGCTTAGGTCAGAGGCAACATTTAAATGCATTGGAAAGTTGAATGCCACAGCCTGGTCCAGATTATTTTTTTCTATTGTTGATTTAATTTTATCTGACTGTAGAACAGCCTCTTCATAGACAATGATATAAGGTTTTTTCTTTTCTTTCTTTTTCTAGAAGAAAAAAAAACTTTATCATTGAGATAAGAAGACAAAATAAAAAAATCTATGAGTCATCAAAGACAAATTCTTTGTTTATGCCGATGTCTGAATACTTTGTGCTTTGCTCTGTAGTTGGAGGGACTGTGGACCGCAAGCAAATTGCCAGCATTCAGGAATCTATTGGCGAGACCAGCTCTCAGAGTGTAGTGGTAGCTGTGGACAGGTACTGTAATTATTCTGGCCTGAACTTGCGGTTAAACTCCCACCTTTACACGTAAATCAGAGCAGACAGTATGATTCATATTTTCTGTGCTTAAGCTAAAAATATTCTTATTAAGTGTGGCTTTGACATAATCATTTTTACATATTTTTCTTTAGGATATTCACAGGCTCTACCAGATTGGATGGTAACGCAATAGGTGAGTCTAGCTGAGTCATTTAATTTAATAACTCCAAGGACGCCTGCATTTGTGCTTATTTTGATTGGCATGACTCATGGATTTTTGTTCAAAGCACTTTACTTTGCTCACTGTCTTCATCTTGTGTCCATTTATCAGTGGACTTTGTGCGCTGGCTCTGCGCTGTGTCCATGGATGAGCTGGCCTCGCCTACACACCCACGTATGTTCAGCCTGCAGAAAATAGTTGAGATCTCCTACTACAACATGGGTCGCATCAGGCTGCAGTGGTCCAGGATCTGGGAGGTTATTGGAGACCACTTTAATAAGGTGGGTGAGGATTGATTGAGGAGTAAATCAAAGTTGGATTGATATAATGGATATGGGGTTTAAGTTTAGAGTGTTGACTGTATTTGCATGTATCATATAAGTTTTTAGGGGCCAAAATCTAAGTGGAAGATAGACTTATTATTATGCCGTATTTACACAACATATCACTTTGCTAAAATATAATTCTTCATATCAGATTCATTCAATATGCAAACACAATAATTAGTATTCTGCTTGCAGGTATTTGATGTCTTCTTGTTTGCTAGTCAGCTCAGACTCAGACAGCTCAACAGCTGAGTTCATAAACACCATCTACTCAAAGCATCCTTTAGTAGGTTGACAGAATTTTACCAAACTGAATACAGAGGGTTCATCTCAATGGGCAAAACATTCATAAGTCTCTACAATAGAAAGTCAGATAGGACTTGGATCAAAATAATCTTTAAAAAGGAACAAGCTAGTTCTGTAACAGATGGAATAAAATCTTCTACAGAGTCAAAAATAAACACAGTTGCAGTTTAAAGTCATCTAAACCTCGAAATTGTACATTTCTGTCTATTAAACAAGATTATTTGGTTTGACTATGTGAAAAGTGTCCTGATATATCTTTTTGTTTTGAATTGGTGCTCTATAAACCATTTTATACTAGTAGAATTGTTTGTTTTGTTAAATTGTTGGTGTTAATGATGATTCAGATGTTGCCAAAGACTATAAAGCAGCTTCTGTCCTTGTTTGTGGATCTGGATACAGCCCACTCAGTAAATGAGCTGAAAATGATTGTTTTTCTGGTGTAAAGGTATAATTTCTCATAAATCTCTCTTAACCGCTTTAAAAAAGGCTTTGTGCGTTGGTTTGAAAACAATTTAAAAGCGGTAATTTATCATGTTCAAGGTTTCCAGCAAAGCATTTTGCCTTGGAAAGTTACAATTTTTATAAGAAAAAGATCAGAGTAATGTGCTAGGACAAATGTTGTGAAATATATAACTTTTACCTCTGTGTAGGTCGGCTGCAATCCCAACGAAGATGTAGCCATTTTTGCGGTGGATTCTCTCAGGCAACTATCCATGAAATTCTTGGAGAAAGGCGAGTTGGCTAACTTCAGATTCCAGAAGGACTTTCTCAGACCTTTTGAGCACATCATGAAGAAGAACAGGTAATAAACCAATTGCAGTCATCTCTGCAAGCCTTTTGGCAAATTGTCTATTTTCCCACTTGGATGAAAAAATTTTGCTGACCCATTTCAGTCTTTTTGCATTATCCTCGCAGTGAATTCACACAAAAGCTTTTTTTTTGTTTGTTAACAAATTAAATGGGTTTAATCTATTTTTAATAGAATTTAAATGGCTATCGTTTATAAATGACTGATTCATGCAACTGTTGCTGTAGAAATGTGTGTGCAGCATGTCGAAAAGGCAAGCTGTTTCGCTTTTCATAGACATGAAACAGCAGTTAGCTGGGTAAGTATGAATCCACCCACAGACTGAGAGCTTCAGCAGGGAGGATATGGCTGGCAGCCATGTAAACCCTGCAGTGCAGTGTGTCCGTTAGACTCACTCATGATGCTGTGTATGTGTGTGTGTGTGTGTGTGTGTGTGTGTGAATGCAATGGTAAGTGGAGGCAGATTCGCTCTTTCATTCATAACTGCCTAGCAGTTAGGAATTCTCTTCACTATGACAACAGTTGCTGCAACAAAATCAATGTAGGAATAATCATTCTGAAAGTGAGGCTTTGGGTGTTATAAGGAGCTTTTTGAACTGTCATCAATAAAAAGAATAATTTTCTCTTTTTGCTTCCCACTTTTTTCCTCACCTTGCTTTGTGCTTCTTTTTTTTCTCCACACCAATTTAATCATTCCTTATCTGCTTCTCAGGTCTCCCACCATTAGAGACATGGTAGTACGCTGTATAGCCCAGATGGTCAACTCCCAGGCAGCAAACATTCGTTCAGGATGGAAGAACATTTTCTCCGTCTTCCACTTGGCTGCGTCTGACCAGGATGAGAGCATAGTGGAGCTGGCCTTCCAAACCACTGGCCATATCGTCAGTGAGTCCAACACCCAAGTTAGATTAATCTTGTGGTTGTCAGATGTTGAATTAGATCTCACAGACTGTTTTCCCTCCCTCTCTTGTGGATTCCTGCTTTAATCTCCTTCTGCTCATCTCCCAGCGAATGTATTTGAGAAGCATTTTGCGGCTACAATCGACTCCTTCCAGGACGCAGTGAAGTGTCTGTCAGAGTTTGCCTGCAATGCCTCCTTCCCAGACACCAGCATGGAAGCCATCCGCCTCATCCGACACTGCGCAAAATACGTCTCAGAGAGGCCACAGGTCAATATGAAACCTCAAATCTTACAGAACACTTTATTTTTTCATATACACTCCCACATTCATCTAATTGGAGCAAAATGCATTGACTTAATGCATAAGGATAAATAGTGAGTACAGTGCATAGAACTGATTGTTTGCAACAGCTAAAAGATGCAATAAAGTCAAGAATTAAACAACTTTTCTTTTAAAAACGATTGCTTACTATATATTATTATGACCTATTACTATGGGATCAGTTGTTTATGTTTCATATCAGTGACACATGGATGGAAATAAATATTTGTGTAGGAGGGTTTATTCCCTCCAGAGGCAGAAATCGTACAGTGGTGAGCGTGGCTCTTATTTCCCTGGCAGGCCTTCAAAGATTACACCAGTGATGACATGAATGTAGCGCCTGAAGATCGTGTGTGGGTTCGGGGATGGTTCCCAATACTCTTTGAACTCTCCTGCATCATCAACAGGTGTAAACTGGATGTCAGGACTAGGTAGGTGGGCTTCTTCCTTAGCCTGCTCTCTCAGGGTGATATTGTGTATAATTTGAGGCATAAAATAAATGTATTTATAAATTGCATTGTATTGGAGCTAAATGAAATAGCAGAAGTATGGACAAATATAGATGTTTATACTCCTGCTGCACTTATAGTTTGCAACATAAAACTACACAGGCAGAAAAGCCTATTATTTCTGTTGTTAAAAAATAATAATAATAATGTCAAGTGTGCTTGTGTGCTTTTCCCAGGGGGCTCACAGTGATGTTTGAAGTGATGAAGACATACGGGCACACTTTTGAAAAACACTGGTGGCAAGACCTGTTCAGGATTGTCTTCAGGATCTTTGACAACATGAAGCTGCCTGAGCAACAGACTGAGGTACATGATGAGTCTTTCATCCTCATCTGCTCCTTTACGCGCTTCATTTCAGCAGCTCTCAGAACTCCCACCTTTCATCTTGCAGCTTGTTGATGTTTTTTTTTTTTTGTTTGTTTGTTTGTTTTCATGTTGACAAGAAATATTCTCACTGACATTGTGTTCCACCCTCAGAAAGCAGAGTGGATGACCACGACTTGCAACCATGCACTTTATGCCATCTGTGATGTCTTCACTCAATACTTTGAGTCCCTCAATGGCCTACTGTTTGATGACATCTTGGCTCAACTTTACTGGTGTGTGCAGCAAGGTCAGTACTGAGTATACTTTTCTATTTCCTATATATGTGTGTTTGTGTTAAGATCCAGATTTGCCCATGTAGCAGCTGAGCAAAGGGTTGTTTTTAGTAATGCAAGTTTAGAAGCCAAAACGGTGAGCAAAACATCTGAGATTTTATATACTGCAGTAGTATTGCACACGCATGTAGGATTGCACATACTGTTACATTTTTCTTCTTTTTTGTCACTTTCCTCTAATTCACTCTCTCCCTTCCTAATTGTCTCTTTCTTCCCCCTCGTCTGCAGATAATGAGCAGCTCGCCCGTTCAGGCACCAACTGTCTAGAGAACGTGGTCATCCTTAACGGGGAGAAGTTCTCCCCAGAGACCTGGGACAAGACATGTAACTGCATGTTGGACATCTTCAAGACCACAATCCCCCATTCGTAAGTTGCAACTCGGATATAAAACTGCTCCGTCTTAAAATTTATTTAAGCTTTTAAATTTAATTACAGATGTTACTTAAACACGGTTCCTATGAAACGTATTGAATTCATTTGTAGTATTTTCTGTTAACATTGTGTGTGATATTGTGATGCTGCTTGTAAATAAACGACAGTTGGAGGTAACATTACAAGACTGAACAAGTTTTATATAAAATAATTTTTCTAATTTTTCTTCAAGGTTGCTAACATGGAGACCTGCAGGTGCAGAAGAACACTTTGCAACACACAGCCTGTCTGACAAACAGCTGGTGAGGAAGTATAGCACACACACCTTTCTTAAACATCTGTTTAGGCACTAGCATGTGGTCCATAAATTAGCCATATTTGTTTGTCTTTGTTTTGAAATTAAAAGATCTGCAGCTTGTGTGCAAGTGTGATGTTCATCCACTGGATAGGAGTAACTCTGATTGCTTTCCTCTCAGGACTCAGTTTCCCAGAAGTCCATAGACGTTCAGTCTCGTTCTGACGACCTGCATTCCATCAGCAGTGCAGAAAGGGCTGCTACAGAGAACCGTCGACAGAGTCAGCACAGCTCAGCATCGGGCATGTACGAGGACAGCTCCAGAGGCAGGACCCCAACCAGTAAGTACGCCACTTCACTCAGATTCGGACTGCTGGTGTTTTTTCGCCTGTGTCTCTTTTCTGACGAGTGTTTACTTGTGTGTTCCACAGAGTTGCAGGAGCAGCGTTTATTCTCAGCTTTGCTGATAAAGTGTGTGGTTCAGCTGGAGCTGATCCAGACCATCGATAACATTGTGTTTTTCCCAGCTACCAGCAGGAAGGAAGATGCTGAGAACTTTGCTGCCGCTCAGGTACAAACATCTGTAATTTAGAGATAAGCCTGATCGTTAACTAGAGTTTTTGTTGTATCAGTGTTTTTGTTTATATCCGATATGGTTTAAGTCAGTAATAATCTGTTGTTTTTGTCATCTTGAAGCGGGATGCTGTGTGTGCAGCAGATGTACCAGTGGAGACCCAGGATCAAGGCATGTATCGCTATCTGACCTCAGAGCAGCTTTTCAAGCTGCTGGACTGCCTGCTGGAGTCCCACCGCTTTGCCAAGGCTTTCAACTCCAACAATGAGCAGAGGACCTTGCTGTGGAAAGCAGGTAGGAGGAAAAATAAGTAGATGCAACTTAAAATAGTAAAACAAAGCTGGTTGTCTTGCTTCTTTAGAGGAATTTAGAGATTACACATTGTAGCATAAAATGGCTTGAAATGGCTTTAACTTCAGGTTTCAAAGGAAAGTCGAAACCCAACTTGTTGAAGCAGGAGACCAGCAGTCTGGCATGTGGGCTGCGCATCCTGTTCCGTATGTACACAGACGAGAGCCGCCAGGATGCCTGGGAGGAGGTCCAGAGACGACTGCTCAAGTAAGGAACACATATTTCGCATAGTGTATCACAGGTTAAAAGCATTTCCAGTGCATCTGCTACACCTCTTAGACGTCAGTGGATCTAACAGTGACACCCACTCCCACAGAGAGCACATTTCATATACAGGCTTAAAGATGCGCCACTGCTTTTCATCCAAATAAAGATACTCTGCTACAGAACGTTTTTTTGACAGTTGGAGCAATAAAACTGTGCGTGTGCACGAATAGCAGTTCACTTTTAAGCTGTTTTCACAGTCTGAACAATTTAGTCCAGCATTTCGTCAGTTGTTTACAAAAATGCATCACTGGGGGAGGCTTTCTGCTGAAGATGCGCTACCCTGGCTTTGGAAATGACTGTTTACACCTTGAGAATAACAGATCGGACTCCTCATTGTGTTGATATGAGTATTGCACATATCTGTGCATACGCTGTCATATGCCACTGCTCCAAAACATCTCTAGATTTTAGGACTCTGAATGTGTGAAAGCCGCTGTAGTATCTTTGGGACAGAGTTGTTTTGCAATGTGTAATTTTTACTTATACTGAATGACAGTCTTGGAAATAAGTACATCTTTAATGCCCCCATTTACACTTTGTACTGATTTCATTGATGCCAGATCAGTGATGTTTTGCTTTTTTTTATATTTTAATAATGGCCAATCTGTTATTTCAACCTCTTGTCTGTATGTGAGTATTTGCAAATGTCATTATTTAAGGAGTAGTCCATTAATTGCTTAACTTGTGTTTTATGAGAGATGGGGAGGGAGGTTTTTTAGATGGCAGTAGCTACAGTAGATTATTGTAAGCAAAGGCACAGCATGAACACAGCTTCACAGCTCAGTGTAACAAAAGCTTTGTGCTTTTAAGATGCAGAAGAATCAGCACAATGCTGTTTGATTGTTCAGTCAGCCGTTGTCATTGTGGAGTCTTTATTTAGAGCCTTACAAGCTACCATCACCCCATTTCTCTACATGCCTCGCCTTCTATTAATGATCATATCAAGATAAAGCAGAATTATCTCTACTACTTGCATTTGTTATCAGCATGAAAATGAGAATGGTTGTAGGTGGAGGAGTAGATTAGAAATCATAACTGGCAGAGCTGCTGCTGCCATTTGTCACTTATATTATTTTTCTCCTTCTAAAGAAATACTTGTCATCTGGGGAAACACAGTTATACACAACTGTATCTGTGTTTACTAGAACCTCACATGGAGCTCACATGTGAACTTGGTTAGTTCAAGGTCCACAAAGAGACTGGAGGGGATTCAAGTTATCAGATCATGTGATGAAAGTGTGGTGGGAGTGTATGTGGAGGTGAGGAGGTATAGAAAAGGTATGAATGGTTAACAGATGAAGATGACTTCAAATGAGGGCTGCAGGGTCAGAGAAGAAGGTCAGAAGTGAATAAAATCTTTCCATATAAGGCTCACTTTAATTATCGATCTTCATCACCCTCATTTTGGCCATAATTTCTATTAGCTTCTTGCTGTATTATGTTGCAGAACATAGCAATCAACAGTAGCTCTGAAATATATGTTTTCATCATTTGCAGATTTGGTCTGTTTCATGTACTTTTCTGAAATGTGTGTGTTTTGTTTAGTGTGTGCAGTGAGGCTGTAGCATACTTCTTGGCTCTGACCTCAGAAAGCCACAGAGAGGCTTGGACCAACCTGCTGCTGCTCTTTCTCACCAAGGTGCTAAAGATCAGTGATGAAAGGGTAAGAAGCCAAAACAATCATCCTTTGCTGCTTGTTTTATTGCACATGATGACTAAGGTGTTTAAGACATATGATACTGAATTAATTCATGTCTTGCTTTGTTCCTTTTCTCACTTCCTATTTTAGTTCAAGGCTCATGCGTCCAGGTACTACCCTCTCTTGTGTGAGATAATGCAGTTTGACCTGATCCCTGAGCTCCGGGCTGTTCTGAGGAAGTTTTTCTTACGCATTGGCAACGTCTTTCACATCGCACAGCTGCCTAAGCCCGAACCAGACTCTGAGCGGGGGCATGTTGAGCCCGAGACTGACCCAGAGGTGGGGGAGGAGGCTGGGGAGGAGGCCCAGTGATGCTGCACCACAAACAGTCTGGAATACAAAACTTCACTGAGGCCTCCACCACAGATCTGTGTGCCTGTGTGCTACACTGCCTCAGGGCCCTCTCTCTGTTTTACGCCGAACACTTGATTCAAACGGCTGATTATTGGTCAGCTGTCTGTTAACACCCCCTCCTTACACAAACACATCAACCTTAACCCTGTCCCCACACAGAATCACCTGTTACAAACAAAATCCCCAGAGCACTTGATATCATAATTAAAAACAATTTAAAACAAACTTGTATCAGGTGTAGCGTTGCCTCCACTGGATAAAACTACTGATCAACCACTGACAGTTACTCATATCTCTGATCTGACCAGAACAAATATATTTCAAAACGTGTGTGCTTCTTACTGTATATTTAAAAAGTGAAGAATGAATGAATGGTTTCAGCAACATACAAAACATATTCAGTAACAATGAAACGTGACGTGTGTCACACATGGATAAAAATATCTCTGTCTGCACTGCAGATGGCTAACATTAGTATTGATAGCCTCCTGGAGGAAACTAGATGTACAGATGTGCCGCTATGTAATATAATCTTATAACACTAGAATTGAGGTTTTTTTTTGTTTGGGTTTTTTTCCTCTGAATTTGCTGCACTTGATCTCATTTTTTGAATGCACTGGAGATTTTACTTTTGTGATAATTTATTTGACTGCACCACCTCTTGCAGATCCTACACAGTAAGACTTGTAATTAAAGCAGACCATGGAACGCAATGGGTTAAATTATTCCATTTTATATGTTCTTAAGTTTTTAACAGAGATAGATGATGACTGCGCTTGTGGAACTTGAGGACAAGACTGCAAACTGATGCTAGCTGCTTTTTGAGTCACTAGTCTGTTTTCTGTTATTGTTTAGTTTTCACTTGTGTACAAAATCAAAAGTTAATAATATATTTAATGTTTTTTGGGGTTTTTTTCTCTTTGGTTTGGGGGAAGGTAATATGTATAGACAAAGGGCAAAGTTAGCTGTGCTTTAAGTATGAATGGGATGCATTCCTGCTCATGGATGTAGAAAACAAAATGTATATGATACAGCAATGTAAAGTTTTCTATGTTGCAAAAGATTATTTACAACTTTCTGTACATCATCTGGCATTCTAATGAGGTTCTAGGTCAATAAAGTTTTTGAACTTGGTTGATTTGAAATGCAGAATCACTACTAGGTCTCTTACATTAATGATCAAGACTGAGAATATATTATGGAAACAATTTTCAAATGTGTGTTGTAACGGAAATAACTACATCAAGATGTTCTTCAGTTATGATCCAACCTCAGATAAACTTTTATTGTAAATTATGTATTGCAAAGAGAAACTGCTCTCATCCAATCAAAGACAAATGTTTTTATATTGGCACACTGGTCTGTAAAGGTAAGCTGTTGATTAAATCCCACAATTAAAGTGTAAGTCACTGTTAAATGATTCATATATAACAAGAGGACATTTGCTCTCAGGAGAACCACCTGCATCTACAGATGCTGTAATCATTCAAGAACAGCTCATGTGAGTTACTGTATATGACATGGAGTATCATTAGGGGTGGAGTCTCCATCCTGCTGCTGGGCTTTTCTCCACAGTTTGAGTGTTTTAAATTGTCTGATGTTCTGGGCTCCAGCCAGGGCTCTGTGGCGACGGTCTCCACTGAGATGCACAGAAACAAGGCATCCAATTCCTCACCAAATAGCCATTTCTGGAGAGTACAGAGGCTTATCCGTCACATATTTCTTAAGGCTAAAAAGCATGCTTCACATTTGGATTATGCAGCTATTTGTTCTAAATATAATTTCTACAATAAAAAAAAGTCTTTTTAAGGTAATGTTTTGTTGAAAACCTTAAGATAACTATGCACATCCTGCAGAACAATGTCAAAAACAGTAAAGCCAACAAAAATATAGCATGTAGCTAATTTAATCTTTTAATCTGAGTGATGAATATAAAATTTAAAGGAACCAAAAGAAACTACAAAAGTACAAATTCTTCAATGGGGCCAAACAACTATGGCCCTATCTGCCAGACTGACTTGTATTTTAGTTTTTATTAGCATTGAGGTAAAAATGCAGATAGCTAACAGTGAACTGTTTACTCTCACCTGAGCTGCTGTTGTAATCGCCACAGTCTGAGTCTGGTCTTGCACTGTGGTGCCGATTATGGATCATGACTTTCAGGTACATCAGAGACTAATTGTCTCTGATCCTTACAGTTGTGTACCTCCTAAAAACAAAAGGTTGACAATAAATTTTTACTTTAGAGCAAAAGCATTGATTTACTGATCAGGATCATACTTCACAGGCAAGTCTCTTCAGTGACGCTGTCCTCTCTCGATGCGCCCTTGTGGACTGAGGTGATCCCTGCTGGCAAATCCACTCTTCATGTGCATCGTCACAGTTGGCATCTGTAACAAAGACCTATAGATAAATGTATTTTACAGCTGGACAGAAGTCGGGGACCTGATAGTTTATTTATCTTGTACAAACAAAACAAGCATTTCATTCAATAAAACGTAGCAGTGAAAAAAGTCAGAAGAGTGTTTGATTGGAAATTATTTGAAAGCCTCTTTTTCTATCCCAGGCCTTTTCTCCCTCCATTCCTAATGCCTGGCATTATAAACTCACAATGAGACAACTTACAGATAATAACTGCCTAACTGAGGATCTAAAATATCTAAAGAGAATGACGGAGCAATGAGATAAAAATCACAGTTTGAGGAGAAACTGATGTTTGCATGTTCATTGACCATAATCTTCCTGTTTACTTCAAAGTCTGATTTTGTGCTGTTGTTTACGTTGAAGTGCCTTTTGCCGGGTGTTCAGACTTTCAGTTCAGGGTACATGGCCCCGACCTCCTCGCCAGATACTCTATCTGACAAATACAAGAAAAATAATCTATGTTCTGTATCTGGACTAACAGTAGCATTAACAAATCCTGGAAGCAAAAAAAACCTGTGTATACCTGCCTAACAAGCATAGGCCGATATTTGTAATGAACTCTATTTTTTTTTTTTTTTTACCTATTGTTTATCCTTTGCTTTATTGTTGTAATTGTTTTATATTGAGTGTATCTTATGTTGATGTGGTTGTGTTGTGCAGCAAGCCTCATTGTCCAAGAAAATGTTCTTCTAAGGGAGACAATTAAAGTGGCCTTTAAGAAAAAGGTAAACATTAATAGAGAAATCCTTTACATATTTGGCAATCAGATTTTGTTTGCTCCCTCTTCTTTCTTGGCAGTCTCCCTCCTCCCCTCCTCTGTAAATAAGCAGTTTGTCAGAGACTCAGCTTCCTCACAGCAAGGCAACACCTTTCTCGCTAGATCCCATCAGTGTCTTAGAACAATAAGTGATCTTGCTTAAATTCATGATTTATACATAGAGGTTTGGTTTTACTTGATTTACCACCAGCCTTTCATGGTTTTCTGCGTATTTTACAATCTGTAGTCCTGAGTGTTCCTCAGCCCTCTGCATTAACTCAGTCTGGGGACTCATCCAAAGCCATTTCCTTGGTCGCTTGCATTTCATTCTGTGTTTGCACTGCCAAACTGCATGTCTCTGATGGAAACCTCCCATGACCTCATGAAATTAAAGTTTCAGATTGTGCTAGAGGGAGACAGAATATTATCAAGGATGTGTAAAGTCTTAAACATCTGGCAGTGTCCATTTGGATCCCTCCCTCTTTGTGTCAAAACCATGATCAAGGTACTCATAAGACAGAGTTACAGTGGAGAGCAAGCGGATTGTAGAACTAGTATATTGTATGACCACCAGTGGGTCACATAGAACTAATAAACTGCTGCTCCCAATGGCACAATCCAGGGCACATTTAAGCATAGAGATTACACAGATATCTTCTTTCAACAAATGAAGATCTAATAAGTCAGCACAAATCCTCATCAGACACAAAGCCTTTCTGTACCTCCGTACTCAAGCCGGTTGAACTCCCTTCGGTTTTGCTTATCAAAATGTGCAGCAGCGTACAGACTCCTAGCTGAAGACTGAACAGCTTCCATGTTTGCAGATCCAAAGCCGTCCACTCTAGGTTGTCGACTGTGCGAGAGCAAAAGAGAAAAACTCAACAACTACCCCAAATATCACACAGATGTCTTCCAACTACGTCCAAATGCAAATACAATGCATGAAGGATTTGTCTTCTCATGTAAGCTGCTTGTATCCAGAGAAAAGTTGAAGTTGGTACCAGTTTAAAGACGTTTCTGAAATGATTAGCAGTAAACTAATATCAGCTTGATAGCTTGACACAAAACTAGCATGCTTTTATACACTGTCACCCAAAAAAAAATTGTACTCCAACATTTTGGGCAATAGTGTATAACTATGTGTTATGTCTTAGTTGAAAAAATATAACCAAATAAAGTGGAAAAAAAATGGTGATGATATTGTTATTTAGCTACAGTAATGAGTCCTTGAAAGAATTCAGAATAAACTGGATTTTGACCTGAACTAAAAACTACGATTCAATTCATCTTAACAATTCTCTGTAGAAATCAGGGTAAAATTCTACATGTAATAACATGAACTACCTGTTAGGGGGAGAGGGATCATTCTCCCCTGGATCTCTCAATCCCTGTTGAAGCTCCAGTTGTCTCTGCTCTCTTGTTAAATATCTACGGAGGGTTGACAGTTCTCTGATCACTTCCTGCTGACCCTCTAAAGAAAGCAGATGGAGTGAGGGCAGGCGATGATTTAAATAATTAATATAAAAAGTGGTGATTTATAAGCAGCAAAGCACTGCAAACAGTCTTACTGTTTAATGGTGGCAATCGTGCAGGAAGAGGTTGGCCGTGTGGTGCTGACACTGAGCGCTCCCATGAAATTGAGCATATTTTTGTTTAATATTAGATACATCATTAAGGTTTACATGTGAAAATATTGGTATGTTTTAGTATATGTGACTTACAGTCCGGGAGGAGAAATGACTTACAACAGAGGAAGGCCTTGATGTCACAAGATTTTTCTGTTTCTTCTGTAGACTTGGGATGGGAGGAGATGGCGCTCTCTGTAAAATAATGAGCAGAGTCATGTACTTTGACAAAGTTATTTGATAAAACTTTAATCTGAAATACACACATCTCTCCAGGTTTACTGTACCTCATAAACCAACTGTGAGCTTTTTTCACCACTGGCCCTGGCAGGCAACATTTCTTTGTTTTGCTTTACGTACTTGGCATTCGCTGTGGGATGTGTTTTGGGTTCTTGAATCTGAAGTTTGCTCTGCAGAGAGTAAATAAGACCAATGTAATGAGACCAAACGTGAGGAAGAAGAAATGATGCAGTGCTCAACATCAAAGAGATGAACCCATTCACCATAGTTTTCTTTTCTTTCTTTAGCTCCCCCTCATATTGCTGTTGTATGCGAGCCCTCTCCTCTGCCAGCCTCTTTTCCTCTTCCTCCTCTTTAATCCTGATATGTTCTTGCTCCTCTGCCCGTTTTTTCGCATTTGCCTCTATCTGTTTGAATTATAGTTACAATTTATATACAAACTCAGAAAACAAGTTTCTTAAAGCAATAATTTAATTCAAATGTTATTTTTATAAAGGATTCAAATGCTAAAGCATTTTCTTCCTTTCCTTAGCATCCACACTGCTTTGACTCCCAAACCTACCTGTTGTTTCAGGTCTTCTTTGTACCTTTTCTGTGCAAGGAGCCATTGCAAAGGTGACTGATCATCACAACCTGCATAGTGTTAAAAAAACAAACACAATGTGGTGCATTATAAAGAAGAACAATATCCAAAAAATGTGCATTCAGTTGAAAAGACATGTAAAGACCTAATTTGTAGGAGAGAGAGCATTACATGAGAGTTGGTCAAGGATGGGAGACCCAGCTGTGACTTTTGGAGTGGACATATTATTATTATTGATCCTGTGCATTTGTTTTAGGTCACCTGAAATCAGAGAAACAGGCACAACTCGCTAAAACATGTTTCATTGCATTAATATTTGTAGTGGTACATCCTAAAATATCTCAGATTTAGAAGACAGTTAACAAAAACGTTAAAGTAAACTTACTAACAAGGTTTCCATTTTGATTTCTTATCGGAGCCCCACCTCCACTTCTCCCCCAGGGATTGTATGTCATCATCTCAGCTTTCTGTTTCAGTTCAAGTTGCATCTCTTTCTTTTTATGCATCTCTCTTTCTTTTATCTGGGCAAAAGAAAAGCATTAAGTTTCTAAATACTATATAAAACATAGTCATCTTATATGGAAATCTACCAATATACCTGTTGTTTTAGTGCCTCCTGGTAGCTCAGTTGACTCCTTGACTTGGACATGTCCACACAAAGTCCCTCCACAGCTGAAGAGGATGCTCTACAAGCAAAAAGAGAGACAAATCACAAAGAAGTACATAGCGACATATAGTTTGCTGTGGGAGCCCTCTTCTGAAAGAGAACAAAGATCTCACTTGATGCTAATATAGATAAAATAGATGGTAGTCCGCCTTACAAATTTATTTCCAGAACAAATATGTGGCGTTCCACATATTCTTACACAACTTAACATTTTTAATCGTCCAACTAAATTATATATTAATTACTAACACTGAGAAACTTATATGATCTTACTTGTCTTGGCTATTGGCTCTAAGAGGAAGTGGCTGTTGTGGAGGAATCTCAAAATGTTCAGATTGCTGCACTCCCACGGGGAGAGCCTCTAAAGAGGAAAATCCCAAAAAATACAAGATAAAACGTGCAAACTTACACCAAAGCAGACATTTGACAGTTGTATGAAAATGATAAATAAATGTAACTCAATAGACAAGCTGGATGAACTGAGATCTATTTGTTTCTAATAAACTACATTTTCCCAGTCATGAAATAAATTCTGCTTTAAATTATTTGTGAACTGATATGATATGATACTATGACAATGGTGCCATAGTATAAGGTATCCATCCTAAAAAGATATGACTGGAAGTTTATTTAAAGCTGTCATATACACAAGTGTGTGTGTGTGTGCATGATATCTGGTAAAAGGCAAAGGCCTTTATATTGAAGATCAACATTTTTAACAGGAAGTGGTTAAAACTGCACTCTGATTTTGAGGATCAGGGTCTAATGGATTCCTGGCTGCATCATATGGAGTCTTGTAAGTGTTGGGTACAATGGGGGGAAGAGGTGGAGCAACACCGGCAAACCTGAAAAAAGAAATAAGCTATAGGGAACTTACAGCAGAGTTATTAATTCCTTTCATGTATGGGAACACGACACTAAGGCTGGGCGATATGAACCAAATTTTATATCTCGATATTTTTTACCTGAATCACGATATAAGATATACATCTCAATATATATATATTTTTTGTAAAGTAACCAAAGAGACAGTTCTAATTTAAAACCTTCAGTGCTAAATACGCTTTTATTAAGGATCAGCAGCACATGTGCATTAAAACAGTTGACTAAAATTAAAGTGGCTTTATATTAAATTAAATGCTCCTAAAACAAAATAAATGAAAAATACTTTTCAATGGCCATAACAAAAACACAGCTGTGCAAAATGCAAAAAAACAAACAAACAGAAGAAGAAGGTTTTAACTCAAAACAAGCTATATTGATATAAACGATATTCCCTAATTCTATATCGCGTCTGATAAAGTCTCGATATATTTGAAAATCTGGATATATTGCCCAGCCCTACACAACACCATTGGGAGATACCTTGAGAGGGCCACCTCTCCAAGTAAGCTTGTGAAGTCCCTGTGGTAGTCCTCGCTGAGATAGTCCAGTGGTGGGACATCTGACCCTGCTGCCATCCCAGACTCATCTGCTGTTTTTCTTGGCAGATGAGTAAGCGCTGTCCTGAAGTCCATCTGGAACTTCCTTAGAGGAGCTCTCTGCTCTGTGTTCACAAGGGGTTTTATATCTTTAAGCCTTGGATTTAATTCCTTAACAACAGCGTCCAGATCTACTTGAAATTGTCTCAAGCTGTCACACTGCTGATGTGCAATCCCGGGCTGTTTTATTCGGTCAGACTGGAAAGATCAACCAGAAGAAAGAAGAGAACAAACACTGAGCAAATGATAAACTGCTGCTCAGGGAGGCTCACTGGCATATAATGCATATTGACTGCATTATGGTGGTTGGGATGTTTACAAACATATCTTGTAATATGTTTTGCAAAACTGTTCCTTTTTGTAGCTAATGTTATTCTACTACCTCTTTCTCTGGGTCTGTGACTCCAGTAACACCAACTCTCAGCTCTAGTTTCTTCTCCCTTAGAACAAAAGGTCAGTTAAAATCATTCCAAGTATCTGGGATGTGTCAGCAAAAAAGATTAAAAAGTAAGTTCAAATGATGATTTAGAAATCAAATGCTCACTTCATTTTGTTCTTCTGTTGTTCAGCAATTTGTCTCAGCAACTCTTGCCGATATTGTTCTTTCCTCATCTGAGTGACTGTCTGATCTTCTATTGCTCCTGTTTCACAAAAGAGAGAGAAAAACACACACATGCCAATACTGAAACATGATTTAAGCGCCAAGATCTATCCATAATCCAACTAGGAAATATATCTCCAAAAGCACATTGCATTAAAAGTGAATTTTACCAATCAAGAGTCCAGTTGCAAACTCAGTTCTCACAGATGTCCTCTTGTTCTCTGCCATTTGTTTACTATTGAACACAGACACAAAAGGTGAGGCACTCCACAGAAGCCAGTGCACTTACTGACAGTATATGTAGTGAGTTTAAGTACACGGAAAACAGATCTCTTCTGAGATGCACCAAACTCCAGCACAGAAGCTGTCTGTATAGCTTTCTGCTCTATAAGTCATAGAGTGAAGTGTCACACTCCAATCAATCCAGCTTCTCCGATAAAGGTGTAGTTCACAATTGTTTGCCTGGGATTGAGCCAAGGCTGACTCTCCATCACCACCCCACATGTTAACAGATCAGGGACAGTAGCTCGCCCTAATGGCATAACAGTAACAGTGAAAAGGAAATAGCAGGTCAGAGCAGCACTTAAGATTAATAATAAGTAAATATGGCAGCAGTTATCAGTGACTAGCATATGGTACAGTTACCTTGTGTTGGCTCAATTAGGCTGAGTATGAAAATGTGTGACCTTTCTAAAAGGACTTTATTGGCTGTCGACTTTTGCATGTGAACACTGCTGCAGTCAGAAATACAAACCTGATTTATGCAAATCCAGTCAACCAAGAAACAGCCCAAAACCATGTTGAGATTATTTTCCCCATCATACAGTAAAAAGAAAGGATAAGATTATCTTAGCCATATGTGTTTATTGTACATAGACATTAATCTTGCTTACTCTGACTTCCAGATACTGTTACTGTGGATGTGATCATGAACAACAGGGGTCTCTCTGTTAAGGGGCGTCTCTGTTATGTCCTGGAAAGCTCTGGGGGAAAAATACAATCAAACAATACCACAAAACAGTAATTTTTTAACATAACAAAATAAGTCTTTAGATTGAAAGTTATACCTGTTCATTCTGCGTTCTCGGGATCTCTCCTGTTCTTTGTACTTGGGCTCTTGAGAGCGCCTGTCTTGCCTCCTCTTGGGTTTGAAATCAAAATCTTCTTTCTCATCTGTGTCAAACTCAGAGCTGTGAGGCTCTTTCAGCATTTGGATTTGCCATCTCCTTTGCCGCTGTGGGCTGTGATCCCAAGTCCTTCTGCTTCTTCCTTTGTCTGCAACCTCAGTCATAGTGGCCACATCTCTCCTGGATGCAAGGCCCTCAATATGAGTAGGTGGTATGTTTGTGTGAGCATTGAGGAAGGCTAAAGGAGGGCCTTGTGAAGTTATGTTCACAGCATCTGACTGTACAAGATCAGGCTGAAAGTTTAACATGAAAAGTATTTACTTTGTAACATTGTGCTACAATAGATAAACATACAGTAATTAGCACTGCAACCATTTTGTGCTGGCATAAATTCGCCAAAAGACACTTTGGTGTAATGAAGAATCTGTACTTGTTTATTCTTTACCTTCGGTGTAACTGGAGGTGTTCCCCTCTTTAACCTTCTAGTTTGAGATTGTTCCTGAAGGAAGAGGTTATACTCTTTTTTTCTCTCTTCTCTCAGTCTTTCCTATGTCAAAAAACAAATCAAATCATGTTACTGAAGCAAATAGCTATTTCAATTAGCTGAATCTCCAGTTATGTTTCAGTTCCTGCCTTGACAAATTTCCTTTAATTTCAAAGGCAAAAAAATCTCCAAGCCCACCCTTAAAAGTTAACATGGATGCAAAGGTGGATTGTGTGTAAACTTCATAGAGCAGTGTAGTTCCAGTGAATGACATTTCCATAAAATTGTGTTGTTGTTTTTTAACCTGGCACTACCATCAGTATTTATAAAATCCAATAGGACATTAGATCACCAAGCTACCATTGTAACCGTGCATCCAGTTTGTCAGTTAACTTAGCGGTCTTTTGTACCACAGCAGCTGCCATAAAACACAAAAATACAGCAAAGGTTTACACAGTTCATATCAACATAATCAGAAACATTTCACTTCAGCTTTGTTAACTACTTCCTGTTAAGCTATACTCAGGGTTACACATACACACACACAACATACACACAAAACAAACCTTTTCTGATATTCTATCAATGATAGGTAAGGAAAGCCCCTGGTGCTGCAGATGACACTCGCAAGTTTTCACATCCTTTTCCTTTAGATAGATAGATAGATAGATAGATAGATAGATGGATGGATGGATGGATGGATGGATGGATGGATGGATGGATGGATAGATAGATAGATAGATAGATAGATAGATA
>JBAMHW010000020.1:13490044-13516820 GCA_037177495.1 Rhadinocentrus ornatus | reverse complement strand
TAGATAGATAGATAGATAGATAGATAGATAGATAGATAGATAGATAGATAGATAGATAGATAGATAGATAGATTTTTTCAGTAAAATGAGAGATAAGACAAGAAAAGTAAGATATTGAATTGGAAAAACATTTCAGTATTTTATTTATTTATTTATTTATTTTCAAATACATTCCCAGACCTTGGAAACATGATCTTTGTAGTCCAGCTGCAACTCTTGCAAAAGTCTCTGTTTCTTCTTTTCATAGTCGGTTCCTAAAACTAAAGTTAAACCCAAACCTGAAAAACAAAATATAAAGTATATAATATCAGACGCAAAGAATGAAATTTGTTCACTGGGGTTTACACAATACCTATGTCTGCATTAGGTGTCGTCTCGTGTGCTCGTGATGCCGGAGGCATATTCCAGTGTTATTTACTGCATGTCACTGGTGCTTGACTGTGGACAAATAATCAAACCAAAAAAAAGATTGATTTGCCAGTCGATAAACACAATTTCATAACATTACTGTTATATCTGTTTGCCTGTGTAAATGAGTTGTCACAATTTACTGATGTCATATTCTGAGAAGTTTCAGGCTCCTCGAAAAACATTCTTCATATGAAGAAACATCCGGCACGGTACTTATTGGATATGTATACAATGACTAATCTATAAATAAACACATAGGTTCTAGTAATCTGTAACAGTGTCTACAAAACACACACCTGATATATTTTTTTTTATTATAAATTATTCATACCTTTACACTTGATATTCGCTCTTTACTACTGCGGAAGGCGCAAAGCATCATGAGTTGCTAGGGACAACCATGACACAAACCTTGTCCATGGAGGCTAACTGACTCTGCAAACACAAAAATAAATAAAGGCTTCAAAGATAAGCTTGGAAATAATCTTCAAAATTGACAAATTTGATTTAAACAATGTTTAATTTAATCTTATCAAATTCAGGCGGCACTGTCGAAATTTATCAGGACTCAACAAAAGAACCGAAACCAATATGTGGCTTAATATGGGGTTAACAGACGTGCCTGCGTTTCCAAAGACCGCCACTAGATGTCCTTCTGTCCCCAACAGTCAGTTAACATCTTCTTCGGTCTAAACCATTTAACAGGGGGGTTGCTTGAACATTAAATAGAGTATTAAATACACATGAAATTGCTTAAAATCTTATTATATACATTTATACACATATATAATATAAATGTAATAATATGAGAACATTGTGTTAAACAGAAGTATATAAACTGTATATTACTGTGACATCGAGACAAATGTTCCTTAGAATTTCACATTTTGGTTTGTTTTGGTATCGTTCACTGTCATGGCTTCCTGAGCAAGCAGACGTTGGGGCCTGACAATCTTTACAAAAATATCTCTTTTCCTCGCATATTTAAGCTGAAATCGAGGTTTTAACAAGTGTTTGGTCGATTTAGCTTAATTAAGTAATCATGGCCGGGAGTAATACGGCTCAAAAAACGTGGGAGCTATCTAACAGCATGCAGGAAGTTCAGAGCATCGATGAAATTTACAAATATGACAAAAAGCAACAACAAGAAATCCTGGCCGCGAAGCCATGGACGAAGGAGTAGGTTTAAACATGTGATGAATTGTTGCGTTTTTAAGTATCTAGATTTTGATTATCTGGTATTTTGTGTCGGTTACTGTTGAATTGAAGCAGGGCTAAAAACTAGCCTAACGGTCTTTTTTAAACAGCAGTAGAAAGTAAACTGTGTGATGTTTACTTATATATGTGTGCAACTTTAAATGTGCTTGTTAGCAAAACTGATGTATATGTTATTCTCTGACCTCTTCACCCCAGTCACCACTACTTTAAGTACTGCAAAATTTCAGCTTTGGCCTTGTTGAAGATGGTGATGCATGCCAGGTCTGGAGGAAACCTAGAGGTGATGGGTCTAATGCTGGGAAAGGTGGACGGTGAAACCATGATCATTATGGACAGCTTTGCTTTGCCCGTGGAGGGGACAGAAACCAGAGTCAACGCCCAGGCTGCAGCATATGAATACATGGCTGCCTACATTGAAAATGCCAAGCAGGTGGGGCACTGACTTCTAGTCCTTTACACAATGGAGTAGTGAGCAACCAAACTCTACATAGACATTTCTCTGGATGTAGATGGTTGTGGAAATATGTTTTCTATCATCTATACTTGAAAATAGAGGTGCAGGAAAAATATTTGTATTTTTATAAGGTGGATAAATCATCTTGCACTTAGTAATTTCATAATTAAATTACAAATACAGTCCATTCTGCTATTTGTAATAAAACACTTATTGATGACAAAATAAATCTTAGAAATGTAAAACTATGTTTTCATAGTGGAGTGTGGAGAATGAATTTGGTTGTCTCATAGGCCTTGGAAGGAAACTTCTAAGTGGATTTTTTTGTATTGCATGTTAGACAGCAGGGTGAGCAAGTTCTTTAACTCCGGTCCTTGAGAGCCACTGTCCTGCAGTATTTAGCTGTTCTCTGCTTGCACTCACCTGGCCCAAATAAATGGCTCCTTAAGAGGCTTGTACAGAACCTGATAACAAGGTTTCAAGGATATCTGCTTCCTTGGAAATGAATGTGTTGAAGCAGGAAACAACTAAAACCTGTAAGGCAGCAGCCATCAAGGAGAGGAGTTAAAGAAAGCTTTAGGCTTTTGCAGAGACAGTTTACCTCACTGATGTTACTGTTACTCTGTACACGGGTACTAATGGTGTTAAGCATCCATCGCAAACCTTTTCTTGCTCTTTTTAGTTATGTACATGTTAAGCGTTTTTGCAACTAGTCCAGTTAGAATGTCTTTTTTTGCACCTCTGAAAAAGTCAACTTGTCTGATCTTTACAAAATTTCATTAAGACATACAATTTTCTGAAGCCTCTTTACCGTTAAAGAGATATGTGTCAACCAAGACAGGTTATCTAATGTTTGTTATCAGGAATCAAAATCTAAAACTAATTCCTCATATCCCTGTACTACAAAACATATTTAGCATATTCAAATTATCATCTAGTTATTTGACCTAACTAAACCTAACATTGGTGATATTACTAAGCATCACCATGACACATTATTAACTTCATTAGTGAACTCAGGTTTTCTGACTTTACATATGCAAATGTTAATGTAAAAAGGTTACAGTTGGCAGCAGATGACCAACCAAAATCTGTATTTTTAGCAAGCTGAGAAGTAGTAGCTGCTGCAAAAAGGAAAGTTGATATATATATTTTTTTAATTATTTATTTTCCAATAGACCAGCAGTAGTTTTTATTTATTTAAAATTTTTAATATCAGGTTGTTCTAAACACCAAACACTCATAAAAATTGCTTAAAGCCCCTTCTTCAGAACTCTGCTTTTGGCACTGTGGAAAGCACACAATGCTTTATGAAAATATTCATTTTATAGTAGTTTGTTTTTTTTTATTTATTTTTTTACCAACCCTGCTCTGGAAGGTACTTTTATGTACAGGATTAACCAGAGGTTCATATTTTGTTTGGTTATTGAATCTGTAAACCTCCCTATTTTGTTTTTATTCTGTATGCAACATATTACACAATGATGGCGCATTCTTCCATCACATGCTGATTCACTCATATTATTTAGTTGTATGATAATTTATTGCTGTAGGAGTTTAAAAAAAAAAAAAGTCAAAAGACCTTCTACAAATAACCATTAGCTTTTATTTCTGGCATTTATTTTTATAAATTTATTTATTACGTTGTTTTCTCAAAGAAGGGATTCACAAATATTCCAGCGCAGATGGATAAGAATATTCTCAGTTTAACACAGCGGCATTTACTAGCTGCATTGATTTTAATAACTATAATTTTTGTCATTTATATATACCGTTGTGTTGCTTAAAACTGCAGTATGTAAGACCCTGTGTTTAATCTCTGATCTGTCAGGTTGGTCGACTGGAGAATGCCATTGGCTGGTACCACAGTCACCCAGGCTATGGATGCTGGCTCTCAGGCATAGATGTCAGCACTCAGATGCTCAACCAGCAGTTTCAGGAGCCTTTTGTGGCTGTTGTGGTAAGATAGAAACATATTGACTTTTTTTCTTCTAAGTCCAGTACTTTGTTTACTGCCTTGAAGTAAGAAAGTAAGGATTTCCTTCTTTTACATAAAATAATGCACATTAGTGTGGGTGCAACTAAGAAGATTATTGATGTATGGGTTGTATGTTTCTATGTCAAACTGATTAATATTATGCTATTGGAGCCATATATGCTATTTACACCTCATTTAATTCAGTAGTTCTCAGATGCCAGGGCGTCATCAGATTAAGTGTGTGTTTTCAGCACACTGGCAGCCATAGGTAAAGGGCTCCCGATGGACAGATTAGAGTAGTCCCTGGAGGATTACACGACCTCTGACTTTGTTTTCCTGTTCTACTGTACCTTGCTTCCTGCAGATCGACCCCACTCGGACTATTTCTGCAGGGAAAGTCAACCTCGGTGCCTTTAGAACGTACCCAAAGGTAGAGCAAAGACTTAACATTATTTTTGTGCATGACGTTTTATTTATTAAAGCATTTTTTGTGTTAGTTGTGTTTTTGCTATTCAGTATAAACTAGATCCTGTAATTTCCCAGAAGTCTTTTTAGTATTCATATGGGAATGTTTTTTTAAAATCAAATAAAGGTTTGTGGGTTTTTTACCATCTTCGCTTTTCCCCTCTGAATTTTCAGGGCTACAAACCTCCAGATGAGGGACCATCAGAATATCAGACAATCCCTCTGAACAAGATAGAAGACTTTGGTGTGCACTGTAAACAGTAAGAAATTACACTTATTACAATTTAATCACCACATTGTATATTTTTTCTTTAATAGTAACTGTACTACTTTAATGTACTTACTCTGACCTTATGATTGTGTCCTTTCTTCAATTTGTCCTACTTAGGTATTACGCCTTGGAGGTCACTTACTTCAAGTCTTCCCTTGATAGAAAACTCCTGGAACTTCTTTGGAATAAATACTGGGTTAATACCTTAAGTTCCTCAAGCCTCCTTACGGTATGTAAGCAACATCAGAAATCAGAATGTTCTCTAATTGTTTGACATTTTGATTTATGGTTAATTATTACACTATAGCTCATTTAGACATGTGGTTACCAGCCTGTGATGTTGTGATTTATTGCTGCTTATTAGCTAAACCCCCTTGTTTATTGATTTTAGTAATAAGCTATATGTGAACTTTTTAACAAAGATAAGTACTTAAGTTGGACTCGACTCCAGTCAGATGCTCCTTTCGCTTGCCGTTCACTCTAAAGATTGTAAGCCCCTCATGTGAATTTGCATTGTGGTGACAGTTGCTCTGTCCCGAGCTTGACTAAACAGTCTAAATAGACATCGGGCTTATCCAAACAGTTAGCTTTTTAGCATTCTGAATGAAGCTTTTTGGCATTCTGAATGAAGATGAATTGACTAGATGTCAAGAATGAGCTGGTCGGTGGGTGACAGGCTTTGTTAGTTGCTACACTGTCACCGTAGTCAGGGGCCCCCCATGACATTGTGTTTTAATTATCTTTTCTACTATAAACACGGCCTCACCTTAAACAAACTTTTCACTGACTTCATTTCATTCACCACAACTCACAAAGTGTTTCTGTGGCTTTTTGGACAGATTTATTTCCATCCTGCAAAAAAAAAAAAAGAAAAAAGAAATCCTCTGTGAAAAATCTGTTAACTAACCTTTGTTGGCAAATTATGCATGAATTGGTTTGTGTGTGTTGGATGGTCAGAACTCAGACTACACCACAGGCCAGGTGTTTGACCTGTCGGAGAAGCTGGAGCAGTCGGAGGCACAGCTGGGCAGAGGCAGCTTCATGCTCGGATTGGACACGCACGACAGGAAGTCTGAGGACAAACTGGCCAAAGCGACACGAGATAGGTAAATATGTTTTGCTTAGCACTTAAAATTAACCATTAAGTAAATTTAATTTATAATAAAAATTCTTTTTAATTCTTCATTTTATATAACGACAACCTCTTCTGTTAGTGTATTTATAGTATATTAACCTATTTTTATCACATTTTGTTACTGCATGATATCCATGTTTTTGCTTAAAGATTTCTAATTTGATTTCTTAGCATTATATTCTGGTTCATATGTTAAAGAGTAATAATTTAATGTGAAGTGAGTTAGTTTGACCACACTTTCACTCGGATTTCAGTGCAATCCCTTCATTGGCATGCATATATTTAGCCTTTTTTTAAGCAATATGTGAGTCATATTGCCCATATTAACACGTTTCAAACTGAGACTGATTATTATTATTAATCTATCCATTATTTTATCAGTCTGTTAACAGTAACAAATGACTAATCAGTTATCAATTAAGTAATGAATTAATGTCTAAATAGTCTAATGTTTTTTAGGCTTTAAGTTTTTTTTTATAACTAAACAATTGAGACTTTATTTTATTCTCTTTTTTTAATTATTTTAAATATTGTGTGTAGTATTCAAAATAAGCACAATACTCTGTTGTAGTAAGAGAAACTTCTGTTATTTGTTACATTCAAGCTACAAATGTGTGTATATTGTTTGTGGAAGTCTACACTTTTAAATGTCTTATCTCTGTATTCTTGTTTTTCTGCTGTAAATGCTTATCTCCATTTTTTACACTGATTGATTTTAGCTGCAAGACAACCATAGAAGCAATTCATGGGCTGATGTCTCAAGTCATTAAGGACAAACTCTTCAATCAAATCAACACATCTACCAATTAAAGCTAAACCTCAAGTTGATTTCACTTGGATTTTCTTTTTTTTTTTCTTTTTTTTTTTTTTTTTTGTGCATGTCCAGCTTCTTTTGGATTATAGGTGTGTGTCTTAACAGCTAAGAGTTGTGTCACATTGGAGTGATTATGTGTCCGTTTTTTTCTTTTTAAAGCAATGGCTCACAAATATAGTAGTACATACAAAAAAATAAAATAAAAATAAAATATAAAAAGCACTGTATGTGGGTATTTCATATGTTTTAAACTCAATTATATGGACTTATTTTTATCCTATGGAACAAATTATAGTTGGGACAGTAAATACTTTAATTGTAAATTGGATTAGGGAGGTATTTCTCCTTAAATGTTAAGTCCTATTAACATGGTATATATTCTCAATGCCTACTGCAGACTTTGGACTTTTGCGTTTGGATGCTAATTTAAACACCTTTCACCCATAATCCTCTGCAGTGCATAAAAATAACACATTATGTTCACATTTAACATTAACCCTGCACCAGTCAGTCATCCAAGTGGAGCCTGTCATTGCATTACATAATGGAACAACAAACTCAAGCTTCTGCTCAAGCTCAACGGGAATCTACTGCCATGGTTGGGATGTCTGCAGAGTCACTCCCTGAACAGTTTGGGACTCGGCTGTACAGATTCTGGCAGAACGCTCCGCTCAGCAGGTTGTGGCGTGACGGTGATGCAACACAGAGACAGAAGTCGCGTACACAGGAGTCTATTCACACCACGTGTCTGCTCTCCATCGAAGCAGCCCCTCACCAAGTCTGCTTTTGTTTTTTTTTACTGACAGCTTTGGCCTGGGTTTGTGTCATGTCTTGTTTTTATGGTATTGTAATGGGCAAATGTATATTTTTAATGTCATGTACTGGAGAGAATAGAATCCCACTGGGACTGTGTACGTACATGTTTTTTCTCATATCCATGTAATTTGTAATTTTTTCTTTTACCATAACTCAAACTATGACTTCAAAGTTGAGGATTTTGTGTTTTAGGCAGAGAACTTATTAGAATTAATTGAATTTAGGCAAGGCAAATTTATTTGTATAACATATTTAATGTACAAGACAATTGAAAGTGTCTTGTACATGAAAACATTCTAAAATTGCTGAATAGTGTTTTTGAACGGTCTAGTGACTAGCTCATGTTTTTGCCAGATATTTAAATGAATTACAAGGATGACTGTCACAAAGCTGAGGAGGTATTTAAAATATGCACTTCTTAAATAGTTTTGCCCAACGTTTGGTCTTTCATGGTGATTTTAGAATCAGTGAAACATATTGAACTCGTTGGATATGTAAATATTGTGATTATCACCAGATGGATATTTGTATGCATGACTAAAGATCCAATAAGAAATATATGCAAATTCTAATCAAGTTAAATTGCAGGCAGCCAACAATTCACTGCCCATACATCTTTTTTTAAAACCATTTGAACAACATTTTGCATTTTTCTTACTCAAAGCATGTTGCTATGAATGCAAAAACTGAACATGAGAGATAAAGCACTGATTGTTGTGAAATTAACAGATTGTTCAGGTGTATTAACTATGAGTGACTTTTTGACACAGACAGGCCCCGCAAAAAGAAGAAGGGCCCACAAGCGTGGTGCCCTGTGTGAAGAGGTTGAACCCAGTTAAAAATATAGAGGTACTACACTTCCTCTCCACCATGTGGTCCTGCATAAGTGGTGGAAAATCACTCCCTCTAGCAGGAAACGTAGGTCGTGACATAATATGGACTAACAATGCAGGGGTCACTGGAAGAGGTGGGTTTCTGACTTTGTATGTTGTCTAGCAAGATAATTACTATAATGTGGAAAGTTGGTAAATATTAACAGCAAAAAGTTTCAAGTTATTTTGGAAGATGTTTAGGTAACTGTGAAAATGATCCATCACAGACTTAATTTTTAAAATTCTAATATACATTTTGTCATCTAGCTACCATGTTTCCCACTTGAAAAGTGTGGACATTTTTAATTTTTTTTATTAATCTAATTATTTTTTCATTTTATTGGATTTCTCACTTCCGCTTTCTTAGTGTGTTACAAAATTCAGTTACCCGTGAGAGCCTGATGTGCTTCCATGGTTTCCATAGCGACCGCTTTACAATCTCAAACAAAACCCAGCGCGCATTTCGCTTCACATCTTTGTTAAAACTGGTTTGCCGCCGTCTCAAAACTCGCTGTTGACAACAAAGGGTAGGAGAAAATATTTATGTCTGACATATCACCAAATTTCTTCACGGAGAAATTTCACGCTAAATGGTAGTGTTACGACAGCAGAAAGGCAGGCTAGGGGTGAACTGCCTATGTACATAGGTAATTAATGTGCATTTCATTTTTTTTTAAATACTTTTTTACTGCATTTAACATTTTTTTTAAAACTGTGTCAACTTTTTGTTGGTTCTTTGTATTAACAGCCGTGCATAATTCCCATCCCTAACGTAGTGCAACCAGTCAGCAATAAGTGTCGCACTTCATCTGACAGTGATAAACTGCTTTCCCCGCGTCCCTGGAAACCAGAGGCCCAAGGGTGTATGAGTTAAGTTAGCTATTGCTTCTGTCCATATTTCTGCTAAAGATTATCGATCAGTGTCTCTTCTCTCCTGTAACCTACCCTCGGCATGATATGTAGAGGAAACGGGCTTCTGGGCACAAATGTTTAAAATACTACCCACAATGTTACACGGGACTTGCATCGTATTAAAGAAACACACACACGAACCCCTAACCCCTGAATTTTAGAGTCACCAATCAACCTAACATGCATGTCTTTGGACGGTGGGAGGAAGCCGGAGAACCCAGAGAGAACCTACGTATACACGGGGAGAACATGCAAACTCCACCCTGCCTTTGTGGACCTTGGGCTGTCAGGGGCTATTCACACTGGCAGCTATTTATTTAGCAGGTGGGGGATGATATATAATAAATTTAATTAAATTAGCAATCATAGTGCAGAATTTAATACATTTGTCTGAGGTCAAGCTCATAGAAAATCCCTTTTGAAAATGAATTTAAGGAAGTTCAGACTGCATGAAGAAATGTTTACTATTTACAACACCAATTGAGTGGTTTGGGCTTTTAGTAATTTTCTTAAAGGACACATAGGTTTTCCCTTTTCTTTAACAATTATTTTTTATTAATTTGTGACTTTCATTTGTCTTCATGACATCACAGTGAATATGTTTGTTTTCTTTCTTTCAGACAACGCAAGCCAACTCTGTGATTAACTATCATGGTACAGCTGACTGTAGATCTGATTTCTAAATCTAGAAAGCACTTCAAAAAGAAAAGGGGCATCTCTTTAACACAGTACCTAAAGACCCTTACCCACCTACACTTTTCCAGCAGTAATATTGAAAGTATTGTAAGTAACCAATAGCATCAGTCATGTTTTAAAAATGTTCGTTTTCCACTACTCTTGTTAATTGAAGCTAATTTAATCTTGTTTTCTAGGGAGATATTTCCATGTGTAGACAACTTGCTGTTCTATACCTATTTGATAATCAAATCACAGAAATTTCCAACCTTGGCTTTGCCTCCAACATAACTCATCTGTACTTGCAGTGGAATAAAATTACTCATATGGATAATCTGTACAACTTGCAGAAACTCTCCAAACTGTAAGTAAAGCATTCCTGGGCTGTATTAATGCTCTGATGTTTGAGGTAGATGTGAACATTTTTGTGTTTTTTCTGCTTTTTAGGTACTTGGGTGGAAACAGGATTGCAATGGTGGAGGGTTTGGAGCGGCTCCATGAGCTCAAGGAGCTTCATCTGGAGAATCAAAGGTTGCCACCAGGGGAGAGGTTGTGCTTTGACTCCAGGACTCTCCTCTCACTCACGGTATGACCCATATTTTCACACCATTTAGTATAGAAATAGCAAAATAAAATAATAACCTTCTACACACCTGAGCAATTTGGTCCCTCGTTAATTTATTAACAATGTGATTTTAACCAGTTAGACCAGAAACTCAAAGGAAAGCCTAATTTTCTCTTTTCTCAAACAAAGATGTGTGTTAGCGTACAGGCTGACATGTATGATTAATGTAAAAGCAGTATTGTGCAGGGTCTGATGACATCAAAGAGACCTCTGTTGCTTTCTGTGGTCTGACAAATCAGTTTGGTCTGTTTACTTTGTTTACTGACCAGTCTATGGGTAAACACACCAAATGCTTCAGCTCCATGTTTATTTGAATAAATTAAATTAATTGCTGTGCAAATTTAAAGATTTCCAGCCTTTTGTAAATGTACCATTATAGTACTTAAAGCCCCAAATGCTTATTAATCAACGGCGCCGTGCCATACACCAGAATGATTAGGATGTGTTTTCCCAGTGGTTCAAATTCAGATGTGTAATTTAACTGGATTACAAACAAGAATCTGTAAATTGTTGATACATTGTTTGTTTAAGAAGTTATCATGAAGGAAAACTCTGCCAAATATGACTATGCAGATAAAGTCTTGTTGATTAGCTTTGTTTTTATATCAGAAATATGAATAACCATGAGGTCTAGCATTTGTTGGATTTCAACATGAAAACATGTCTTTTATCATATTTGTAATATTCTGTGATGACTGACTGTAACACGAACTTCTCTCTTTTCATTATTATGAATTATTTACACAGGAATCTCTTTGTGTCCTGAATATTAATAACAACCACATTGATGATATCAACGACTTGTCAGGACTGAAAGAACTTCAACATTTTTCTGCTGCTGATAATAAATTGCACAACATTGAGGTAGGCATGTCTTCATTTAAGATTAAAAAATGTGTCTTTAAATACATAGTAAATACTACCACATCATAGGAAGTACGCATGACATGGCATATTAAAAACAACATGCCATCCATTAGCCGATTGGCTTTACATTAACATTGTTCTGTGGCTTTCTGCAGTGGTGTGTGAAATGATATGGAGAGCAGGGTTGTAAAGAACCAAATCCTGCAAATCCTGCCAGAGGTTCCCAGTCTACATGACGCGCACGGGGTCAGAATTATTCAACAAATCAGCGAGCCGTACCCCTGAGACTTTTCTACTGACAGCTTTAAACAAGCACAAGTTTCTCTCTTTCCTTAGAAGGCTGGTTTTTCCTCTCTGTCTCAGAAGAATCTGTTTGATATCCTAAACCAGACGTGTAACACTTAATGGAAGATTCATCTGTTTCAGAGATTAAATTTATCCCCACTAACCTCCTTTGTATTTAAGTTGATGGTGAAGGCAGAAATTTTCCTGTTTAAATTGATTCATGAACTGAAAAGAGTGATGGCTTTATTAACATCAACTTCATCATTGACTCCTTTGCAGCGGCTCCCAAATGATTTTCCTTTGAGATGGTTGATGCAGGTAATTGTTGTACATGTGTCATTTTTAGCGGATATCTCTCTTTAATTTATACAACCCGTCTGCCACAATTGATTTGGCAAAGACAGCTCTCTGAAGGATCAATTCCTTCTTCTGCACCATTTGGTCAGAATCCAGAGAAAACAATATGGATTTTTAAAATAGATTATGACAGGCAGTCAGCCAGGGTGACAAATGGGGAGCATCTTCAGAGGCTGTTAGCTGTGCGCAGGGCAGAGAGGACAGAGGAATCGAAGCTCTGGTCAAATACAGGTTCATAACTGGCTCATCATTAGTCCAAGTGAGAAAACCAGCCAAGCTCATCCAGCATCCAGCCCCTGCTGCTCTCCACGCCCCCGCGTGGGGGGCAATTTGGCGCTGGGCTCCTCTTCAGTGAGGGCCTTCTGAGTGACGGCCCTGACACGATCATTTATCAAAGCCTGGGAGCGCATGGTGCTCAGGGGTCCCCTCTGAACTGATTGCAGCTCGAGCTGGAAAAGTGGAAGCGCTTTGGCCAAGACAGGAAGGCAATGAACAATCAGAGCGTGTCCAGAGAGTATTCATATTTCCAGGCTTGGATTAATGTGCCTTTAGATAAACATACAACTCCAGGCAACTCGCTGGAGGAGCCCCAGGAGAAAACTTGTAGTTACATGACACCGGCGACACTGTTTATTAAAACAGACTGATGTGTTGTTTATGCGCCTTCTATTGGCCCTTGTACTTCACATTAACTTTCACTTAAGCCATGTCTTTGAAGGTTTTTCTTATGTTTGTGTTTGATTTGTGAACATATTGTAAATGTGCATCATACTTGTTCATGCTGAAGTTAGTTTTTCATGTTTAGTTACAATGAACAACATTAGCAACAAAATACTGTCATTTGAATCAGTAACAGTTAAAACACAATGGATTCAAGGTGATGTTTCTCCTTTTCTATGTATTTGCAGGAGTTGGAGGATGTGTTCAGTCACTGGCCACAGATTCTTCGAATGGATTTGAGTGGAAATCCTGTGTGTAAAAAACCAAAGTACAGAGACAACCTGATAATTGTGTGCAAAAACCTTGGTAAAGCATTATTAATTTTTTTACTGAACAGAAAATGTTCTGTAGTGCTTTGCCTTACCAGGTTTACATTTTAATTTGCACTTACAGATTTTTTTAAGAGACATTTTCATGTGTGTTTTAATTTTTCTTTGTTAAATTATTTATTTTCAGAGAGTCTTGATGGAAGAGACATTCATGAGATAACCAGGCAGTTTCTTATTAACTGGAAAACATCCAAAGAGGCAAAGAAGAAGAAGACGAACAAACACATGCTGCCTGCACCACTGATCACTGAAACTTTTAACAAATAAGTTAATTAATTTTACATTTTAATATGCTACTATTTTATCTTTGTTTACAATACTGTGAATTTGTTCATGTTGTAAATTGAAATTTCTTGTACTATTTTCATACAGCCACAATTTTAAAAAGTTGCCTCCTCTTTAATCCATATTGTCATCTTTCAATAAAGAAGAAATCACATAAAAATCCAAGATGGCTTGATGAAGAGCTTTTAATTTTTCTGAGACACACATTTGTCATTGTTTGCTTTATTCTCTGTAAGTTTGGTTTGAATTTCTAATATGGACCTGGCTTTGTTTATGTTCCAAATGACTTCTACATAGCTTCCACATCCTTCTCACATCTACAGCTGCCCTATGCAGACATAACCACAGCCGTCTCTCACGTCCAGTATCACAGTTTAACTATGTGTGCACTTACTCCTACTTTCTTAATAAAGTCATTAAAAAGTGAGAATTAGAAATATATGTCATTTTGCATCTAGGTTCCCAAAAGATTCATTATGCTTAATGATCCAGTCTGTCAATTATGAGTGATAATAGTTCTTTATTATCGCTATATGGGCAGTTATCCCACATCCTTTTCCTTTATATACTTCTCCACATAGTCTGGAAATAAAATAAATTGATTGATTTGATCTGTTTAAATATATATATATATATTCATTTTCCTTTTGATTATCTTGATTATGTTTTTTGGTTCATCTCATTATACATGAGAATTATGTTTATTTATCATTAGGGAAAAGGCATTCAGAGTTAAAACTGTGTTGGTGTGAATACTTTTTTGCGCACTAATCCCCCCCCCCCCCCTTGTTATCTTTAACTGTAAAATTTAAGATTATAATGAATTAATTCATCAAGTCTCATCAGTCATCAGCCGTCATATGGATGCTAAAAACAAACTTTCTGCCTGCGCTAATCTGTTCGCATCAAATCAGTCCAGCAGGACATACTGCCATCAATTGGTTTTGATCTCCACAGCTGCAGAGGTTATCTTAATATCTCTGACATATACATATATAAATGTGACCACCTGTTCTCTAAGGATTTTATTTTAACAAGCTCCTAAACTGAGTTAATAGTCTGACAAAGTAATGAGTAAAACAGCATTTCTTTCCCTCATTTTCACAGCTGATTTAATTTTTTTCTTTCTGTAGAAATAAATCATCTGTATAATTCAAACGTTTTTTTTTCATTGTTTTTTTTCAGAGTGCTACATTTTCTATGATGTATGTCATTTTTCTTCTAAATGCGCTGAGGAAAATAAGTGTGCCTCAAGATGCAGAGTGGCACAATCTAAATTATTACTCTGCCCTTTTATTACAAGTCTTTACATTACCCAACACTAACAGCATATGCTACTATTTAAACAATGGTGATAAATGATCGGGCCCTCTTTTGTACTAAAATGCAAAAACAGTACAGATGTATTTATTGTCAGTTTTGTTACTTGGTGTTTGACTGAGTTTTCGGGAGCCACGTGGGTGTGTAACCCCGAAAGATGCGGGATAATCAAAGGAACAAGCTTACTTAACCTTCTTTAACTTGGCCTTGTAATTAGTTGCCCGGAGCAATACTGTTACTCCATCCTTACAAAAACAGTGTTTATTGAGAACAGTCCGAGGATAGCTACATATTATGAATAATTCCTTTCATTAATTCGCCGACATCTCCGTTTGGAGCCCTGAAAATCAGAGTGATTAATTTATGAGTCTCGCAAGAATTTCCTAAATGCCTGCCTGTTGATTGCAGCGCTCCAGTTTATTTATTAGCTGTTCCATTGAGCTTGCAATTCAACAAACCCTGGCAATTCGTCAAATGTTTTGCATATCATCTTACACTTGTCAGTTTGCCTTCATGGTCTGCTGCAAATAGCCATTTACCTGCCTTTATTTTTCACCACGATTAGCTCTTTTTGGGGGGTCATTTTGACTCAATTTCTTCCCGTTGTAACTTTTTTGATAGGCTCGTACAGAAAATGGGCTGCAGTGTCAGGTTCGCAGCCAATTAGAGAGGGATGTGTCCATCGGAATTAACGCAAAAGAGAGTCCTGCCTCTGGCGTTGAAAACGAGACTCTGCTGCCCTCATACAGAAATAAGTTGGAGTTGGAAAAGAGCAGGCTTCTCGGCTGTAAGGGACTGTTATGGGGCGAATGATTAATTACGTTGGAGTATAATACTTGTCTGTGGTTCCAATAAATTAAGAGCTCCCAGGACTACGCACACAGGTAAGGAGTTGGATCCGCGTACAGGGGCTGCAGCGCATCGTTACTGCAGACACATAAAGATACGCTGGACGTGAACTGGGACCAGTGAAGAGCTAATTCTCCAACCAAACAAGACGTCTTTGGGCTGGCTTCATGTCGTTTTTCAAAACAACGCCTTGGAGAAATACTAGAGGTAAACTCTTTTTCAGACCACCAGTTAAACATAATTTAGCTAACTAAACACATGGCTGGGGCTTCTTTGTAGGCTGCTTCTGAAGTGCCACTGAGCAAGCAGTTCAATTCGGGATGTCAGTGCTGCTGTGAACAGCTGTCTGTTTCGTTTGAATGCTTTTAATTTCTTAGTGAATACGCTTAAGATTTCAAATCTTTTTTGTACGGTTGTTTTTGCATTGGTAGGTTATCATTTCACAAAAAAATTGCAAACCACAGAAATGATGTAAACACAGCAGAACTTTATTAATGTAAACTATAAGTTAAAAGTTACACACACAAAAAGAATAGAGTCCCACAATACTTAAAGCTGTAACTTGAGCTGAAATAACATCTACAACATTCTGGACAGTTTACCTAGCCTACAATAATTTAGGAAATATTTGTTAATAATCTGACATAAATCTTCAGGTTTGTAAGCGCATCCCAATGGTTGGAAGTCAGACGCTTCGAATGGACAGCGGTAATTGCTCCGGGGCGTTGGTGGATGATAGCCCAGCTTCCAGTCCGAACTCCAGTCCCAGTCCGGACGGTCGTCACCGCGAGCTACACCGGGCCAGGGTGCTCCAAACCGGCGGGCTCGGCGGCAGAGGACGACCGGCAGCAGCTAACGCAGCGCGGGAGAGAAGCCGTGTGCAAACCCTGAGAAATGCTTTCTTGGAACTCCAAAGGACTTTGCCTTCAGTGCCGCCAGATACCAAGCTGTCCAAACTCGACGTGTTGATACTGGCCACCACCTATATTGCCCATTTGACTCGAACACTACAAGAGGAAGGCACCGAGGAGGGAGAGAGCACAAAACAAACAGAGGCGTTACACTCATTGAAAGGTGAAGGCTACCTGCACCCAGTAAAGGTCGGTAATAATAATAATATTAATAATAATTATAATAATAATAATAATGTTCAGACATGGCTTATTTTTTGTTGTCAACTGTTAATTATTTACTGTAAATTTATTTAGACTGATTCTGTAGATGCAAAATTTCACGCTGCATTAAAAAGAAAGAAAAAAACCACACTTTTCCATAGTTAATGTTTATGTAGTAAATTTTCAAAGCGTTACTCGTTAAAGGTCTTTGGGTCTTTTTAAAACAATAAATTATTACATTAAAAATATTTTTGCAGAAATGGCCAATGCGATCCAGATTGTACGTCGGAGCAAGCGGACAGTTCCTGAACAATCCTTCAGAATCAGAGAACCAAGGCCCATCGTCGTCCACCTCCCTGTAACACACTTAGGGCAGGCTGTATATCTACATGAGTCCATGCTTTCATTAAGGAGCAGCAGCATATGGTTGCAAAACAATTCTCAAATCTGACTGTCAATTAAGACCATACCAATAAAAATACATTGTAAATTAATAATATATTACCTGAATTCTATTGTCCTAATTTTACAAAAAAAAAAAAAGAAAAAAAAAGAAAGAAATGAAATGAAAGAAGAAGAAGAAAAAAAAGCATGCATAATGTTTCTCTGTTGTTATTTGGTCCTATTTGCATTGTGCAGTTCCACACATGTCCCAGGTATGATATTTGCAGAAATTCAGTGCGGTAACGAGCCCGTCATGCTTGAGCGTGCACTTTGACTTGAGACATTTGCACTAAATGCATGTGTGAATAACTTAACATCTGTCATGTGAAGTGGTCTGTCAGAGAGTCGACAATGGAGGCTCTTCATCTCATGTTCCTTCTTTTTACATGCATGGTTGTAAATGTGTTTGTGAATAAATCACTTAGTGAAAAAGACACGACTCCAACGGTTTTTAACAAAAATGTATTAAAGATAATCTGTTTTAGGGATCCAGAGAAAATAAATACATTAAAATACTTAGTCACTTACTGTTATTATTATTAATATTATTATTATCACTATTATTGTTGTTGTTTCATTGGACTATATGTCAGTTTTTATTGAAACAGGTTTGTTAGAACTCTAGATCTAAATAATAGCTGAACTATAAAGACAGATAAAAGCAAAGACTAAAAAGATTATGTAATAATGTGCCTATATTATACGTGGTTTATGGTTTAATTAAATAATATTACAACAAAAATTAAAAATAAAAACAGTCAATATTGGGCACTTATTCTTTACATTTGAACAACTAAATACTGAAATGAAAAACGAAATATAAGCCTGTTGTAGTAGTTCTTAATTCGATTAAGGTTGTTGGACTGAAGTTTGATTTTCAGGTTAATTTGTTCACATAGCCTTTATTGAAGTTATATAAAAATTATTGGCATAAAAGGAAAAAGAACATTTCAGGAAGGTTACTACAAATACAGAAAATATAATAATAATGACTCTAATAATCAGGACTTTTGTGTAGTATCAATTAGACGGATTACTTTTAAATATTACGAAGTGTGATGGGGATCAGTGGTGAACCGCAGATGCTGCAGTGCGCAGCTTTGCTGCGCAGAGAAGAGATGACAAACCGGAAACGTTCTTTCTTTGCTCCAAGACGGTCATGGTGAGCAGGCTCGCCACCTCATACCGCTTACTTTGACTTCTGTGCGACTCGTTGTGTAGGTAAGCAGTTTTAAAATCGTTTTGTGTTTTAATAGTTTAAAGTGCAGCAAATGGGCCGCATGTTTTCCCCCATTAAGTTTATTTCTGTAATGCCTTATTAGCCGAGAGCTAGTTAGCATCTCGGCCACGTGGGTTACACGAGTGAAGCTAACAGTTTTCTTAATGCTATGTTCTAACAATGCTAAAATATTAGGGGGGATTTGCTTCGTTTGATTTAATATATTTAACAAATTGGAAACCGGCATTTCGATATGTCACTGCGGCGTAATAAATTAACATTGTCATGATTCTAGTCTTGTCAGCCAACGGGGGTTTAAGGGAATGCGGTGTAGCTTTTTTTTCTTTTTTTACCAACAACGATCTCTTTTCGGTGAAAACTGCAAGCCAGTTTATCACAAGTCGTGTTGAAATTTGTGTATATGTTGCGAAAAACAAAGCGTTTGCAAATGTAGGGAAACCTATTACCTCCCTAGTACACAGGCCACCATGTCTGTGTAGGCAGGTCTTATCCCTGAAGTACAGCAATAAATCATTTGTTTAGACAGTTGAAAAGAGAAAAAACTCCCTCTGTGTCATTCAGGTTCGTGTAGCGTTGTCTATATCTGGTTTTGACAACGGATCAAGAAAAGAGTTGCTGGTCAGAGAATTGCCCCTCTCCCATAATTCGACCTGAGAAAGCCACTATGGTCCCCACAGAGGACGTAAGGTCATGGCAGAGGTTGTGACCTGCTGTTGAACCTGTTCTCAAACCTACAATGTTAGTGGTACTCCCGAGCTGTGTCAAGCTATACCCTTTGACCTTCAAGTGATCAGTCATCTGTCCTCTCTATATATTGGCTATTCATTCAGCACATTTTATTCACACAAGCTAGAAATCAATAGCATATCACCCGTGAGAGCAATTATTTGGAAGATGTAGAAAACCTGGAGTGACATGTACACTGATCTTAAGAGACTGGGAGGGGGCATTTCTGTTCAAAGTAAAGACCAAAAATTAAGGTTTTTTGTGTCTTCTGACTTTTTTTTTCTTTTTTTTTCAGATACCATGCCACATCTGCAAACTACAGATGGCCAGTGTCTTCATTGTGTGGTTCTGAAAGGTGAGTGGAGCAGCATTTTATAGTTTTGTAATCTAGTTCTATTGCTGGAATAGTGATGAGTTCACTTTTTGCCGTTTACCCATCAGACAATAGGATGGTGAATCTGTGACTAACTGAAATGCCAGCATAACACCAAACAAAACTTCCAATAGAGAAACTGATTTACATTGCTGCCATTTGGTCTTTATTTTATAAAAGTGTAATTGCTTTAATTTATTTTCTGATTTAGCTCTCAAGCTGTGGTCTCAAAGACACTCTAAAAATGTGACCCGTTATCTGCTGTTCTGAGAAGGTGAGTGATCTCAGTGCTTCTTCATTGCTGTTATGTGTATACTGCTAGGAGAACATACACAATTTTACTTTACCCACCAAATATTGTATGTGGTGACACTGAGTGACTCAATAAAAGAAGAAAAAATGCAGCGTTTCAATAACATACATTTTGCTCTGTAGCAAAACTTAATGTTTCTTTGAGGGACATTTGGCAAGTAGTAAGATTATTCCCAACATTAGTGTTGTTTTTTTTTTTTTTTTACAGAGCTGGCTTGTTTTGTTAGGGCCTGTTTTTCTTAATGTTGAGCAGTAGCAGTATACGCAGCTGGAATAATGATGAGTTCATCTTTTTGCCGTTTACCCATCAGACAGAATAGTGGTGAAATGTGACTACTGAATTACCAGCTGCAACCTTCATATGAACAAATCTCCTCGGCTACAGTCCTCCAAATAATTTTATTTAATTTAACAAAGGTTTCACATACAAACCTTAAATTTGATCTTGCCCTGATAATTTTTAATGTTGTGGATAAAATCGCAGTATCTAAAATAACTTTTCTGCAGGAAAGCTGTGGCAGGAATATCTCTCCTACATCTGTGATTAATCTCATCTCTGGTAAGTAAAGGTTTTTGTAAACTAATGAACTCAGTATCTTGGATCCAGTTGACATGCTCATGCCATTAGCTTTTTTTCTGAAGTTGTAATGATGAGTTACTTTTTTGCCGTTTACCCGTCAGACCAAAATGGGTTGCTGAAAATGTGACTAACTGAACTAAAATTTTATATACATGTCTGTTTAGAAATTTAAGTTATGTAGCGACGCTAAGTATTTACACCTTTTTAATTGTATTTTTTTAATACTGTGCATTTCATATAGAGGCAAGGTTATGAAGTCAGCTGAATGGTCAGATCTCATTTAAAAGGTAAGTACTAAACCCAGCTCCTGTCAGTTGACACTACAGCTGCTGACATTGAGCTTAGGTTTTATCTTACTGCAAATTACAGGAATTATAACTGCATAATTTTTCTGTATTAAAAGATTTCTTCCTTCAATGTATTCAATGTGCGTTTTTTTTGGGGGGGGGGGTTAATAGATTCCCAATATTATAATCTATTCTTTGATTTGGTCTTGATTCGATGCATAACATCAGCACATCAGAAAATGTGAAATGTAATAAATATACATATTTAAAAATATTTTTATTACCACTGCAAAATCCACGTGTAATTGTTCGACTTTATTGGATGACATAATTGATTAAATATATTTGACACTTGGAATGGCATAAAATGAGGACTGTGCTACCTACCTTTTTGTTTAACCTTGGGAGTTCTTACTCCTCTGTAATGTACGCATCTGCTCCAGGTGCATAGGTATAGATGAAACGTAAGATAACCTGGTGGAGCTCATCAAGGGCATTGTCTCTTCTGTGCAAACCATCCACATCTCCCACATCACAGGGAAACACTGCATCGGGAGGAATAACAAGAGCAGATGCCCCTGTAGGAGGAGACCAGTATTCCTTTAAAACAATGCATGACTGAGCCTAAATATGATGGTAATAAATAACCAGGAGAAATGCAAAAAAGTACAAGACATAATTGTAATGTTTTGTCTCTGGTGTTTATACGAATCAATAAAGAATCATACCAATGAGTTATTTCAAGAATAGCTGTAACCCGTATCAAATAGAGCAACATAGAAAACTTGCCATGCTTGAGAGTGACCGAGTTTTCACAAAAGAGCACAGCGATCACAGCATCTTCCTCCAGTACTTGGGTTCTGAGACACAACCTGCAGTGGGCCTCAGCCAAGGAGATCCTGAAATAAAATGCCATAAAAGCAAAAGTGAGTCTTTCAGTATGAATGACTGCCTGCATACTTGGTGACACTTTAAACCACTGTGGAAGTTGCTACAAGTGAATAAATGGAGGTTGAAATGGATGAATCAAAGCTAGCTCAGGCTGTATAAATATTTTAGATTTGGAGTTTAACCGTACACGCCTCATCCTGCTTTCTTATTGAAAACTGATTTGTTTTCATAGTTTTAATTTCACCTAAAAATGTCACCACTTTGAAAGAGATTTATAAACAGTTGTCATAAGTCAGTGAAAAATAGTCATGAAACTAGGTTTTAAGTGAGCTTGCCATCTAGTGGATGACACCGACATTACATTTGACACAAATCCTCTCAATACTCTGTCTAGAGTTGCAGTGCAAGTGAAGACAACACATTAGTTATAGTGAATGATTAAAGTTCAGAGCAACATTGCTTACAGTAGTTTGATGGATGCCACGGACATCTTGAAACCCTGACTTTGTGTTCGAGCTCGACGGCTTGCCATGTAGTAACCATGGATTAGTTTTTCTGCTGCAGGGCTAAGCTCCACTTCCAGACCTCTAGCGAAGACTACCAGCTGTGCAACGGGATAGTGAAGATTGTTATGAAAGTCTATTTGGAATCATTAAAGAAGCAATGCTAATTATATATATCTATAGATAGATATAGATATATATATATATATATAGAGAGAGAGTAAACCTCCTGATAATCTTCCGTAGAAAACTCCCCGCAAGATGGGTACTGGCATTTTCCAGGTTGTACTGCCTGCTGGAGGGTGTGGATAGTCTGCGCAAGCAGGGCCTGCTCTCCCACTCTGTCTCTACACTCTGTCACAAGGCCAAAGGGTTCTGCAAGCTGAACTGGTACAGGACCCATTTCCTGCACATGGCAGAGAGAACACAGCTACTGTGTTTACAACTTCCAAAATCATCTTTCAAATTAGAAATTAATTCAGCTGACCTAAATGAACTCTACAGACCACATTTTGACTGATTAGTTTATTGTCTACATCTTCCCTACATTATAATTAATTGATTATTCTCTGGAGATCTGCCTTGAAGTAATATTGTCCAGGCAGCAAAACTAAATCAAATGTTTGTTTTATCTCTATTACATACAAACAAATGTATTTTTCCATACTAGGTGAAAAGAAATTAAGGTAAACACTATAATTTTCATTAAAAACCCAATTCACTTTTGGAATTTTTGGTACATGTGAAACAAATACTACACTGTAACTGGACTCACTGCAGTCCCCAGTACAGCAGAGTCCACCCTTGCAGAGCGTTGAGAGGAGTCTGTGAGGGCCCAGAAGCTGCACTGCACTGGAAGTGAAAGCTGCTGGTCAGCATCCTCACCATATTTCTTCCCTGGGATGAACACAGATACTGTGCGGCTCTCCAGAACTAAGGAAACACGTTTTGTTTTTTTAAAAAGAAAAATTTATTTAATACACAATCCTTATTTAAGAGCTGACAGTAACCTTAACTCTAAATTAACTACTTTGGTACTATACCTGACTGAATGTAATCCAACTTATCCTTTCTGTAAAAGCCGAGATCTCCCAACATACAAATGCCCCCAGTGGCAAGCAAGGCAGAACCAGCATGGATGTTAGCAGTACCTGCTCCATGCTCATCCCGTGTGAGAGAAGCAAACATCTCCCCTGAGGCCTGATGCCTGACCCCACGACATGCCAAATTCAAGCTGTATGCCATTAGTCTAGCACAAAGAGGTAAGGAGAGTAATTAAAACTAAGTTTCATATCTAGCAGATCTAATTAAGATACATCAACTTTTGTAATTCAGCTCGCTTAACATTATTTTACCTGTCAACTATGAGTGTGTCAGTTGTGACAACAAGAAGATCCAAGTTGTGAAACGCATCATTTGCATCTGTTTTAGTCTGCACTAAGCTGAGCAGTAGACCCAGCTTTAGTGAGTTGTACAAGCCTGGAGGAGCCACATCCAACCCAAAGCAGTGAGCTACAATGGCAGAGAATCTCCAAGGTGAAGAGGCCATGCCATTCAGCAGCTCAAGGAATCTGGCACTAACTTTATGGCAGTCTGTAGGTAGAGTTGTGAAACATGATAAATGTTTAAATTTGCTAAGACCACCTCACATAAATCTATTTAAAAAAAAGGAAAAAGGTAAGGACTTGTATCTGTTATCTGCCTACAGATAATATTTGAAGTTTTGACACAGGAGTTAATATAAGACTCATTGTCTTACACTTTGGTTCCCATGGTTGGACATTGTTAGCCTCTACACTCCAGGTAATGCTAGGCCACTGATGCACATGTGCAGGAATACCCAGCACTCTGTAGAGTCGACCAATTCTCATCGAGTTACATAGTTCATCTGTGAGTAGGGGAAATAAAACAACAACACTCAAGAGAGGCTGTTCCCAGCTGTCTGGTGATTATTGAAGAAACATGTATACCACTGACAACCTCTGCCAAAAGAAACAGAGTGAAGCATTAAGAACAAAGATTCCACTGTGTGCGGATTGCACAGCCAGCTAATGAGTGTTCCTTGCACTTATTAACATATATGTTTAGTAACGGGAACTGCTGTATTGAGTTCCTTCACAAGACTGGGTCAACAGAATATGTTAATCCTGAAGCAAAGATTTGCTAAACTCTCAGGAGTACTCATGGGATAATGTTATTAGAGGGGACAGAAACATTTAATATCCTACCACTAGGCACTACACACAGCTGTCTGCACAAAAATCTATTTATTTGAACTATCTTGAACTACATTTTTGTCACAAAATGAGCCGCATTTGGAAAACCACAGAAAATGAATGGCTGTCTTCAGTTGATGTGACTGTAAATATAAGCTATTCTAAACACTTCTCAGAGCTAGAAGTACAGTGGATGTGAATCTGGTTTTACAAACAAATAACACACTTAAATAGTTGGAGGATATGCATCCGCAGTACTTTATGTTCTTTAAGGCCTTTTTACCCAAGCAGAAAAGGTCAAGTGCTTCACATAGCAGGATCAACTGCAAAGCTATTTTGTCAAATATCAATAAAATACAACTGCAACATTTAGTTGTCATGCAGAATACCATCAAGCTTCCTGATATTCTAATGGGATTCATTGCTAAAGAAAAAAAAGAATATATGCTGAATATAATTAATTATTTCTTTGTGGGTACTATTTTTGTGAAGAGTAAAAAGTATTTTTCTAGATCTGTATTGTATTGTAGGAGCATATTCAATTCATGTGTTATTCAGCTATTATTTTAAATAAGATGCCTAGAAACACAAAGTCCAGTTTGCAAGAGCAGATCAGATGTGAACTTCCTAAGGAGAAATCATACTTTGAACTGTTTATATTATAGTTACTCTTATGTTTGAAATGAGTTTTTTGCAATATGCTTTTATTAATCTTGATTATATTTTGATGATCAAGATTAATAAATCACTATGCTACCCATGTCTTTAAAAGATACCCTGTAGATTTATAGACCCACCTCTTAGGAACAGGGTGACAGACTGGTATCTAGCTGGGTTTTGTTGCTGGCCTTTTAGAACATCTAGTGTGTTAACATGGACCAACTCCACCAGCTGTTTGTCTGTTTACAGAAAGAACACATATTCACATATAAAATAAAACAATACACAAATATTCTTGCACACTGAGGCACTCACCACCCAGAACTCTGAACTTCACATCCTCTTTCAGTTGGGAGCTGCAGACCAAACAGCTGAAGTTGTTTCTCACAGTAGCAGACTCTGTTGCTCCAGGTGAATGGACTCGGATGTGGTGGAAACCTAGAGCCAGCAAATGTATTAAAAGAAATGTAATTAAATGTACTTCCAACTTAATACTACTTGTATGAAGATAGCTAAAAAGTAGTCTGTGTACACAAATTATACAGACAATTGTACTTTTACTGTTACTATTGCGAGACAACATAAACAGGTGTGGATTCAAAATATTTATTGTGCATTAAACCTGTAGAGCAGAGGCACTCATCATCAATACAGAGGAACCTTGCTCCTTGGGTGTACTTTGTGACCCTTGTCATGGCAATGACTAAGCCTTCTATGGAGACAGGCCTCATAGGGCCACACACGCGTGGAAAACCACAAAGATCCATTGTATACTCAGGGAATGGAGGCAGGTGTGTGAAGTTCAGAGAGACATTCACCTCAAAAGAAAAGTCACAGACAATGTTTCAGTGAGAGCTGATGATTCAGGTCTGTCTGGTACAGGCATCTTGACAACTATTTCAGGTAATGCACTTTTTGACCTATGAAGGAATGCTGAATTACATAATGGAGGAGGTCCTGACTCATGCCTTTGTACAAACTGGTTCTACTTTTTGAAGTCAAAGTGCCTGCCAAACGACCTGTCACTTTAGTGTTACCATAAACCAGAGAGACTGAAGATGGTTTATTCATACCTGGCTTTCCGTATGTATTTTTTCAGTTAGTGAAAGTGTCTTTACAGCAAGGAAGCAAACCTTAAGGAAGAAATGAGTAAATGGGACGCTTAGAGAAAAACCTTTGCTACGAGACATTTTAGCTAAGCTAGGTTAGCTTACAGTTATCACTTACTGACTGGAACAAACGTGTTGCTCTGAGGGGGTCATGGAGAACACAGTGACCCAGAAGAGGATCCACTTCTATTACATCAGAAGGATTAACACTTATACAGAACCTGTAGATGGCTTCCGATGGCTGGAGGTCTGAAAGTGTGGAGAAATATTTAGCCAGTTTAAAATACGAACTTAAGTGTAGTTCAGAGGTTTTACAGGTTTTAGCGGCCAGTTGAGACCACACACAACTGTACACAGTACCGTTCAGAGGTTTGCAGTCGTCCGCAAGTTTTTTAAGGCCCCCACTTCTATCTAAATACACCAAAACCGATTCTTTCAACGATAAATTGTCAGCCATGTTTGATTAGAACGTATGAGCAGTTTTAATCAGCTGAAAAGTAGCATGACTACTAAAATATTCTAGCCGCGCAAACTCCAATATGTTGACATGACAACCGCAAGCCTCAAAGCGTGTGTATGCGTGCGCATATATATACAGGACTGTCTCAGAAAATTAGAATATTGTGATAAAGTTCTTTATTTCCTGTAATGCAATTAAAAAA
>JBAMHW010000020.1:13448120-13488722 GCA_037177495.1 Rhadinocentrus ornatus | reverse complement strand
ATGAGCTGCACTACCTGAGCCACTTGTGTGGGTTGTAGACTCCGTCTCATGCTACCACTAGAGTGAAAGCACCACCATTCAAAAGTGAAGAAAACATCAGCCAGAAAGCATATGAACTGAGAAGTGGTCTGTGGTCACCACCTGGAGAACCACTCCTTTATTGGAGGTGTCTTGCTAATTGCCTATAATTTCCACTGTTTTTTTTTTTTTTTTTACCAGCAGCTATATAGTGATAATAATAAAAGACTCCACAATGTAAAGCTTTGTTCCCTCTCATTTTTATTTTTTAGCAGTAGAAACCTTTTTATTACCAGCCAAAGACAAGTATAAAGGTTTTCTTCTCCTTTTTTATGCATAAACAGGGGTGAAAAGATAATAATAATAATTAAAAAGATAAACATTCATGAAGAAAAACTTAGACAGTTTCTTTTTGTGACCTATGAACCAAAATACTTTATTCAGCAGGCTCTAAAGTAATCCTTAAGCCCAGCTTGGTTAATGTGACCACTACATGTGTTAATGATGGACAAAGAAAAATCCAGTGAATTGTTCAAGTTTTTCAGACATCTGTTAATTGATTTTATTTCAGGGTTACTTTAAGGCTTTGTAAAGGCTCACTTTAGAAAGGACCAGAAATCACATTAATTAAGAGCAGCTGTATGTAATTCTAAAATATAGCATCTGTTATATATATTTATATATTTTTTACAAATACAAATAGGTAAAATATAAAGATGTTCTTCCAATCTAAATTTGTTTTAAGTGCAGTTTCTGTTCAGCTGCTTGCTTTGGCTTCATAGAACAACTTAATCCATCATACAAACTTTTCCCTTTAGCTAAAAAACAAAAACAAAAGGTTACACTGGTTAAGGCCACTGGAGACCTCATTAGGAATGTTTCATGTGAAAGAGTCATCAGAAGGTGGGGCATAAGAGAAGCCCATAAAGGCGTCATCTGCCTCCATAACACTGGCGTTGACAATGGAATGTTCTTGAGACCAACAGATGGAGTTGGGAACCATCTCCTCTGTAAACTCAGGGTCGAAGTTTGAGATGTCGCAGAAAGAGCTCTGTCAAAACATGGAGTAAAAAGGAATAAAATTAAGGGTCATAATAGTATTCATAGAACAGGAAAAACTATTTGTGTTTTTTATGTTGCGAACCATCATGACATAAAATCAGACTGCATTATCTCTAGTATGCTTTAACAGGAATAAAACAATTAGGACAAAATACAAAATGTATCATTAAATTAGAAAACAGCTTTATTAGTTGATAACAGAAATGTATGCAAGCTAGTACAAAATACTGCCAATCCCACCTTGTGATGCAAAAAAGGCGTCTGCTTAAAAGGACTATACTTGGAGGGAGATTAGTTAACTACACTGAACTGCATGTTAAACAAAAATTAGGAACAGGTTACAAGAGTGACCAGGAATGAGTTTTAACTTTTTTTTTTTTTATGAATGAATGAGTGAATGAATGAATGAATAATGAATTTATGAAATGACAAGTAAAACTTGAAGGCTTTTCAAAGATGTTATAAATCAGTTATTGTGTAAATACGATTAAATACAATTGATTCCTTCCTTCTCTAAACCAAGAAAATACAGTGAAATAAGTCCTAAAATTAGGTGCAGCCATGAAAAATACAAAAGTGAGTTCCAATGAAGGGACAAAATAATTCACTTACCACATTGGGTTTAAATGGGGGAGGGATTTTCTTCTGTTCAAGATCATTCCAGTTGATGGATGAAAAAAAGCTATGTGCTTTGATCTCTTTCTGTATGCAAAATAAAAAAGAACAAAAAATGTAAAATGTATAAGATAAATAAATTTTTGATATACATAAAAGAAATGACATGGTTTATCCAGGGAAGCCACCAGAGGGCACTCTAAATAAATAAAAATCTGCAAAACACAAGAGAGTGAAAGTGCATTAAATTAGGACTTACAAAGTCATCTCTTGATCCCAGTCTGCGAGTGCCATCTTTCTCTAGGAGGCCCTGGAGGAGAGACCAGGCTGTGCTGGATGCACCAGGGCGCATTACCAGCGGCTTGTGGAGAATGTTGTCATACATCTCTTGTGTGTCCCTGCTGTAGAATGGTGGCTAAGAAATGGAGTCAATTTTAGAAACATGCATAAAGAGATGATTTAATGATTCCAATATGAGTCATTTAGGAAAAAGTGGACAGAAAGTTAAACTCACCAAGCCAAAGAGCATCTCATACAGCACTGATCCCAGACACCACCAGTCCACTGTGTTATCATATGGCTGCTTTTTCAGGACCTCTGGAGCCAAGTACTGGGCACAAGCACACAAACATAATAAAATTGCATCAACTTTGACATTTTACTTTGAGACTTAAAATAAATCAGTCATTCCATACACCTTATTTTCCTGTCTGACAAAAGTGATTCACACCAAGCACTGCAGTATAGCCAGTTAAATTCATTCCTACTTATAAAATAATTAACACTGCCATTCCTGCAAACTACACTAACACTAAATACAAAACTTGTTTGGGCAACTCCAGGGTAAAATTAGTATCCAGTAGACATACAACTACCCATACCTCAGGGGTTCCACAAAACGTAGAGGTGGTATCTGTCAGGGAAATACCCTCCTTGCACAACCCAAAGTCCGTCAGGATGATATGTCCCTTTAAAGAGACGACACAGATGTTTTTAGAAAGCATGTGCCATACAAGCAGCTCATTCTCCACAGGCAATGAGGCTTTTATTGTTGCCAGGAATGTTGGTTGCAACGTAGCTCAGTCAGCCTCATTCACTGTTGCCTCACTTTTCCAATAAGGCTAGGCAGGACAGTCATTAGTAGGACCTAATCCAATCACACGCATTCTGTCCAGCTGCAACTGGAAATAACACTGGTGGCTCAAATATGATTGGAGAGCAATGAAACATGCGCTACAGTATACTGTACGTTATGATGTTATTAAATTAATTATCAGCTTACAAATAGACTTTCTAATGCAAATACAGAAATATGAATATTAGATTGTTAACACAATGTCTTATAAGATAAAATTTGGTGCATAACCATCCCAGAATATTTATGCTTTAATTGAAAAGGGACAAATATGAACTTACCTCATGGTCTAGAAGGATATTTTCTGGCTTTAAGTCTCTGGAAATAGATTAAAGAAAATTCAGTTTTAAATCAGGACTCTGCAGCCTATATGCATCACACACAGTATACTATGTTTTAGGTAAATTTGTAAGCTAAATGCCAAAAATGTGCAATTCTATTGATTTATCTTTAACATTTTTTTCCCCAAATAAAGGTGTATGAGACATGGTATATCCCAACATTTAACATGAATCAACCACCAGTATACCTGTAAACAATGGTGAGAGAATGCAGATATCCCAGTGCACATGCCATTTCAGCGATGTAGAACTTTGCTCTGAGCTCTGGAAAAGTCCGTTCTTTTTGAAGATGAAAGAAAAGCTGAAATGAAAATGATCCAGTTAATTTCTCTTTGGTTATTTATACCTCTTTTGATTTTATTTGATTCCATTTACATATTTTCCATGATTCAGAATTCTGGAAAACATTGACTGAAAAATGCAAGCAGTGATCCGATTTAATTTTTATCTCTGTAGTCATTCTGCTCAGGAGGCCAAGACAGATTTACTGGGACAAATTGTAGTTAGTCATTCGCACACAGTCACACATGGCAGCTTTAAAAAGGCTGAGAGATTCACAGAGGAAGTCACAGTCATTGACTATTATTTACTCTAAAAAAACAACAAGCAGCTGCATTGAGGTAATTGTATTTAAATTGTTCTGTATTTATATCTTGTGGTACTCCATTAATAGCGTAGTCATGTGAATAATTTCTGCATGATCACATGTTTAACAAAATTGATAGTACTCACTTCTCCTCCATTGATGAAATCCAAGACAAAGTATAACTTGTCTGTGGTCTGGAAGGAATAATGAAGTCCAACCAGGAAGGGGTGTTTCACATTTTTTAGCAGGACATTGCGCTCTGCCATGATGTGCTTTTGCTGATTGGAGGAATGAATTAGATAATAATCAAACACACTAGAATGCCTAAATATAAATTCTAATCAAAGTCATGTCTCATTGCCTAGTTACCTCTTTTCTGTTGAGAATGACCTTTTTCTGCAAGACCTTGACTGCATAATACTTGCCATCATGTTTTCGTTTAGCAAGGAAAACCTGTATCACAAGGAAAACAAAGCATGTGAAACATTGCATCAACACTGTTACCATGGTAATTCCCGATCTGATTCTCACTTCCTTCATGGAAAGACCAATGCATGCAGAACTAAAACTTGTTGCTTCCCCAACAGCAGGCACAGCTGAAGATGTTTCTAAACATAAATAATTTATGTAAATTATAAAAAATAAAAAAAAACAATCACTCAGGCAATTTCCATTTTATAAATCTTTTTATGTACTGTTATTATTTTAGGAAAGACGATGCTTAGATAGATTCACAAACTAGATTTCCACCTGTTTCATCATGTCCTTGGAATGAAGAGAAAATAGGTGGTTTCCAGTGTTGCACTGTTTACGTACCTTCCCAAAGCTCCCTTTTCCTATAACTTTTAGGAAGTCAAAGTCTGTAGGTTTGGCACTAAAACAAAAGTGACATGATTTTAATTTCACCAGCGTAAAAATTACGACTGTGTCAAGTTTCAAATGTTTAACAAAATGCACTACAAAGTACTGAAGCAGTGAACATACTGAGGATTTCCAGAGGGTCCCAGGTTAATGTTTCTGGAGGTGGAGCTGTTCTGTTGAACAACACAGAATCATCCAAAACCAGCCAGCAAGACACAATTAATGACTAAAGATACAACCTTTGTTACATTGGCAAAATAAGTTAAATGACTTATCTGTGAAATATATGAATACATTCTTAAGATGTATAAGTATGTTCTTTCAGTTTAACTTGTTTAAATATATAATAAATACATTTTGAAGTGTACAAATCTATTAGAAAAAAAGGAAGTGATCTGCAGAAAAACTAGCTATTAATCAGAAAGAAAAAAAACATACAGAAAAACTGTTTTAAAATCTTTTTTTGGTTACTTACTTTGTCATCTTCATCTTCAGATGCATCTGAAAAGTGTTGCATTTTGTCCATCAGCAGGAAGGTCCTCACATCTGGACTGTATAGTTGAACAGGAAACAAGCATATCAAGAAACAAATTTAAACTATTTAATTTTTTGGGGAAAAAAGATCACCAGTGGGTACACTTACTGGTTGCAAAGCTGAGGAAGTGGGACAATACTCTTAATGAACTCATGCAACCCTGCTCTCCTTTGCTTGATGAACTCTATGGGATAGATACATATCCGAGTGATGCTAAGCAACAAGCATGGACCAACATCATTGATATCAGATCTTCCATTCATGGAACTGTGTCAGGTTAGTGCAAACACTTACCTGGGTCAAAATTGTCTCCAAATATCCTTTTTGCTGGAATTTTCAAATTCATAGATGGAAACTGTTTTCTTAACTGGGATTTGAGACAAATGTAGAAATTGAGAAAATGACATAAGTAGGAAAAGTTTGTGTTCAAAAGTTCTTGTTTATACTAAATAGCATCCTGAATAGTAGAACACAATGTGGTAAATATGAGACTAATGCAACTAAATCATACACAGAATTTATCGTGTGTGATGTGACAATGTGTTAGATACCCCATTTAATATCAAATCACAATGTTATTATCCCATCACTCACTGTGGTATAGAGCTTATCAAACTCTGCATATCGCCTGAAGACAAACCATTCCTGCTGTCCAACAGAGACCATCACTTTGTAAACCTGGAGAAGATAACAACGGTTCAATTAAACACAAAGAGGAGTATCAAAATCTGATCTTATATTTATTTCAAAGCAGTAACAATTATAGACCCAACAAACTTTTACAACTGACTTTTCTGCAAAGAAAACATGGATAGATCCATTAACTCACTGTGTAACGCTTCTTCTTGTCCCTCTGTTCATTGTGGCATGGTATGCTCACATTCGGGAAACTGGATTGCTCCTCCATCTTAGGGTCTATCGGCTTTCAAAGATGCAAAATCAGAAAGTAATGAGTCCTCCAGGATAAGGCTTCAAGTATACAACTGGCCATTCGCCATGCTTAGTCACTGCAGCACAAGAGAAGAGAGAATAGGCTGCTCAGTTATTCAGGAAGTAAAACTTCAGACCTCACCACAATTAAGCCTTAACATGCTTAATTTCACTACCCAATCTGAGTCAAGCATGTACCATTTTGTCATTCACATGCCTTTAAGAACACTTCCCTGCAGCCAGTCTGAGCTATCCTTGTAGTCCTAAGTGACAGGACCAATGAAAGATAAAGATAGCTCCTTTCCTTCGTGTCTATATTCAAATATCTCTAGTTCTTAAGCAGGGTGCATGTTTACACCATCGGGTGGAATCATCATTATAAATATATGCATTTGTTTTTGCAAAACTTGCAGCCAGGCTGGTGGAGGGCTCCATGTGCTTGTTCAGCTAAAATAAAAGTGTAACTGAAGTGCAACATTGTGGCTGTCAACAGTGACTATTTATGTACACTTAAAATCTAGCTTGTATACTTTCTTGTATTTTAGTGATTCATGTAAATACGTAATGCAAAACTACAAAATATAATATTTAGCTTTGCTATGTTTGAAATAAAAAAAGAATTGCATTTAGTTCATTCACCATTTCCCCTGTACTCTTGTGCTGATTACCTTTAATGCCATAAACAGTTTATGAGCAGTTTTGTTTATTAATTAATCATGTTTGTGCACTATTTTAGCATTTCATTTACAATTTCTCTTTAGAGATGAATAAAGTAATTTTTAATAAAATAATGTTTGTTTGTTTTTTAGAAGTGTTCTCCAGGGTTGAAGGGGCTCAGTTTTTCCACCTGTTCTTGTCAGAATGATAAATAATTACTTGGCTGCAAGGGGTTAACTTTTAAGTATTACACTAGACGTAAATGACAATGTGATAAATAATGGGAGCTTAGCTAAGATTGTTTATGTCATTTACAACCCCAATTCCAAAAGAGCTGTGGCGCTGTGTGAAATGTAAATAAAAAAAGAATGCAAGGATTTGCAAATGTCATTGACCAATATTTTATTCACTATAGAACAATGAAAACATATCGTATGTTAAAAATTAGACATTTTACTATTTCATGAGAAGAGCACTTCCTGTGGGAGAGGAATGTTGTTCCATTCCAGTTGGATATTGGATTCTAGCTGCTCAGCCATTATGGGTCTTCCTTTGTACTTTGCCTTTCATGAGGCACTGATTGTTTTCAACTGGAAAAAGCCCAGCACCAGGACTGGCTGATCAGGGCTTAGACTCTGAAGCCTGATTGTTGAAGATGATGTGTGTGGTTTAACATTTTCGTACTGAAATATGCAAGGTCTTCACTAAAGAAGCTGTAAACTGGAGAGAAGGATAAGCTGCTCTGAAACCAGTATATTTGTCAGCATTAGGGTTGGGCGATTAATCAAATTTTAATCACAATTACGATCTGGGTTTTCAACGATCATAAAAATGAAATGGTCCGATTATTTTGCTCCTTCGCAGTTTACTCTTGTGCTGTTTTCAGTCGCAAATCGAGCGCCACTGGCATTGCTGCGCTGCGCTCTGCTGCAGACTCCTCCCACTGCTGCAGACCTCTCAATTCAGGGACTGTAAAAACTTAGGCGACGTCGCTTCTTCTCTATTCATTTTCTATGTAACTTGCGAGATTAGGCGAAAAACGCTGCCCTCCTCCAGCCAAGCGACAGGCGACATTCGTGCATGTGAAATGTGAAATTTTACACAGCACCTCAGTGTCTTTGGGATTGAGGATGTGGCTACAACACAACAGCATTTGTCATAGCTAATGGAGGTTTTAGTGGCTACATTTTACTTTTTTTTTTACCAAGAATAAAACTGTCTCTTCTTTTCTTCTGGGATTCAAAAAGCCTGATTAGAATAAACAAACAAAACAAACAGGCACTTTAAAAAGATGACAACCTTATGCTAAAAGTGCTTTTGCATTTAAACACTTATAGATAAAATCCTGTTGTGAGCGAATATGCTGGCGGCAACAGATAGGTCAACGAGCTGCACCATGACAACAGGCTCCCTCCTACTGGACAACCATTTAACTCACTCATTCCTCTGAACATGGATATCGCATCCTATTAACAAAAGCACAAATGAGTCACTCTCTGTTATCTAATTTTTGCTTTTGTTGTTCTTGATGTTCTGAATCTACCTCATATGAGAGGTACACATCTCTATGAAGCCTCCTTTGCATGCATTTATCTTCCACACACCCTCTGAACAAATACTTATATACTCAGTCACACACTGGCTCTCACACACGCAGAGTCTGTGGCATTCTCGCTTGGTATAGTGAAAGCCATTTCTAAACAACCTACCCGGGTGTCTTTAAAGCTGGAGTTACGCTAAAGGTTAACCATAAATAAGCCTGACTGCTGAGGTGTGATAAGCTCTTACAACTGTATTAACTTAAGGTCAAGTTAAGTGGGGGAACAAGGTTCAAGTTACCTGCAATAAATTCTGCTAGATATTATCTTTTGTGTTTAACTGGGGGTTGATTTTCTTAAAACCCGATTGTATATGATATAGCGCTGCAGCACCTCACTAAATCTCTTACACAAAAGCATATCCTTCACTAGAGTTATATAACGTCTGTTTTACAACAAAGGTCTTTGTCTGCTGCTCTGACTTGTTCATTGTTTGCTGGTTGTGAGGTCAGACTAGTTTGTTTAGTAGTTTTATCTGAACAATCTCACTCCTGTTTGTTTAGAACACATGGAAAACTGTTTTGTGTCAACTTTCTCTGTCTCTACATTGATCCTGAATGCATCCTAAAAGGATATGCTATTCTGATCAGTGGGTGTGTGGGATGGGGGGGAAGAGTGGCCCTCCTTAAAATGAAAGGGTGTGCAGTCGGAGAGACCTTCATGCCCTCCTTACAGCTTTTCTTTCCTTTTTGTTACTATTGTTTCACTTTCAGCCACATTCATTGAGACAAACCATAAAGAAACAAAACAGAATTGAGATGTTTCTTGAGAAAACTGCTCTTCCTCTTAAACATTTGTTTAAAACTGAGCTTGTGAAGGGTGGAGCAGAGTCTCAGCTCCTCAGTGCAGCTGGCCCAGGTTCGAGTACCGGCCTGGGCCCCTTCGTAGCATGTCACTCCCTGCTCCCCTGATCCACTTTCCTGTCAAACTACTGTCAAATAAAGGCCACTAGAGCCTTTCATTTCACAAAATTTACCAAGTCTTCTAAAAGCCTAATTTGTGTCAAAACAGCCCCATCAGCCACGCTGGAGGTCCAGTTGTTGTTGTTTTTTTTTTATCTGGAGTTTATGCAAAGGGGGCTGGCACGCACGCACACACACACAAATGGCTGGGCACTTCCCCGAGCAGTCCAACATCTGCTCCTGGTTTCATGGTCAAATGGCTCTGAATATCACTGGGTAGAACTTGCTTTTTAACATTCCAGAAATAGTTGTGTCAAAGGGGGAGATAACCTACTGCCACCTTGTGTAACTTACATTATGAGCTGACAATGCGACTCCTACTGCCGTGGAATGCTGCAGCTCACCACACCCACAAACACACGTTGTCAAGTTTGTTATTACGATTGAAATTGAGCATGAATTTGAAAAGGAACCAGGTAGTGTTAACCATATTCCCCTAGCACAAATTAAGCCTAGCATGCTATGCGTTCATGCCACAACATGAGTCAACTTGTACCAACAGGCACAAATGGGCTGGGCTATGACGTGGGATCAAAAATAACTTCTTCCTGCTTAGCTCAAACACACATCCTTGCCAGTGAATAAACTACGTCTATGTTGATAAGTGTTTTTCTTTTATTGTTAATTATTTTTGTGTGCTGCTCTGTATCACACGTGTCAATGAATTTAAGTTAGAAAGCAGAAGTGACACTAGAATGGGACATCTGACATGAAAGCTCAGCCATGCATGTCTTGATGCATATCTAAAACAAAATAGTGAGCATGCAAGCTAGAAAGGTTTGAGGCAAAAACTCATCTGTAACCTGCTGTAACCTTACCTAGGGCATGAATAATAAAGAGAACTTATTTCTAAAAAAAATAAAATAAATCACAATGTTTAAATCAACAAGTTCTTTTTTCAACTCTAGAATAGTTTAATAAATACATTTAATGAAATTCATTAGTATTTTCAGCTCATTTACCTTGTTTATATCAAAATAGTTTAGACATCTGTTACATTTAGGCTGAATGGCTATTAATGCTATTCTAATAAGGTAGCATCCAATTAAAATGCAACAGGCAGATCTCTGGTGGAGGAAGTGCAGCTGGAGAAGCTTGACGGGCATGAACTCGATCAACCCTGATGCGTGCAACCAACCTAAGATCAAATCCTTACGGTATAGTAATACTTTCTAGAAAACACATAGAGACTAAAGGGGCTGCACACTAACTTCCTTTTAGAAACAAGTCTGAATCAGTTTATGCACTGATAAGACCAGCTTCAGAATATAACTACAGTGTAAATGCCCAAGAGATGCAAACCTTAGCATCTCTGCACACCAGGTTTATGTGTAAGTTTTTAAACGCCTTTCCCTCTATAATCCTCTGTATGTATTGGTAATGGCTTTATGTGCTATATAAACAAACTACAATCATGACACTTACTGAATAGGCTGCCTGGAAAAACTGTCCAAAATTCCTGAAACCATGTTTTACTTTTGTTGATGTATATCGAATTTCACTCTAACTTCCTGTGAGGGATAAAGTTATAATTCTGCATCTCAGAATTATCACAAATGTCTCATATTCATAAAACAGATCCACTTGTAATGGAGTAAATACTGGCTTAATAAGATGTATTTTAGGCAGAAGTTGTAAAATATTGTCTTATCTCCTTATAATAAGAATAATATTAATAATAATGCACATGGAAGGAGAGATTTCTACATCATGATAAAAAAAGACTAACAAGTAAAGGATTGCAGTATGATTTTCACTTAAAGCTGCAACTTTTAAATTTAAACAAATATCACGTGCATAACAGGATAAGATTCTCCAGCCGAGGACAGGAGAGGAAAAAATGAGCCAGCGGAGGGAGGAGCTGCCCACACACAGACACACGATTAAGACAAGCACAAAATGAGAGGTTCATTATGCTCTAACCAGTCCCCCATGTGTAACACAAATAGTAAATATTACAATAGACACTCAAAACTGTAGATGCTTCACTGTGATTATTATGAAAAAGAAAAGCTAACTTAATTGCTTTTACACAATTTTTCGTCTAATAAAGTACTCTTTTACATTACCTTTGCATAGTAAAAGTTAATGCTATTTAATAGCTTTAACACATCGTTCTGCTATAACTAAAAGATAATACTGTATAAGTCCGGGATACGCGACAACCTGTTACTTCGGTACAGCTAGCCGGCTGCACGTTAGCAAAACCAGAACAAGGTAAATGTTGAACGTGAACATCACGTACCTTACCGGATTCTGACGCAGCGTTCATCTATTTTTGATTTTCCAATAGGGTTGTTTCGCGCAATGACATTTAAACTGTTAACACGGCAAACATATTCCCGTAACCCTTGAGGAAAAAAACTCAAAAAAATTATTAAACTTGAAAGAGTATTTTCTCGCCGCTCATGGACGCCGGACAAATGAGAGAAGCAGGAAACATCAGTCTTTCCTGGCCGCAGAAAGTTCCTATGAAATTTGTCACGGGACCGCAAAGCTGCAACTGCTGCCAAGAGAGACAAAATACACATTACTTCCGGTATGGATTTAAAAAAAGAAGAAAAAAAGACGATAATATATACATCTTTCGTTTGCACCGCACTGGGAATAGTTGAGGGGCTCGTACATCGATTAAAACACTCCGTGGCATGGTTAAAATAGTTTAATTGAAAAAAAATAATAAAATAAAATAAATAAATTTATACATACACACACACACATATGATACATTTACCCACTATTAGACACATTTTAAATTACTTTTTCATTAGTTAGTTAGTTAATTAGTTAGTTAGTTAGTAAGAGTAAAAATTCCATAACCCACATTTGTTTTATGGTCACCTCCAAATTAAGTTCTGGGAACCAATTTAAAATAGATTTCATTTTGTAATTTATGTCAGCCTAGTTTGACTCAACTTTGGCGGTTTTTCTAATTACACAAAGTACTAGGGCTTTTGTTTTTGTTGGTATTTTAATTAGTTTCCGGTATCGTTATGGCATGCTTGACATTTTTACATTTTGTAATGACAACATTGAAAAGTCAAAAGGTATAACAGTGTCACCTACAGGTAGAAAGTAGGACATGTCAAATATCTGTATTTTCAGAGAGCAAAAAAAAGAAAAAAAGAAAAAGAAGCTAACTAAAAAAAATTAAAATAAATGACTGAATAAACAAACAAACAAATAAATAAACAAAGGAACAAGAAGAAGGAAAATATGAATGCATTATATGCGAGTCCACAATTGGATTAATTACATTAAAACGATTAGATTAGATTAAGACGCATTTCACTAAAACCCCATTTTCAGCCAATCTATAAAGAGTTGGCAATTGTTACACATGACATTACAATCTATAGAAATGTGAAGGGGTACATGCATGTGCTTTAAACCAACAGCCATTGTTAGGGTAACCGATACTATCCACAAGATGGCGGCAAAGCATAGACTATGGAACTGATTTTCCGTCAACTCTAACGGAATTCTCCATGTTTTGTTGATGCTGTAACTGTTCTGTAAAATTATATGTAAAGCAACATCATCCTCATTATCTTAAATATATATCACAAATATAATGTGTCATATCATTAAGACAAATACATTAACCATATATGAAGGTAAAGCTTACAGCACTATTTTGTTTCGTGTATAAAATATTTATCAACGCTATAACTTGAATAATTATATTTATTTATTGAATAATAAAAGTGGACATACGTGTATTAATGTGTATGTTTCACGAATAAAAGTCGTTATGACAGCTTCATATTAACTCCTATACTGTCATTGAGCTTGGACGATCGTCCCAGTACCCCACTTTGACCCATCACGGTCTCGATGTTTTCATCCATTCAGCTGCAGAGGGTGACAGTATAGTTATCCAATTTAAGACCCGCCTTCTCAACCAATGATAGAAAAGCTTATGTCTAATAAAACCAATCAGCTACAAGCTTCTCTTCAACTGGCACCTATCAGTTTCGAGTATTGATGCCTTTTCACACAGCCCCCCATTCTAACCAATCAAAAGCGAGGCCGCCTGCGCAGAGGGCTGGGCGCGAGAATCGGCGGGATGGACAAAAATCATAACGCCATACAGAAGTACAGAGAGGAAAGATTATGTTAGAAACAGCCTGAAGGAGAATACTTAAAGTAGTGTGTTAGTACTTCGTAATATTGACTTTTATTATTGCAGCTCTCCATTTTTAGAAATACTTCTCTGAAGAGGACACACGCATTCACTTTTAAAGATGTTATTGGTAGTAAATAGCACTTTTACACAGAGAGTGTAACGTTAGGAGTATGTGCTAAATTAGCTTGCTGGCTAGCCGAACACTACCAGCTGGATGCTACCGCCTCTCAGAAGAAACGGGCGATGACAAGAAACGATTTATATGGATAGACATCTGTTAATGTGCAATTTTTTTAGAGCTGACAAACACAGGTTCGTCTTTGACAGCGTGCAATCATCCCACCGCCTGATATGGACAAGGTGAAATCACGCAGGTATGATCCTTGTAATGACAACAAGTCCCGTCTCAATATGTGATGCGTGCCATCTTTTTATACGTGCTTTTGTGCACTTACAAAACAGTGATCTGAGATGAGTTCTGTATTCATATTCTTTGTACAGAAAGGGTGTTACGGCGCTGACAGAGTACATGTGCACCTGCACAGTTATCCACTAACGAGGACGTATACGTTAGAATGGTACTTTGTAATTGCTGCCTAATAACCCAGTTATATGAAAGTAAGGGTAAATGGCGTGATATGTTATGTCAAGATGGATAGCACATACTTAACAGTGGCTATTTAAACACATGTTTATGTTGGCTTTGTTACTTATTATAAGGTATTTTGTTTTTATTGCATCATAGGCTCTTTGATTCTGCTTTCCTGTCAGAGAAAAGAAGCGAAGCCAGTGGGAAAATACCTAGAAGTTCCCAAAAACCTCAGAAGAATGTCAGAAGCCATGAGACAAAAAGTACCTTAGAAAATGAAACAGCTTCTGAAATACATAGATTGTGTATTCAGAAACAGCTTTATAATCAAATTATATTTGCAAGTATATTTAGTTAAATATTATAATAAATCAGATAAGTAAGTACCAAGTCATTTACTTGATGCCAACGTTATTTTCTTTTTGTTTGTATAAAGTTGACTTTAAAGACTGAAGTTTACAATTCAATATTTGTGTGTCTGTGTGAGTCAAGATAGAAAATTTAATTTAGTTATTACAGCTAACTAGTATTTGTGTCAGTTGAAACCCCAATTAGCATTTACATGTTACAATTTAGGTTTCTTATCTTGTCGTATTTTAGTTAAAACCAATACTTTGTTTCATCTCCAACACATATCCTCTTTGTGGGTAGTAAATGGGGCGATAGAAGAACTTTGGGTTTTGACCTGCGAAATCTATATCAAGTATTTTCAAATGTAATATTAACTTCCTCATGATTGAAAACATCTTTGGATTGCAATGCTACTGACTGAATTGCTGATATTTGTTGTTTTTACCGGTTTTGAAATATTCAGTTAAGACTTTATATTCTTAAGTATACTCAAGTTTACAGGCTGAACTGAATAGTAAGATGTTGTGTTTTTTATTTATTTTTTTTTTTTTATGAACCACTGGACCGTTAGGGCTTTGCCATCTCCTTGACCACACCCCGATCCAACTCCTGCACCTCATCAACACACCCACACACAAGCACACGGTCACAGTCATACACCTCTGCGAGTGAAAGAGTCCGTTGATGTGGGATCACTCCTTTCCATCAGTCACCTCACACCCCTCCTTGCTGCTCAGTCATAGGTCCGCACACTGTCACATTTCTACTTGCTCTAAGTGAGTGAATAAAAACCACACTTTAGCTAAGATCTACAGTATGTAACAGCTTTTGGGAACAGCTAGGGAATTGGCCCTCCCTTTATTGAAGTCTGCTCCACTACCCAAAGAAAATGTTGCAATGCAGCATATTTTATGCAAACAAAGAATACAGAAAATCCTACCGACCTTTTGTTAAATCAGTGATTTTATTTTGCATAGTCTTGGCTACTGTTTTGTTTACATTTTTTAAACTTGCCTGTATAAGTCCAATTACTCTATGTTTTTTTTTTACTAGTATTGATCCATTCCTCTCCTGGCATTTCATTCAAAACAATACCTTCTGAAGTCTCAGTGTAATATTGCTATGATGTTGAGAGTCTGTGCTGTTTTATACTATATTTGTAACTCTCAATTTACCATAGCCATGATCTCTAAAACTTTAAGTTTTATTTAAACAAGTGACAGCATCTTGTAATTGCTGTTTCTTTTTTTTTCATTTATTGTCTTGCCCTGCTTGTTTTTGGTGCAGCACCAGCAAATTAGTCAACCGCATCCAATAAACTCTTAATTCATGCTGTATTTCTGATGTTTTATTTAGTCTTTTATCCCCACACGCTAGTGAGATCAGTTTACCAGCAGCTGATGCAGTTTGCACAGATTATACTTCTTTCAGCTAAAGTTACAGCTAGAAGTAAGCCTTGTTCCACTTTACTACTAGTACTTTCTTAAAGTCCGTAATTATTTCCAAGCACAGAACTTTGCATATATGTGTCAGTTTCCAGATAAATACAGTGTAGATATTAAGTAGGGTACTGTTTTGGTATTGTAGGAAAAGAAAATTGAAGGTATCTTACAATACTTACACTGAATATTTCCCTCATCTTTACTTTTTTCATTTTTTCATCTGTACTTCTAGTACTGATGAGGATGAAGAGCTGCACTCCACAGATCCAGAGAGTAAAGAGAAGAGCAAAGATAAAAAGACACTGTGCAAAGTAAAATGGTCACGAGATGAGGTAGGTTTTTGGGAGATGAATATTAGATCTGGACAGAGTATTTGTAAACTACTTGAGCAATTGAAATTAAATAATTAGACTGCACATTAGTTGTACTCTTTTTAAGTTCCTGTGATTCACATAACTTAGAGGAATTTTAATAACTAAAGCTTATTTTGTTCATATATATATATATATATAATTAAAACCTTTTCATTTTCTCCTTTTTTTCCAATGTCACCTTATTTTCTTAAGGATGAAAAGCTGAAAAAGCTTGTTGAGCAGCATGGAACTCAATCCTGGAAATTAATTGCTAATTTTTTCCCTGTAAGTATCTGTGTACATTTCATTTAAAAAAAACAATAGTTTTTTTCTAATTAGGAAACTAATCTAACCCATGCCACATTGGATGTCCAGTCATGAGTGCTACAACTGGAAGGTTACACTCATTCAAAACTGTCAGGAGTCAATACAGCTGGTGGTTTAGTGTAATGAGGTGTTGCACTTTGTGTGTCTCTGCCACAGGGGAGGACAGATGGTCAGTGTCAGCACCGCTGGCAGAAGGTGCTCAATCCAGAGCTAGTCAAAGGACCCTGGACAAAAGAGGAGGATCAGAAGGTAAGGGGAGCTGAGAGTTTCTGTTCTGGACAGAAAGAGGGGTGACATAAAAAGGAAAATGATAGGGGACAAAAAGAGAAGCTGTTGGGAGTGTAGACAGTAGCTCATTCTGTGTGGGGGAAAAAAACGCAATACAAACACAGATGCCGCAGGATGCATTGCATCTTTTAAGCTAAAATAACTACACATGGCCAATCTTTCTTCCCGCCAATATTTTTTTTTTTTTTTCCCTAAGTTTTTCTTTTTCTACTATTTTTGTGGCTGTGAAGTAAATGCTCCACTATGTCAGTCCTAATAAAACATAAACTTTCCAAGCCAATATTTAAGTGCCCAGCCCTGTTTTAGTCAGAGTGAAACTATGAGGTATTTCTTAGCTCGTAGGAGTGTTGCTTTCCTTAAATGGATCACTGTTGCTGAAGAATGTCCAGAAAGATGTCTCTTTCCTTAAAGTGTTTTGACATTATTTCAGAAACACAAAGTTATCAATAGCAGCTTGGCCTGCCAGCAATGACATCACAGCATTTTTCAGCCTTGACAGACACAGTCACCAATGCTCTGCTGCTGCCACACTCAAGGTTTTCTGAAAAATGTTGCTCCTTTTGAGTTAACAAATTCTCATGCAAGTAGTTAGTGAATCTATTATATTCTTGTAGTAGTGCATGGATTAATATCTTGTAATACTTTAAATGAAAAAAGTTAAACAACTGCAGATACCCCTATATTGGTGTTTGTACAGGTTATCGACCTGGTACACAAGTATGGTCCCAAACGTTGGTCAGTGATCGCAAAACACCTCCAGGGAAGAATTGGGAAGCAGTGCCGTGAACGTTGGCACAACCACCTGAACCCAGAGGTAAAGAAGTCTTCATGGACTCAGGAAGAAGATCGAATCATCTATGAAGCGCACAAACGCCTCGGCAACCGCTGGGCAGAGATCTCTAAGCTTCTTCCCGGACGGTAATGTGATGTCACACAAATATATTTTTTTTCTTTTTGAGAGATGATACCAGCAGTATGTTTGAAATTATCCATTTATCCCCCAACAGGACAGACAACTCTATCAAAAATCACTGGAATTCCACCATGAGAAGAAAGGTGGAGCACGAGGGTTACCTGCAGGACAGCTGCAAGACTTTAACTTCCTCCACTAATGTGAAAAGACGTCACAGCAAAACTTGTCCCCCTACTCCAACAAAGCCCCAGCAGTGTGATCGCAGTCCTCTGCCTGTAACAGGAACAAACCAGGTCCATTTTTAGTGTGCTTAATATTATATTGTGAATTTAAACTGTGCATCTCTCTTTTTTACTTTTGTGATGCTCTGCCTTGTAGATGGCTGCTTATCCGTACGATCCTAACAGTGTACACGTAATGGACAGTCTTCCTGAAAATTCAAGCTTCTTACCAGTGAGTCTTTGTCAGTGTATTTCTATGCATGCCGGTTCAAAAAACCTTTCCCATTCTTTATTTCCCGAACTTTCTGCATTTATATGTGTAATTGCTAACAAATCAAGCAAATCAACTAGGTGAATGTCCTGTTATTTTCACCTAACATTAAGTAATAATTATGTGTAAATTTGTTGTTGTTTTGTCCCCTTTTGCTGATTTCTTAACTCTCTAAACTCTTTCCTTTCCTTTTTTTTCCTCCCGACTTTTCCTCCCTGACATTTGTTTATTCCAGCCATCCTGCCTGGATGATCCTGACAGAGAGCAAAGAATTAAGGAGCTTGAGCTGCTGCTTATGTCAGCAGAGAGTGAAGTCCAACGACAAGCGCAGTACAGAGGGTCATGTGTAAGAACACACGCCGAATGTGTGTTAGCGTAATAAGCCAGCATAGCCTGTGTGAGTTGTAGCTTACATACACTGTAAAAAGGTGCTAAATTTAACTTAAGATTAGTTACAATCAAATCAAAGTGAGAAATTAGTTAAATTAAACATTTTATTTTCTGTTGCTTTATAAGGTTGGAAAATAAATAAATAAAACCAATTACCCTAAAAAGATGGAAAATACGACTTTCCATAATGGACTTTTTGCAGTGTATGTACATAAACACATGAATAGCTGCACATGGTTGCGTATCTGTAGCCTGATTTGCTGCAGTGTTGCTATAGTAACTACTTTTCCCATCTCGCTACTTACTCAGTCTGGCCTCAAGCTGTGCTTGGTAGTCATCCCACCTCTTACAGATAATGTGGTTTCAAACGTGAAGCTGCTGCCTCATCCTCCTCAGTCTTCATTCCCACATCATACAACTCACATTCAGAGGTTTTGACTCTGCATTCTGTCCCTGTCATCATTCTGTCCCCACTGATATTCTTTTCACACTTGATTCACTGCATTGATTTATTGTTATCATTGACTTCTCATAGGAGCATTTACAAATTAGCCACAGATAATAAAGATAATGCAAATGATCTACCATACTCACAGCAAGAAATTAGACGCCATTTAATGCGACTGCTTTTTCTACTTTCTCAGAGTATGAAGTCATACCCAGCCTGGTCAGACAGTGTCAGTGTGTCAGATGACACATTGACTACAAATAACAGCAGCCTGGAGGAGCAAGCAGAAAGAGTATCCTGGAGAGGTTCTGAGATCTCTGCAGGGCCCCCAGCACAACTTCCTGTCTCTCCAAGCAAGTTCATGGCTGTAGAAGCCAGCACTGTGCTTTCTAACCTGCAGACCATCCCAGAGTTTGCAGAGACCATGGAGCTCATTGATGCAGTGAGTAACAGAAGCAAATCAGGATGAATTTATCACCAACATTAGAATTTATTAAAGGTCTACCGTAGATGTCATTTGCTCTGCAGGATCCTGCTGCATGGAGCGATGTGACCAGTTTTGATATGTCAGAGACAGCAACACCGCCCAGGCACAACCAGGCAGGCTACACCACTCTCCTTCAAGAGAGGACAGTTTACAACCCAATGAACTACACAGTCAACACGCCCACTGCCATCTCAGCCATTGACAGGAACTGTGATCCATATGGTATGGGAAGTGTTACCACCCTGACACCCATCAGTTCATCCAAACCTACCCAAGCGTCCATAGGGAGAAGAAGAGAGCGGGGAGAACCTTTGTCTGATAGGACCTGCTCTTCCTTCTTGGAGAATATCTCAAACTCACCCAAGAAAACGCCCAAAAAGTCACAACCATTCACCCCATCCCGAGTAAATGAAACCTGTTTTTCTTTTTTAACACACTGTAATCTGTACCTGGGATTACTACATCATCTTACAACTGGTGTGCTAATATCACATTGGCTATATAGCTAATTTAAAATGTCTATCCGTCTTCCCAGTTCTGCAACGTATCTGGGGCAGAGCACCTCAATCTAGATGATCCCACCCTCACCTCAACTCCTGTGTGTGGTCAAAGGTGCCTCCTCAACACGCCCCTCCACAAAGAAACCACACCTAAGCAACAGAAAGAGAATGATGGGTAAATTTTAAAAAAAGGTTAGCTAGAAAATGTCATTGTTTGGAGAAAATTAGTTCAATGCTATTATCAATTGTCCAGTTCCAGGACACCTAAATTCCATAAGAATGTTGCAATCCCAACCCCGAGAACACCAACTCCCTTCAAAAATGCTTTGGCTGCCCAGGAGAAAATGCATGGTCCACTGAAGATGGAGGTAGAGTGTTAATTTTTTTTTCTTTTTTCTTCTTCTTTCATGTGAGCAATTGATTTTACAGCTGTTTGTGCTTTGTCTGTGTTTTGTAGCCACAGCCCCTGGCATTTCTAGAACAGGACATTCGAGAGGTTCTGAAGCAAGAGACTGGTACAGACATCTTCAACAAAACTGATTTTCATCCACAACACAGAGCATGGAAACATAATGTACGTAAACCTCCAAACCTTATTATCTCTTCTATACTATCTGCTATCTGCACTTATCATTTTTGGCTAACATTTCAAATTATTTTAAAAGACAGAATTGTGCTAATCTAAAATGTATAACAAATTTGGAAATTTTTTATTTTAGTTGGATGGTCCAGCTAGAAAAGTGCGCAAATCTCTTGTGCTAGATCTTTGGGATAAAGACAACATTGATGTCCAACTCTTCCATGAGCAGCTCAACAATGCACAGGTAAATCACAATGCCTCAAATCACAGCTTCGCATCCCGGAACTTGGTCCAAAAAATAACTTGTCTCAAAAGGCTGCACAGTGACTAACAGTACTGGGATTTGCTTGTAACTGGAAAGTAACAGGTTGATCATCCACACATGTTTAAAATGTCTATACTGCCTCATTAAACTGAATACAGTAGATACTATGAAATTTAATACCGTATTTTTCGGACTCTAAGGCGCACTTAAAATCCTTTAATTTTCTCAAAAATTGACGTGCGCCTTATAATCCGGTGCTCTCTGGTAGTCACGCTTATCCCGGGCCGACATGGAATTCCTGCAGCCCAGGGCTGAGTAGCTGAACCATGGATCCCGGGTCGGCTGTTGCACTCCTGGCATGCAGTCCGCCCGCCACTCTTTCCAGGTTCCGCGGCGCGTCCCCTGCTCCGCCACTGTCCTTGTTACTCATCCGAGATCCTGCGACGCTTCCAATGTACCGGACTCAACCGCCCTTTGGTCTCGATCGCCTCTCCGGTCTCGGTCATCCCTGGCTTCAGCCGCCTAGCGGTCTCAACCGCCTCGCGGGCTTGGCCACTCCCTTGCTATCCGAGTCAGGGTCCCCGATCCCAGCTGTCTACCCCCTCTCTGTCACTCTGCAGGCTCTGCCTAAATCCCCTCAGAACCGCTGACACCTGACTAATTGGGCCCATTACTAAGGGTTTATTGGCTTCCAGAGGGTGTCTATAAAATCACTATAAAGCCAAGGTCTCAAACAGGTAAAACATGCAGTTAAAGATATAAATAAATCATATGCTAATTAAAATAACAGCAAAAACAAACAAATAATGCACTAATTAAAATAAGTCAATCACCCTCATTGGCCCCATCACACTTACTGACTTCTAACTGATTTTCAAAATGTTTTAGTATGACTTTGGTAAGCTAAAAAGCAGATTTGACTTATCTGTTTTGTTTTGATTAATGCACCTTATAATCCGGTGCGCCTTATGGTGCAAAAAATACGGTACATTAAAAAACATTTTTAATATATCATCTTTTAAAATTTAAGTTGGGACTAAGTAATCAAAGACTTAAAAAAGTCTACTAATTTTGTTAGTTGTCCACAATTTAGGAACTTTCACAAGTAAAACCTATCGTGTGGACGGATTATTCAACCATATGAACCATAAGAATAATGATCAAAATTAGAATTGCTAATGATTTGGGCATTTCCATCCATCCATCCATCCATTTTCTACAGCTTGTTTAGGATCGGGTTGCAGGGGCAACTGCCTAAGCAGTGAAGTCCAGACTTCTCTCTTCCTGGCAACATTTGCCAGCTCGTCCCAGTGGATACCAAGCCGTTTTCAGGCCAGCTCTTCTCGATGCAGAAGAGTAGGGACTCTACTCTCAGCCCCTCCAAGACCCCACCCTGTCTCTGAGGGAGAGCCCGGCCATCCTGCCGAAAAAAACTCATTTCGACCGCTTGAATACGCGATCTCATTCTTTTGGTCAGAATCGTAGATCGACCGATAAATTAAGAGACCACCACAGACTGATTCAGAGTCTGCATCACTGCAGACGCCGCACCCAACCGCGTGTCGATCTCCCACTTCATCCTTCCCTCATTCATTAACAGCACCCCAAGATACTTGAACTTCTCCACTTGGGGGCAGGACCTCATTCCCGACCCGGAGAAAACACTCCACCCTTTTCCGGCTGAGGACCATGATCTCGGATTTGGAGGTGCACATTGTCATCCCAGCCACTTCACACCCGGCTGCGAATTGCTACAGTGAGAGCTAAAGATCACGGCCCAATGAAGCCAACAGAACCATATCATCTGCAAAGTATAGAGACCCTATCCTGAGGCCACCAAACCAAATCCCCTCAGCGCCTTGGCTGCACCTAGAAATTCTGTCCATAAATTTTATGAACAGCATATGTGACAAAAGGCCGCATTGGTGGAGTCTAACTCTGATTGGAAACAAATCCAACTTACTGCTGGCAATGCGGACCAAGCTGTGGTCCTGGTTGTACAAGGACCGGACAGCTCACACAAGGGGGTCTGACACTCCATTCTCCTGGAGCACCCCCCACAGGAGTTTATTGTCAACTTGTCAGCCATTGAAAGAATTGTCACATTTTTAAATGAAAGATAAAAGAAGAGGAAAATATAAGCTGTTAAGCAGGTGAACTCATGTTTAGAAAGGAGATCATTTCATTTTCACAACTCCAACATTCAGTTGTCTTGGTTTCCAGTCAATGACTGTTTTGTTGAAAGAGGAGTTGATGCAACACAATGATGAAAATACTCCCTCCCAACATGGGGTTCCATCTATCCATGCGTTGATCCATCCGTCCATCCATCTATCCATTGTACCTGCTTGTTACAATACATGGTGGTGGATGTGCTAGCACTTAGAAAAAGGCAGTTATAAATAAAATAATCATGTTTTAGTTGTACCATCTGATTTGCTGTGAAACAGGTCTGCATGTACCCTGAAAGTTCTACAGCTTCTTAATACTGTCCTGAATAATATATAAGAAAGATTTCCTGTTACTTTGAAAATGAATCCAACACTTTATAGTAAGCTACTTTTTCTATATAATGTCATTTGAAGGTGTCAGAAGAGAGTCTCCTGACAAGCTCTTCACTGGTCACGCCAATCCCTGACCAAGATGAAGGTAGCCATCCTCTGACTTCTGAGAAAGAGGAGTCCTCCTTAGGGGTCAACACTCATCCTCAGCGCTTTACGAGCCCCCAAATGAAGAAGTTTCATTCTTCCAACAAAGTACCAAAGCTTACCACTTCACAGGTATGTTAAACCAAACTAAACCTGCAGGAAGCATCTTCATTGTCTTCTTTTGTGTTCTTAGTGGCATTTATAATTTAAAAAAGGGGAAGGTATGACAGTTATGACTACTATGGACTATCAAGTTAATAATTAAATGTAAATTTAGCACATAGAATAAAGCAAAGAGTGGATAAAGTCTGGTTTAGATGGAGTCTGGCTTTGTCTGAGAATGGGCTGCTTGAGCATGCGCTGATCACCTTCTCCACAGGTGAGTGAGTGGGAAGCAGTGGTTTATGGGAAGACTGAGGACCAGCTGATCATGACAGAACAGGCTCGTCAGTACCTGAACCCCTACCCATCATCAGGCTCTACCTCTAGGACCCTTGTGCTTTAAAGCTGTCCCCCCGAGACGTAAGCAGCACTACATCTGTCCAACAACTCAAACTTCCACCGAGTCCTGTCAGAGACAATCCAGTGAACCTTTTAAAGCAGAAATCCACTGCCAAGGACGTCCACGCAGAGGCATGGCTGCTGGTTTTGGTTTCAACACATTTCTAGGTCGCTTGCTCAGAGGTGTTTCTATTTAGCCTGTGATTTATTTTGACCATACATTACGGCTTCATGAGCAGATTTTTTTCTAACCAGTTACTACAATCAATCTGCACACACAGCAGTTGTACATCTAGAGTGTGTCACTTGGAGGGGATACTGCAGTGTTATATTGTTAATATATTGTTTAAATGGCATAAAAGATGCTACTAGTTTTGTATCTCTTCCAGTTTGTCTTACTAAACTGCCCCATTGTTGTCAGATAAAAATCACACATGCTGCATTTGTAGCATTTTTAACAACACCTGTGTTTTTTAAATCACACTATGGGTTTTTTTTCTAGCAAAACACATCCAGTAAAATATCAAATGTTAGCCATTATTATTAAATAATTAAATGATAAATCAAAATGTTTTTATGACTGGTTATACAGACATGGACAAAAAACAAACCCCACAATGCTTACTGAAATAATTAAATAAAATATATATAATTGTTGTTCATCAGAATCATTAAACCAAAAACAAAAAAAAAATAAAAAAGGCTAATTTAACAGGCTGGGGGAAGAATAATATAGCACTTTTATCTTTTGTTGCACAAACATTTGAGGCAATCACTGCAATCAAGCGATTTCTGTAACTGTCAGGTTTAAGGGGGTGACTTCTCCAGATGACTTGTTTCAGCTCCTTCTACAGATAGTCAGTAGGATTTAGAGCAGGGCTCATAGAAGGCCACTTCAGAATAGTCCCATGTTTTTATCCAAGCCATTCTTGGGTGTTTTTAGCTGTGTTTTGGGTCATTGTCCTATTAGAAGACCCATGACCTGCAACTTTCCAAGCTTTCTGACACTAGGCAGCTCATTTTGCTTCAGAATGTCTTGATAGTCTTGAGATTTCTTTGTACCCTGCACAGATTCAGACACCCTGTCCCAGGTGCAGCAAATTAGCGCCAGGACATTTACGAGCCTCTTCTGTGTCACAGTAGGACTAAAGGACATTCTCTCGGAAGCTGTGTGGAGTGTCATTATGCACTGTGGCAAATTCCAGTCTGGCTTTTTTTTGTGATTTGCTTTCACTAGTTTTCTTCTTTGTTGTTTCCCATGAAGTTCAGCGACTAACACTAATGTACCTTCACCTTGAAGTTCACCTTTAATGTCACTGGAGGTTGTTCTGGGCTCTTTGGTTACCATTTATATTAACATTCTCGTCAATTTCTCATTAATTTTTCTCTTGTGGCTACAACCAGGCCGGTTGGCCACAGTCCCGTGGACCTTTAACTTCTGAATATTATGTGCAACTGTAATGACAGCAACACGAAGCTGCTTGGAGCCTTGGAGCCTTTTTCTTTAACATGCTTGTCTATGGTTTTCTTTCTAATCTCCTAAGACAACTTTCTCCTTCGCTTTCTGTGGTCCATGTTCAGTGTGGTACTACCCATGTCACCAAGCACAGTCACTCATTAAATTTTGCAGAAGGACTAATTATAAGTTTGAAGACGCCTGTGATGTTAATCAGAAGACATTATTTTCATTCTTTTCTAAGGGTGTCATTACTTATGTCCAGGCCTGTTTCATTAGTTTTTTTGTTTTTTTTAATGATTCAATTTAAAAGCAATGTCTCGTTTTCTTTGGTTAATTCTCAGTAATTTTTTATTTATGATTACTTACTGACCATTTTGAATTTTTCTTTCTTTAACAGAGGGGTTGCAACAACTTTGTCCATGTCTGTATGTTGCCGACAAGTTTATCCAAGGTGATGTGAAGTTTTGAGGATGGAAATAAGACGCTGTCAGTATTGCACTAAGTTGATTTTGCTGCTGAGAAAAGAGCAGTGTTTTTAAGGGCAAACTGGATAGCAATAGAGACGGTATCTCTCTCACAACACAGCGTTTTCCTTTCCAAGGCCATAGAGTCCATGGAGACATCAGTTGAATGTATTTTATTGTAATGTACATGTGAAAGAACCTCAAACGTGGAAGGGTACATTAATGTTTGTTTGTTTTATTTATTTTCTAAAGCTCTAAAGCTTAGATTTTAATATAAATTGGACACTATGAGTTTTTTTTTCTTTTCTTTCTTTTAATTCCAAGTGTAACTTTGATTTTAAAAAAATAAGCGTAAAATTCTCACAAGCTCTAAAGCATTTTTTTCTCTCTCATTGCCAGTTTTCATATCACAACCATCAGCATTTGGTAAAGGAGGGTTTTTAACTTTTTATGTGAAGGCTGTAGATTTTATTTATTTAATTTCTACTAATTTATTTATTTCTTTAAACAAGAAAACCTTTAAGAGAAATTATTGAAAGAATTATATTGTCTTTTTTTTATCAACATCATGATTGGACAACTGTTTAGCTTCTTTTCTCCAAGTTAGAAGAACATGCACTACCACTAATTTTATGTTAATTACTCTTCCTGACCAGGCAAGATCTAGCAAGTAATCAATTTGTAGTTGTATGTGTGATCTTGTAACATAGAGATAGGACTTTTTTTAATCGCTATTAGGTAGCATAACTTCACCTCTGACCTCTAATCTTAAACAAATTGCACTTTTTACTCATTTGAATTTAAGCTTTTCTTTGTTCATTCTCATGAGGTAGCTCTTATGTGTGTGAGTGTGTTGTAGATGAGCATTTCCCCTTGTTTTTAGCGCTGACATAAACACCATGCTGCTTGATATTTAACATGTTATTTTCTCCTGACATGCTGCAGAAAAAACTCACTACATAAAAACCTTGCAATAACCTTTTTTAGACAAATGGGTCTGGGTTATAACACAAAATATCTTGTATCCTGCTGAAAGTCCCTTGATTAAGACCCCCGTTGTTTGACTCTGCATTGTAGTTAAATACTTGCATTATAGTGTAAAAGCATGTGAGCTTGGTGCGACTGAAAAAGAAATGTATTGCACTGTCTTCCATGTTAATAGCCTGATTCAAACTTTCTATAATCTGCACTACAGCTATAAATGATCATCTTGTATTATCTCCATTAGTTGATCCAGTATTAGCTACAATCTGGATTATCCTGCATTAAGCCTTTGAGTGAGAATAAGAAGGGAATCTTGTCAGGGAGATCAAGTGGAAAGATCAGGAGTATCTGGTACAGACAGTAGAACAACATCCATATAAGTCATTTATATATGAATCTGGTTGCTGAGATGTGTCTAATCTGTATATATTTGTGTCATGTTGTTTGTTGTTTTGAGTTATGTTTGTACATTCCATTTGTTAAGTTCAAGATATGTCTGTATGTTAACAACACTTGGTCATGTAGCATTGTAGGTTTTGAGGGAATTAAGTTCATATACAGGATAGTAACAGCTGTCGTATGCTGCTGAAGTTATGCATGAGCAATATTAAAGATGCTGGACTTTGCTTTAATTTACAGGGTGAATCACACATCTAACACTTGCGCTATTTTATGTAGTATTTTCAGTTGAAGTCATAACCAAGGTACCATAGAAATCCTGCCAACTGTGTTTGTAACCATGTACCTAATTTGGAAAAATAAATGCATATGTTGCATGACTTTTGTAGTGGTTCGGTGGTTTGACTTATTCCAGATTTGCAATTTTCTTGGTCTTTCTTTTTCTGCCAAATGCTCCTGTACAAATTAGTACATTGCCTCGCCCACATAATGAAGATTTCTGATGAATTTTTTTTTACATTCACAGCAGGCATTGCAACAAGCAAGGCTCTTGCCAAAAGTCCATTTCTTGAGTGTTTTTAAGTGTTTATTATTGGTAAAATAGAACTTGAGATCTTTCATCTTTGATCACATTTTTGCTGCTTTATCCCAGGTGTTGACAATCAAGCACATGAAAGCTGGGATTCACAGCCCATAGAGGTATTTAAACGTACTCCCACGTCATATATGAATATATATGTTGGGCACACTGTCAACTTGGCCTGGGATCCAGGGACACGAGCCCCCTCCATCATAACAAGAGGCCTCTCCACAGGGTCAGCTGCTGGCCATAAAGGGGCCCACTCACCCATGACTTAATGCCCCTGGGTTCCTTTGTCCTTTAGGCTGTTGGATTTACAGGCCCATTCACTCAATTGCCCCCCAAAATGGAGGGAGGCAAGGAACATGACGACCTGCCTTACGAATTGGCAGCAGTGCGCGTGCATGCAAACAATGTTCATATAAACACACGGGCGCCACAAGCACGCTATGTCCACTTAATCAATCTGCCTTCTCTTTGCTTTATTCATGGACAAGAAGGCCTTTTGTTCTTGGATGACTGATACATGGAGTTGAAAGATGTCAGGAACCTTTGCCTCTTAATTGGTTATTGGCAGCAGCCCTTCAACCTTATGTTTTCTGTATCATTTTAGAAGAAGAATATTCTAGATTAAAGTGGTCTATTTACACATGCTTTATTTATTCGTGCTTGTTTTTTGTTTGTTTTTTTGTTTTTTACTAAAAAGACACTTCTTACATTTACTGAAGATGTATTATGCCAAAATTTTACAGCTTCACTTCCCCTCTACCTCAGATCAATGAGTGCAAGGATTAGACCAAATAAAGTGTGCGCCCATTTTTGTTACTACCTTATGCACTGAAGACATGAAGCAGCGCCTGCAGGCATACACCAAAAATCTCCCTGGCCTTCCTTCTCCCAGCACACACTCCCACACACACTGTTTGCCTTTGTGTATGCTAGACAGCAGATGGCAACCCATTATAGGGCTGACGGAGCAGTCATCTGGCAGGCACCCTGTTACCCCCTCCTCCCCATCTAACCTCCCCCACCCCAAAGAAGACACCTAACACAACGCAGCAGGGATGGAATCTTTTAGGCGGGAGAATACACAGACTTAATAAAGGGTATGCATGCATGTGTGTGTGTGTGTGTTAAAATTGGACCCTTGCCTTTCTGTCCTAAATAGGTCACTGTTTCCACTGTTGCATGTGTCAGCCCCTGTGAGGCAGGTCAGGCTCACATTCATTTGGATTTGCCATGCTTTGCAGCACCATCAGTAGATGGCTTCCCTAAATTTCAATGGAAGTTTTACTTAAAGTTTTACTTTCTCTCTCCATAAGAGTGAAAAGTCACAAACCAGACTTATGCTGTATAGAATAGGCTCACTTTGTCTGATTACAAATCAGTGTTCTCAGAGGACCAAGTGGAGCTGTATCCCATTGTAACAGTTACACCCTTTCCTGTACAAGTCTTGCCTCCCAGTCACTGGCCCCAGAGTGACTGCCTCCTACTGCCTTCATAACAAAGGATTATACAACAGTGAATATCAAACAGCTGAAGGAGGAGGGTTTCCCTCTGGATGTCAAGGCCAAGGTTGGGATTGGATTTGCTGTTTGCATGCACTAGAAGGAGGTAACCTACAGAGATGCAGCCACTGGAGCATGCTTGGAGGCACCACAGATGATGACATGCAACTTCTGAAAGCTGCTTTGGTGTTGCCTGGACAACTGGCACAATCCCCGCTCTTTTGGCAAAGCTTTAGGCAGGCCTCAATTACACTTCCTTTCACTTCAGAGAGGTTTTTGTGTCCTCCAAGATTGTTAATAGAAGGGGCCCAAAGTATTCAAAGGAAAATTAACAGGAGTTTAGGTGTGGAGGCAAATAAACAGATCATGGCCAGGAAGGCTTTCCTATTTTAATCATCATCATAATAACTTAAAATACAACCACATCTGTACAGTGTATGCAAAAATCATGATAAAGAAACAACAGAAATAGCATTTCCAATGGAACAGCATCAACGATATAGAAAAGGCTGCATTTGATTTTCAAAGGGAATAAAGATTGTTTCATTGGTTGCTACTACTGCACACTTAGTTGCTGTAATTGTATATTTTCCAAAGCTTATGTCTGGCATTTGATAACATGCTGAAAAACTGGGCAACATTTCACCACACCCCCTCATTAGTGATGTCACAGCATGGGTTGCCCATCAGAGGCAATGTGCAGAACAGCTTCTGTGACATCCCTAATTGGGATGTTTACATATAGCATTTTAACGTCTTGCTTGTCCCTTGAAATGCAACAAAGTCGAGAGTGCTTGATGTGGCACAAGTACAGGACATCTAGATAGTCAAGATGTATATTTAGATTTCATAAGCTAAGCTCCTTACCCACCTAATCCCCAGTGCTGCACCAAGAAAGTGGACTCTGCTCAGTGGCCCAGCTCAAAGAAAAGGGCTTCTTAGTCACCCTCGAAGGCCCCGTTGGTGGCTCCCTGACTTTCAGTCTTTTTCCGGCACTTGGACATGATCCTGTGGAGCAAACTTGGAGATCTGTGTATCTGAGGGTGGGAGGCCACAGGCAGGGGCAGAGAGATCTGGGGCCTATGTGCCAGGAAGGGGCCCTCAGGCTCAACCTGGCCCTCATCCAGCCCGACTTCTCTCCCTCCACCTCCTCCTCTGCTCCCCCTCTTGAAAGCCTGTAGAATGTGTCCACTGGGGTACAAAGAGGAAATAACAAGCACAAAGGCTCTGTTTATTCCTTATGACCTGAATTCCACTGCTGGAATACAAGACATGCACAGAGCTGTACAGGGTGCTGCACAGTGAGAGTTTATTCATGTACATGCAGTGAAATATAATCTATTTAAAATATTGTTTGTATATGGCCCTCACTCTCTCACAAACATAATTAATCTCTTGTATTTGTTATAAGTGACAGCTATGAATAAATTATGTTAAATATTCAGAAATAATATTGATGTTTTAATATTATCTAATATATTTGGTAAATAGACCAAACAAAACAATGTATTTTCCTGTTGCTCCTCTTTGGCTCTAATGAGATGCAATGCAGTGAGAGGGGGTTGGCTTTTATGCTTATATGTGTGTGCGTGTATTTAGGAGGCTTGGTAATCAGTTTGCTTTGTTATCTAATGAAGGACGAGAGGGGCCACCTGTTTGGGGTGTGTGTGTGTGTGTGTGTGTGTGTGTGTGTGTCATTGGAATGGGATTTGGAGATGGGGGGATTGGGGAACATCTGCCGGATGCTGAGTGTGTATCTATGATGTGCAGGCTTGTTAGGGGGGGATGCATATAATTGTTGATAGTTGTTGTTTCTGTTTATACTTACTTTCCCAATCTAATGTGCTCACTGTCCCCAGCTGAGGTCCTGAGAGATAAACTCCTTCGTATGCCTTTTGAAGGCAGATTTGCCTGTAAATGCATACAAAATGTGTTTGGATTTTTTTCAGACATGTATAAATAGGAAAACAGAAACACATTGACTTGTGTTGATGAGTATAATGAGAAAGATGAATGACTGATGTGCATGGCAAGAGTACAAGAAGAGAGAACTATTCTCCACAAAGAACATTGCTGTCCTTCTGCAGCTGGCTAAAGATTGCATGGACAAACCAGAAGATTGTTGGAAAAATGTTTGTTCAGGAATGAGGCCAAAATAAAAACTGGCCGGTTGACATAAAGAAAATTTAAACAAAATGGAAATTTTGGGAAAATTTAACTTCATGCACACTGTGAAACACAGGGGTGGTAGAATCATAGTTTGGGTCTATCTTGGTGCATGTGGGCCAGGATAGCGATCAATGAATTCAAAAATCAATATATCAAGATTCTTTGCCAATCAAAAAGATTTTTTTTAATCAGTCAGTAAATATAAAGTATTTTGTATCACTTGGTTAACTAGATTATCTTTATCTACTTTTAAAAACTGAAACAAAATCCCACACAGACATACTGTATATTAAAAGTTATGTGTTTAAGCAGGATAAAGAGAACGGTAGATCTGCCCTCAGCGAGAACAGCAGCAGCATCAGCTTAGTACTCTCATACCGCATTACTGAGTACATCCAGGCAGCCAACCAACCTGGCTCAAGTCCATCACACATGAGGCGGGGAAGTAGCCTTGCTGCCCATCCTGCAGCTGCCCAAACCACCTCTCCTCCTCATGTTTGGACAGAACCAGGATGACGTCACCTGGAAACAGCTTCAACTCGTCTGGCCAGTGGGGCTTGTATCTGTGCACCACTACCATCTAATGGACAGAGGGAGAGCTACAGTCATTTCTTACCTGGGATGATGTATTATCATATACAATTATGAATTTGACCCTAAACTTAAATTATTTGTGGCTTGTTTCATTGTCCTCTGTCGTGGTTCAATCTACAGAAGGGACTGTGTGGATGGAGAAGATTGCATGTCAAGACTCAGAGATTAAGTGCTGTTCAGTGAAATATAAACCCTAAATCTGGGTCTATATCTGTTTCTTCTAAACATGTTCCGATGTGTTTTTCAGAGTAATTAAATAAATTAAATTCATAGTAAAACTGCAGGAAGTAATCTGATTTTATATAACATCAATGTCACACTCAAATCAGTTTTTCAGTATATATAAAATAAATATATTTACATTTTTTTAATCTCTTTTTCTGCTTAAGATCTACATAATGCTAAATTAATAAAGCACATTTTTATTTTTAAAAATGAATGTTTTTCATTAAGAAGAAACTAGAACTTGCCTTTTCAGCTTGCGCCCGGTATCGGTATCTTGCTGTTTAACCGTTTAGAGGGGAAATGAATCAACAAAAAAAGATTAGTGTTATCTCCCAAGACTGTAAATATACATGACAACACATTTATATACTGTAAGTGGGCATGCTTAATCATCCCTGCAGCTGCATCTTTTAGTAAATAAGCAAACCACAGGGAGAGAAATCAAAGCATCAGCTGGCACTGTCCTTGCTCTCACTAACAATGCAAATCATGTCATGCTAAACCACACTTCACTGCAGATATGATTCCACTCACCTTGTGGAGCAAGGACAGTGGTGAAGACTTCAAAGTGCTCACTGCTGTGCATGTAGATGTGCTGCATGGTGAAGATCTGACACTTGCACACTGACAGAGGCTCCTGCAATCTCTCTACACTTCCTTTAAAGAAATGCAGCTGACTAATCCACTGCAGCACCGACTGGAGCTGGACACAAACAACAACTCATCCTTCCCAGAATACAACACACACAAGCATGCACAGCACAATTAGGATCTCAGTTTATTTCAGAAACTGTATGACAATAAACAGACTTAATTTGTTTTAAAGGTTAAATATCACATAAAAAAAATCCATTTGCAATATTTTAGCTCAGCAGTGGGATAAAAAGTTGAGAGATCATTAATGGGCAACCTTTCTTCATGATGGCGTCTATTGTTCTTTGACCATCTGGTCATGTTGCAGGAGAAGTTTAGAGGCCACTGCCACAGCTTGCTCTGACATGAATAACAATTCATAATTTTATCTCATCAAGAGGGCTTGATTGATTTAGAGTTATTGACTGTGGCCCACTTTCCAGTGGCCTGGGTGAGCAGGGACAAAGATGAACGAGCTTTGGACGTGGTGGGGACTTCTCAGCAGATGGTGATTGAAACACCACCACCTCCCCTCTCCTGCTATGGTGTGATGGAGCTTGGCTTGTGTCAGTGATTAAAAAGCCTCCATCAATTACACTAGAGCAGTCACTCAGCCGGACTGTCATATCTAAAGCGAATACGTCTGCAAACATGAGAAATGCCTGTTAGAATAAGGTGACAATACATGCAGAGAGATTTTATCAGCTTTATTTCTATAGACAAATTTACATTTTTTCTTTTTTATATAACATGTAATCAATGTCAACAGAACATAAGGCTGAAATCATGTCAGGATTATTTAGGTGATCTGAGGAACAAGCACCTTTGTGTGGCAACTGAAAGAGGAAGCACCTGTAATTGGATGAGAAAACTAATTAACTTTATTAACTTTTGCTGCAGAAGATCTGCAACAAATCACTGCATCATTTTACCTGTAAGACAGTTTCCTTCCAAATCAGCCAAATGTGAAAATACATACCTGCAGAGAGTAAAATGCAAACAGCTTAAAGAGCATGGCACTCACTCAAGGTGGGTTTTTTTGGTTTAAGTTGTGTGAAAACACACTTAAGGTACAAATCCTGCTTTGTGAGTTATATATTACACTTCTCACTGCTCCTAATTCAGTGTGATGCCTCAGTTGGGACATGGAGGCCAAAGCAAAGCCCTTACATAACCAAAAACCACAGCTAAACCTCTTAGAGAAAAAACTCACCCTGATGCTCACTTCTTGGAAGAGGAAAATGGTAGAATACTAAGCAGCTCAGACTTTAAGTACCGTTAACACAATCTAGGACATGTTTGGAGAAATTATGCAAGACACTTAAAAAAAAATGTTAGGCTTCAAAGCATCAGCTTCTACCTGGACTCCGTTAATAATAATTTTTGATGCTGAGCTGAAATCAGTGGGGATGCTTCAGAACAGAGTTGGATAATAAGAGATGACATATATGTCAAATTTATTAGAAATGTTTATCAAACCATGCAACCCCTGCAAGAAAACCAAAAACATGGAGTAAATAAATTTAATGAAAGCATATTGAGCATTCACTTTCTCATGGAGGACCACAAAATCCATTACACCAAACGGAAAGACACCACAGTGATCCTGCCAAGAGAGGGCAGACTAGCAAAATATGTGGGCCAGGCAGGAATGGCATTAATTAAGATAACAAATAGTCTATCTATAACTCTGCAAGAGCTGCAGAGCTCCAATAAATTCCACAGCAAAGATTTCCCTGTCTATCCATAGACCTAGTTTATAGCTGCACACTCTGCCATTACTTAAAGTAATAATAATAATAATATATAATAATAATTATATTATATATATATATATAAATATATATAAATAGAGCAAACTTTGACTTCTGACTAATTTAAGGTGATGAAGAAGGTTGCTCTTGTCAAATAAAACTAAAACTAAGCTTTTGTTGTGATGCACACCCAGCCCCTCTGAATTGGGATTGTTTTGGTCGTCAAGACCTGGAAAATTTGTTAGAATTATATTAATGACAAATAATGCAAAATAAAAGCAAATTCTTGAAGATAATTGTTTAATTTTAAAGGATGTTGTTGATCAAATGGCACAAACCACCAAATAGTACAAATGTGCTTTTTTTTAAGGCACCATAGACACTATATCATGGTTTTTCTTAGTTTATTTTTCCTTCACTCACTTCATAGCTAGATCTCAAATTTAAGACAGTTACATATTAAATGTCTTCCCTTTACATTGGTCTTTGTTATGGTTCCTGTTTTACAAATTAGCAGCGCTACCAGCAGCGTTTTTATGCAGAAGTTATTTATATGCATACTGACGCCTTCAAGTTGCTTGATGTTGTGCATCACAAGTTACTAAGATTTATTGCAGTTGACAGTTTTACAGGCCATCACTGTATTTTCAGTAGGAAGGTAGGGGGGGGCTATCATGTAACAAGTGAAATGATCAACACTTTTTTTCTGTAATTTACAAAGCGAGTCCTCACAAAGGACCATCTTATTTTCAAACCTGTATAAAGAAAGGTTTGGCAGAATAAATTTCATGTATTTTTTGTCTAGGATTATATATAGTAATAAACATTGAAAACGTTGCCATTCTGATAATAATACAAAGTGAATCTTGTTTGATGAAGTGCTTTCCGTTTCATGTATTTAATGTTTCACATTTCAGGTGTATAACTAAAATCTTCTCACTTGAGTTTCTCTTTATTTACTTGCAATCCTTTATTTGCTTATTGACTAGATAGATACTGGGCATTTGTGATTGGAGGGAGACCAGGAAACTGCACAGCCTGGTGTCTAAGGTACCAATTCCTACTCTCAGAACCACATTATCAGATTGGTCTGACTGGGAGAGCTAGCAACATAACACCGATCTTGAGACAAACTGAAGCATCAGATTGCATTAAGAGTCAGGAGAGATGGAGTGTATAAAGCTTTCTTTATTAGCATTGAGCTTTTCTATCACATCAGCTTAAAATACGTGGGGTGAGTCAACATAATCTGTAATTAAACTAAATTTTTTCTTGTAGGGATGATTACTTTAAATCAGTCTTACTGAATGAATAATCTGAAAAAAACAAATTGTAAAAATGACAATGTCAATAATTTATTTTAGATGAGCTGAGACAGCAGAATTGCTTCATACTGAAAGAAACCTAGTTGTGCAGCCATGTTTGACTGTCTTTTTTCTATATATTCTATTCTACAGTCATTTGGCAGACGCTTTTATCCAAAGCGTGATATACACTACTCATAAAAATTTCGGGAAATCCAAGTTTCAGGTGAAATTTACAGAGATTGTAAAAAGATTATGCTACACTGACATATCATAAATGTAGGACATTTAATTATTACCATGACATGGTAATTCCTTCATCTCAAACACTTTATTGAAACAAAAGCTAACAACAGTGATGGGTATACCACAACATAAAATGTCAATTTCGCATTAATTTGTCATGTGTTTGGTGTTTATTTTAGTTTAACGATGTCTGACTAAAACAACACCAATTTGTCATTGAACCAGAGCATTACTGGTCGATTCATGGTTCAGACACTTCGTTTTGAGGTTTTTGGAATTAATCGCCTTGTTAAGAACGTGTTGTGCAATTAAAATATGATACATGTGCATTCGAACACTTTAATAAGTTAATCTGTAAAGGTTATAATCAATTTCAGGTTTTTGCTAACATCATACAAAAAGCAAATATCTTGAACTTTGTAAGAGTAGTGGAGTCATAAACTTTGTTTAGTTTAAGTCTTTATCTCGGTTGTCATTTATATATAATTACAGGTACAACCTGTGGGACTAGACTATATAAACAATCTTAGTCCATTTCTACTTTATATAAGCTAATGTAAACATGGTTGCCCACATGTTTATCTTTATTTTATTTTAAATATTGAAGACCTTGGACGACTCTTTTTCAGATGGATCCTTCCGGACTTGCATACCGACTGTTTGCATTCACTTTTTGGTCTTAATTTTTCACCTTGTTGTTGGTCTGCACATTTCTAAAACATTTTCAAAAAGTGCTAGAATAACACATTTCTACTGGGACCATATTTATTATGAATTTTTGACACGTAGAAAGTATGAAAAGACATTTATGAGGCTTAGAAAGACAAATTTGTATCACAGAAATATTTCTATCAATGCTTACAACATTCAAGTGTAAAACCAATATAACAATAATTGAAGATGTTTCCAAAATTGTGTATGTACTAAGTTCAACTGGTACTGGTTTTCTAAAGTTGGCTTAAATAATGTGTGATGGTATAGTGTCCAATTCTAAATTTATAAACAGATGCAACAGATACTTTTGTACATAAAATTAATATTTTAAATAATTAATTATTTTGAAATATGGATCCAAATCAGCTTGAGCTGTTATGGCTTATAATTGGAAAGGAAAACCAAAGACAGCTTTGACTTCTGATGCATTCCTTAAGTGTTTGTTATTTTAATCAAGCTTCTGTGATGCTGGGAAGATTTTACAGTTCAGTTCGTTTACATAAACAGGAGCAAGCACACAGATGTCACGTCACAGTTAAATGACTTTATATTGCAAAACAAATGTCCAGTCCAACTCTGCTCTGATATCCTCAGTGCTTCCCAGGTTTGCCTTTTTTACCCCCTCCTCCAGCTTTACCTCCTTTTCCTTTCCCTTTCCCCCCCTTTCCTTTGCCCTTTCCTGGCATGTTGCCTTTACGTCCTTTCTTCCCTCCCTTCTTGTGTTTGGCTGCAGCCTCCTCTCTGTCCTCCTCTCTCATCTGTTTATTCACAGCCTTGGTGATGTCTAATTTGGGCGTCTTGCTGCCAATGACCTGGAGAAGCTCCAGCTGCTTCTGCTTCTCGTTGGAAAAATCTCCGATGAGCGGCTCGAATTTCCTCTTCTTGCCTGTGTTCTTTGGCGGCTTTTCTTTGGACAGGCTCTCCTGGAACCTCCCGACAGATGCTGTGGAGGTTTTGGCCACACTCACAGCTCTAGCCAGCTCGTCTTTGGATTGCTGGGCTTTGGGGAGCAGACCCACAACGGGATATTTGCCTTTCTGCGCCCTGGCGATGTTTTTCAGCCTATTTAGCTCGTTTTTGGCCACCCTCTCCTCCTTGGCTTTAACGCGTTTGGCGAACTGATCCTCGTTCGGGTCTGCCTTCTCTGGCACCTCGATCAGCCAATCTTTCGTGCCATCGTTGGCTCTCTTATAGCCCCAACGCCTTCTCCATTCCTTTGCAGTTTCATCCCAAACCAGATTGGTTTTCTTCTTCTTTTGTATACCCTTTAGCTTGGCGAACTGCTCCCACTTAGTTGGAGGTCTAGGTTTCGGAGGAGGCTTCTCTCTGGGCAGTCGCGTCGTGGGCTCTGGTAGTTTGGCAACTATCGCCTCCTCGACCCTCTCTGTGGGCTGCTTCCATATTTCGTTAATGAGAAGCTGCGTGTTGTCACGAGCTAAGGACCGTAAGAAATCCTCCTTCTTCTTGACACTAAAGTCCCGGGACTCGATGCGGTTTCTGTCATATGCAAGCAGGTTCCCGACATCAAAGTCCAGTTCCAGTTCTTTCTGGACGGATATACTTTTCAGTTTTTCAGCCTCTTCTTGCTCCGCTTTAGCTAACAACTCCTCTACACTGCACGCTGCCATGTTGGTCTCAGAAAACGTTTAGTCCCCACGTGTGAATCAGAAAAACGCAGAAATCTACTTCCGGGTTATAGCTTGAAAAGGGAGGTTCCACTTGTGGCCACAAGAGGGCGGTATTGTTTCATCTCTGTAGGTACAGGGACACCAAAACTTCGACCACAGAAATGCACATATAGAATTAAACTATATCAATGCATATATACATGCAATATTATCCTAAAGTAAAACAAATTAAAAAAATTTCTTTTCCTTTTTTGCACAATATAGTACTGTAATACTGTACAAGAATATGTGCATTATTATGCAAGTGTTAAAGTAATCCAAAAAGACAGACCATATATACATTACATTAATGTAACAACTTTTGTCTGTAGGGGACATCAACGAGGCCAGCTTGAGACAAGATGATATCAATGTTGCCATCTGTTCCACTGCCATTAAAGACTCCATACAAATATTTATTATGTCTCATACTGTAAGCTGCATGCTGAATCAATGACCTATTTGTGGATACACATGTTAATTGAAGCTTATTAGCGAAAGCACAACAATGTTTTCTCTTCAGCAGATAATCACAAAAGACTCCATCTCACGAGTTGAGAATAAAAGTCTGAATAGTAAGTTTCCTGTTATGACAGCTATATCAGTTTGTGATAACAGTCAATAATTGTGGTTCCCTCTAACATAATTGATCTACATGAGGTTTTAAATTGGTTTTCTATTTTATATGTTCCGCAATATTTCTGTACCTGACCCAAAATAATAAAAAAAGGCTTAGAAACTGTTCAGAGTTTTGTTTTGTTTGTAATGTATTGGAAAACATTACAAAAATGTTGCTGATTCTGTCACGAGAGCTGTGGACGTGAGGCTTTAAGAGGCAGGAGGCAGCCCAGTGCAGGTGAAAGGGTTTAGTAAAGATAAACCTAAACTACATAACACAAAAACTATAGAAGGGCAAGGACATGGCATGGACTAACACACAGCAAGAAACAAGCAATGAATTGGTAAGGGGAGAACTGAAACCAATGGCTTAAATACATTAAAGGAACTAACGAGACACATGTGAGGTGAATGAACAAATCAGACCAGGTGAACTAATAAGCAGAAACCAAAAAAACACAGAACATGACCCTAAATACAAGAAACCAAGAACACTGAAACCAAACAAGACCAGACTGTAAAACTTTAAAGTAAACTAAGGAACAAAGCCAGAATCATGAAAGCACCCCCTCCCCAAGGGCCAGCTACCAGATGGCCCACAAAGTCCAAAGAAAAAAACGACGTCCAAATATGGTGGGTGGAGGGGGTCCAGAGGAAGGACCAGGCCCAGGCAAACAGTCCGGGCAACAAAGTTCAGGGGGCGGCCCGAAGGCCATGCAGACAGCAGACTGGAATCTGGGGACGGCCCGGAGGTTGAGCAGACAACAGGCTCCGGTCAGGAGTTCGAACCGGAGGCTGGGTAGACCTCAGGCTTAGGGCAGACGGCCGGCCTGGAGGGGCCAGACAATTCTATCATGAGAGCCGTGGACGTGAGAACCTAAATGCAGGCTTTAAGAGGCAGGAGGCAGACCAGTGCAGGTGAATGGGTTTAGTAAAGATAAACTTAAACTACATAACACAAAAACTCTAAACTAAGGGCAAAACAAATTGTGCCTCTCTATGACTATGAATTCTAACTGTAAATATTAGATGAACAAAGTGATTATCATTATCAGTAATTGTTTCCTGATCTGCAATCTTGAAGTTTCATGTTCAGCATATGGCCATCTACATGGTTTTTGGGCCAAAAGTAGCCATAACTGAACAAAATTTATGGAGCAGAAGAGCGATGCTGAAAGATAATTGGAGACAAATTAGACGGACGGACGGACGGACGGACGGACGGACGGACGGACGGACGGACGGACGGACGGACGGACGGACGGACAGACAGACAGACAG
>JBAMHW010000020.1:13434980-13446798 GCA_037177495.1 Rhadinocentrus ornatus | reverse complement strand
CCCTCCATGTTTCTAAGTGGGAGAACTTGCAAAATAGCAGGGTGTTCAAATACTTATTTTCCTCACTGTATATACATGCACATATACTGTTCAGTATACATACATAAATAGCAGCTTTTACCTATGTACAAATCTCCTCACAGACTTGAGGAAAGTCATATTCTTACATAATGACTTGAAGCTCTTTGAGGACTCTTTGTCCATGATGGATCTTTCTTGACGTTGGACACAGCCGGTATAGATACACAGATGATAAAGTGATTCCCCTGAAAGCTTAAAAAGAGCCAATAGGTGGACTGTGTGGCTGTTTTACAGACCCAGAATTACATCCAAGCTTCAGTTTTTACTATTTAACAAATTTCCTCCTTGTAATAAACTGAAAATCCCAATCAAATAGAGACATGCATAATTGCATTGAGTTTACCTTCCTTCATTTTATCACTGAAGTCATTTGCAAATTTATCAACCCAAATTTCAGTCTGTTTTACTCCCCTGTGCTGAACATGAAAGAAGAATAGTTAATAATTCAACAAGTTGTCAGAATAATTTGTCTTTGCAAACTAACACTTGTTGAAGTAGTTAGCTCTCACAAAGCCATTGGGATTTTTTTTAAACTCAATATTACATTATTTAATGAGTTGAGTATTATATCAAAGTCTTCTTTGGCATTTTTAATTTCTGTAAGTTTCAGTGCTATGACTCCTGTAATGCCTGCACATCATTTTAAAGTTATAGAGCTGTGATAAACTTTATATTAGGATTGCTGTTTGTGTTTACTTGAGAAATTAAACCTCTTGAATTATTAATATCACATTCCCTCACTCCATTGCTTTGTATATGGGTTTCTCTCATAGACCTGAAACAATAACTACTCTATTTTTACCCTCGGCTCCTCTAATTTGGGAGAGGGAGGGTAGGGCTCTACAACAATTGACTGGCTATCGGTTGCTCAACAGTGTTATTATTTTGGGCTCCACTAATTAAATTCATCGCCACACTTGCCATGTGAATGCTAACACTCTGACAGGCACAGAGATAAGGTCACAAGTGATGCTGTGTTTGGAGATGTGAAGAGGAAAAGCATAATTAGTGGCCCAAAGTCCCCGTCATGATTTAGTGAGGGCTATAAGGTCTTAGATGACGTGGACATATATAGTCTAAAATCATCCAATTTAAACATAGTCCACTTGTTAGCTGGCTGACTTCGTCTGCTGGTGCCATTTCTTGCTGACTTTTGATCCAGGGTGAATTCAGCCAAACAGGATTACTTTTCCATGGTGTTTTTTTTTTATTTTTAATTTTCTATGAGAGGATACATATACAGACCGGGTGAAGCTCTCTTTGAGCTGTGACCAAGAAGCAAAGACTTTCCCGCTTTCATTGTGCACATCTCCGTAACTTTTAAATGTGCTTAGAGGATAAGACTCAGAAAAAGTTCTTTTCATGACACATTACTGCTTTCAAGTGAAAACTCTTGCTGGTTTAGATTTCTTTATTTCCAATTCATTAGTCTCAGTCTGAGAAGCTCACCTCCTCCCCCACCTCAATTTGTGTCCCATGAAATAAAACTTTTAGGACTTTTAATGGGTGTTGACATTCTGCTGGTGTCTGAATTCTACCTGAGCTGTACAATGCTGGACAGGGATTCAGATATTGTATATAAGCCTTAGTAATAACTCAGAGAAAACAGAGCTATAATCTATCACTCAATGTGACATTTACAATATAACATAAGATTATTTCTTCTTGATGTATTTATGAAAAAAGGGGAATAATGAAATAATCACTGTTACTCATAGCCAAAAGTGACCTTTTCACAACTGTGTCATTGTCAAAACAACAATGAAATAATTAAAATGACATCATTTTTTTTTTAATTTAGTAATAAACAGTAGTTGCAAGTTTATTATGTGATGACTGACTTATTATTTCAGATGTAATTGCATGAACTGATCAGTAGTTTCAGGAGTTTTTAATCGGTTTTCTAGCTTGGTTTTTTTTGTGTAAAAAATGGAATTCGCTATGCTGGCAGATAAATGCATTAAAGTGAAAATCGAATATTTCCTTTTAAGATCTAGAGGAGCAAACACACAAAATATCATGGATGACTTTAGGAAAGCATGAGTCCTTCAAATTTGTACCTAACTTTGGTGTTTTGGTAACGTATTTAGTTAGATTCAACCATTTATAATATAAAAGAAAGAGAAACAACCTTATCAATAATGACTGTTTCTGTTTCTGAACATGTTGTGTTTGCAGCTTGTTCAGTCTTTAAACCTTTTTAAAAAAATAAGCAAGTTTTTAAAAAATGCAACTAAACCTTAAGACTGTCATTTTCCTATAACTTTTATTAAAGTGACCGATGAACAAAAATGTTTTTCCAATGTATTTGCTGATATATTTACTGCTCTTAGATACACCTTATGGTGCCCCTGGACACATCATCAGTGATGTAACCTAGGATCAAAGGGGGTTTTGGGTCTTTCAACAATCAGACCCCCTCCTCCAGGCGACCCAGCCAAGGCTGATCAGGCCCCAGCTTGTGTCCAGGTAGCTCAACCCTACTTGCCACGCCTCTCCCCTCTTGATCCACAACCACCTTTATAATAAATAAAAATTAAAACAAATCTGTTGCAACCAGTGCATTCAAAACATTTGGGAGAGAAGCAAAAACATAAATGTTCATAGAAAACACAAGTAACACAATTCTGAAAGATTCTACAATCAGCAGATTGATTAATGAAATTAATGATGAGGGTGCCAGGATTGGTTATAAAAGGAGCATCCACCAGATGTTTAGTCTTTATAAGTAAAGAGGGTCTTGGCTCATTTTTTGCTAAACTCAGCCAGAGAGAGAAAGATAGAGACAGTCTGGGGAAATTTCAGTTTGTCCAGGCGCTCCAAACCACACCTGGATGCAGATGACCTTTGAGAATTTATGTAACACTGCATGATCAGTACATCCACATGGGCCTATCCAGGGATTGAATGAGCCTGTGTGGCTGTGTTGGATAATTCATTATCACAAGGCACAGTTTGCTGCTGTATCTAGAAATGTAACCTCAGAATCGTGGACTGGTCAGCCTGCAGTCCAGATCTGTGACCTACTGAAAATTTATGAAGTCATTTATGGTCATTATTTTAGTACTGTCCACACTGTGTTTCTTTATGGTATTCTTCTCAAGGAGACCATGCATCTCGACACACCTTCTGGTTTAAGAACAGTTAAATGCAGTAAATGAAATTACTCTAATTCCTGTCTATATATCTTCAGCTCTGGACTGGATGATCTATTGGTTTATTTCTGGCATCGTCTGCCTCTGTCATGCATCCATAAATCATCTCAAATAGCTGCAATATTTGAATGTACTCCTTTGTTATCATAAATTAAATTTTGATACACGGAGGAAATGCAAAATGTGTAAAAGCTTTGAGATTTCTTTACATTTGAGATTTCTGTACAGGAAGAGATAACCAGAAACATTCAAAATCCAGGCAATAAAACTTGATTATTATCATCTATCTTCATTGTAAAAGACACCCTGACATGTGACAAAATGGTTGGGATATAAATACATACTTTAATCAGCTTTGCTAATTTATGATTTTTATGAATGAATACAAGTGGTGAATGGTTCACCAAGCAGGAACAAACCCCTGATGGGATTAGGTGGTTTGCATTATTCAAAGGTCTACAGAGCCCATTTCTGCTGCACATTGAGGCGATGTGTATCAAATGTATGCATAGTAAAAATATTCCATTAGACCATTTGATTTAAAACTTTTAAAGTTGTTTATAAAGTGTTGCATTTGTCATTATCTGGGGTTTTTCATTTAGGATTTGTAGTCCTGACATGTTTAGTTGTGGTATTTTGTAGGTTCATTTCCCTTGTGTATTGTGTACCGTTTTGCTTCCTGTTCATTAGCTCACCTGGTTTGATTTTCTTATTCACTTCACCTGTTCCTTATTAGTCCCTCAGTATATTAAAGCTGAATTTATACTTGCGTGGCGTCTGCGTATGGTAGGGTTGGTGCAGCTGATGCCTGTTAAACGTGCTCTCACACTCGAGTGTATGGTTACACCATCATGTTGCAGTTGCTCTTCCTCTGTAACCATACAAATTCAGCAGGAAGCTCCAGAAATCCTGAGACACATAATCACAAACCAACCAATCACAAGGGAGTAATTCCGCATAAACGTAGCAGAAGTGCATGTCGGGCTTGTAAGAGGTGGCCGTCGAGCTTCTGCAGACTTACATGGAGCACATGGCAGAGATGGCGTATTCGACCTTATGCAGACACTGTGTGAGTATAAATCCTGCTTTAAACCTCTTGTTTTTCAATTTCCTTTATCAAATCCCCATCGTGTTTCCTTGCTGTTTGTCCTAGGTCTGTTCATGAAATTATAGCTTTGTTCCTCCACGACACATGACAGAATGATCTGATCACCATGGACCCAGTGAACCTTGATCGTTATGAGGTCGCGTTTATGAAGATACACTTTGCCAAAAAGACTTATTTTGCCAGTATAGCTAGATCGTATCCCAAACTGGTTTCAGATGACAGTAGCAAAGAGAGTTGTGGCTCTGTTAAATGCAAACCCTGGATCCTAGACCTTCCGGGCAGCACTTGATGCGCTTGCTGACACCAAAGAGGACTTAAATGCTTGGCTTGAGGTCAGCAAATCATACAGTTCCAAGTTCATTCATGCCCTAGGTGTCTGCCTATTCAACTCTCCAGTTCCCTATCTACCCAGCCCACGTCAACAGTTTTGCCTAAAGCTCCACGGCCCACATTTCTGTTGTGGCTTCCAGCTCCATAGCCCACATCTCCGGTGTCGCCTCCCGCTTCATGGCCGACGTCTCCAGTGTCGCCTCCAGCGCGTCAGTGTCCCATGCCAATTCCTAGGTGCTGTCCAGTGCTTTAGCATCCCATGCTGGCGCCCAGGTTCTGTCCAGCTTTCCCACATTGCCTGCATCCCAGCTCTGGTCCGTGATACCTTCGGAGGTTTCTGTCTCCGTGGGGGTCCCTGGTTAGGAGACTTCTGCATACACCTCCTGAGGTTCCTGTCTCTAAAGGGTTCCCAGGTTGGGACGCCGCTCAGCCTTCTGAGTATCCTGAACAACTATCTCCTGTCGTCGTGGCCTCCTGGCCACTGTCCAGAGACCCATCTCCTGATGTTACTGATCCCAGTCTTGTGTCGTCGCGTCCTCTTGTCTGCCCTCCAGACCCCAGTCTCCTGTCAGCACGGCCTCCTGGCTGCCCTGCAGAACTCTGTAATCTAGAGAGTTTTTTTGACCTGACCGATCCCCGTTGTGTTTCCCTGCTGTTTGTCCTCGGTCTGTTTTTAGAATTAAAACTTTGTTTCTACAATCCGTCTGCCTCTGAGTCCTGTATTTTGGTCCACTTCCACCTCGACCCACGACAGCATTAGTCTCACCATTCTAGAGAAAATGTTGATCCAGAAAAAAGAGACAACAGAAACAAACGCATCACTGTGCTACATACTTACTGGTAGCCACCAAGATTTAAAAATCCCATAGGAGAAAAAAAGGATATTTATTCATGCAAAAAGTAGCCTGAGGCTTGAATCCTTCTTCTCTTTCCAAAAGTTGACCTGTTATCATCAAAGAAGAGATGAGAGTGCTTGAGGCCAAGGCACAGGAGAACAAAATAATCTCATCAGCACCATCCTGGCATAAATCAGACATGATTAGCTGCTGACAGTTTGCTTGTGTATTTTTAGTAGTTGAGTTATTACATAAAATTCTTTGACTTACTTGGCTTGAGGACAGAGGAGTTTTTTTTTTATTATTTTTTACATATTTTGTCAAGACTGAGTGGAACATCTTCCTGTCTGTTCTGTCCTCAAACAACATGCTGTAGCTTTTATAGGTGTTCCAGGGTGACGTCTGCATTTAGACTGAATATGTCGATGGGAATTTTTCTATTTCTTTCATGTTAGATATGCACATAGAGTGAATGTGTTGATGTATAACTGTAATAAATATGGCAAATAACCACTTCTCATTTAAAAAAAAAAAGGTGAATCAAAAACAAAAACAGTTATTTGTTTAAATAATTTCTTCTATTACTTCTTGGACATTATGTTTCTTTGCCAGATGGGAGCCCTGTATCCCCTTATGACCAGAGTTTAGTTTGCTGACAGTTGAGGTCATAGCTTTTATTGATCTGCTGCTTTTGGGACAAAAACACCATTTGGCTATGAGCAATGCCTCTCAGTTACCTGCTGCTCCCAAACTACCGCCCACGCCACGTGGCCAGAAGATGAACCACATCATCTGTTTTTTTTTTTCTGTTTTTTTTTTTCACATCATGCAAGGGAAAGGGACATCAGCAAGGGCTTGCAGCAAAAGTCTTTATTTAGCTGAACCTTAAACATGACAAGAAAAGGTAAAAGGTAATCCTGTGTTTACACCTTATGTTGTGGGAGTGTTACTTGGCTCTTTGGAGCCAGGACGCAGCAGTTATCTTGTTTGCAGATGACTGGAAAAAGAGTTTTTTTGTCCTGGAAGTGCACCCCCTCTCTGCCCAGTTGACACGAAAAACAATCCAGCTCCCCTGAACCTGGCCATCTTCCTGGACCCAGCATGTTAATGAGAGTCCTTGAGATATCATTCCAACCACATTATAACTGTAGTTGTTTGTGTGTGAGTGAGGGGAGCGATATGATGATGTGAGCATGTCTTTCGGAGAGTGTGTGCGTGCTGGAGTGGCTCTATGTCGGATGCTAGAAGCACACAGGGCCGGGTAGTGCCTGGTGTCATAGCAACTTGCAGAGGTCGTCCCTCAGTTTCGTATTCAGCTGCACTGTGGGGGATATTGCAGTCACATCATTGGTTATACTCTGGGTTTCTTGACGCTACAACACGCACCAAGTTGTCTCACAATTTTTTCACAATTGCAGCACCTATAGGGTGTCCCACTGAAGCTAGATTCAAACTTGTGCAGCCTCTGCACAAGTTAGGTTACTGTATCACCGCCGTATGCTCAGTGTGGGTCTTCATCACGTTGTGGTTGATCGGTTTGTGATTATGTGTGTGGGTATGGGATTGGGAAAATGTAGCAGACAAACTAATGTTTTGACAACCTGGGCTCTTGGAAACATACTGGTCCATACTCCAGACCACTTGGTGGCAATAATGCACCAACTAGTTTTTGCCAACTGGCAAAAAATATAAAGAAGAAGAACTGCAGACCAGAGATCAGAGTTTACTGAAGGCATGGAAGGGAGAAAAAAAAGAGAAATATGGAAAAACAGGTAACTGGGATGGAAGAGGGCAGATATCTTGCTCTTGGTTAACAATAAATGTGATTCTTATTACATCTCCCCTCACTCTGTGTATATAAGGGCAGAGGGGCTGGGAATGTTTATTCCTCCAAAGGGGGGCATGGTAGAAAAGTTTGAGAACCACTGCTGTAAGCAGATGCAGTACAAGTATAAATCCAGCTTACAATACTACTGGTTGTTAATTGTTTGGCGTTGGTACTACTTGAACTCTATTGGGCTAATGATCACTTGTCCTCCAATGTTTAAAATCAGATTACCATTTATTTTCTTTTGATAGTCTTCTTTTTGATAGTCTTTCTTTTTAGTCTTCTATTCTTTTTGTTTCCATTAAATAACATTCCTATTAAGCAAAAAAACAGAAACCATTCACCTAACACACTAGAAAAACTGTTTAACCTCTCCCACTTAACAACACCTGCATGACCGGCTGGTTGACCTTAAAAAACCCCATGCCAAGGATACTCAAAGGCAGAACACACAAAAAATCCCTAGTAGTTGGGGGGGAAGAAACATGGCTCTTAAAACAATGAGTAGTTTGATCAACAAAGCCCTTTTCTCCTTTATCAGCTCTTTTAGTTTGTATTTCTGCTTCCATAACACATTTCTGAAGGTCCCACGTTCTATTAATATTTCGTCAGAGACAGAAGTTAAAATGGCGGAATCACAATTGTTATGCAAAAAATAAATAACAAATTAAGCTGCAGACAATCTCTGCAGATACAACAAGCCTTCTTATACTTATCATAATGTCAGTGATTTGGGAAACACAGTCCTCCAAATCCTGTTTAAGCATATGGTGGTGGTGGGGGGTGGGGGGTTTCATCCAATAAGTTAGGTGCTTTTTTATGCTTGAATGATTCATAGGTCAAAGTGAAGTGGCTTAACAAGGTAAAACTTAAAAGACTTTCCGAAAGTCTGGAGAACCATTGCTCAATGCTGCTTTAAAAGAATACAACAAAGCCTGGCTCCCTGGAAGCAAAATGTAAAGAATTGAGAGGCTCAAGGCTTTTGTACAGAACTGTATGTCTGTATAGAAAGATGGTCTTCAAATATGAAACCATTATTTTCTTTGACCTTAATGCTACTTTTACTGAAAACCTGTATCTTTAAATCTCTCTCTCGTTCTTTCTTCTTCTTCTTTTTTTTTTTATTAAAAACCCTTTTGACCTTCATATTACTTTGATTTTATTTATTTATATGTGCATGGCGGGCACAAACACCACTTATGTAATGGCTTAAGAAAGCATCCGATATGGGTTAAACTAAACCATTGATTATGTTACCAAGTTAATATAAAAAAGACAGTCCATCTATGAGTGTAATAGTGGGTTGATTTGGCTCCCCAGTTACCCATGATTCAGTACTGTGCCTGAGGGCATGCTGTGGAGGTAAAGAAAAAAAAATAAATAGAAAAAAGACTGGAGCTGGCATTGCTCTGCTAGACTGCTGCACCACTTTCAGGGTGCAATCAGGATAGAGTTTAGGGCACCACATGGCAGAGTCTAGTCCACAATTTCCTTATAGAACTATATCCCTTCATTTCTTTTCCCTTGTTGTGGTCTGTTTTGTCTGTTCTTGATTTGGTCGGGTAACCTACTGCAAGTTAAATTTCGGTAAAAGAAATCTGAAAAGAAATAAACTGTAAAATTTCTTAAAACATTTATAAAAATCTTTTTCGTCCTCTGTCTATTATCTTGATAAAAATAGGCGTTGTAGATAAATACAAATACTTCTTCCAACATATCCCTGCCTGTATCATTCTTGATAATTAGTTCTGTTAAAATGAACAAATCTGCATGTGTAAAGATATTAGTCTTGAAATATTAATTAATTAATCAATCAATTCTTAACATCCACTATCACTGCCAGGTGGGTAAAATAATCAAACCTTGCTAAAGGGATAAACAGTAAATCTTCTCACAACTGTTCCCACTGAGGTATTGTTCTCACAAAACTCATTGCTCTCACTAATTTACTCCCCGCTTCCCATAGGAGGCTCTAAAACAACCAATTATCCCTAACACTATTAAGATTTGGCCTCAGTTTGGAAAACAATACAGTTCAGACAGAGCTTCAATCAATACTAAACAGTTACTTATTCTCTAAATAAGGATTTTTATGAAAAGTCTATTTTGCCTCCTTTTTCATCCCTTTCAGCTTAACAGCTTTTGGGAGTTGTCATCTCAAATCACTGCTTGAGTGACATCTTCTGCCTGATGCATTCCTCATCCATATGCGGCAAGTTCTTCACAAAACTCACTTCAACAATGCTGAACTGACAAGGATATTTCCTGATAGAAGCTTTACTGGAAACAGATGTCAGCTATGTCGTGCTCATCATTTGAATAAGTTCTTGACAGTTCTGCAGCTAAATGATTTTTTGTCAAATTAGTTAAAACAAAATACAGCCAGGAAACCCACTAACAGCCCTGTTCAATCTTCTCCTAAGTATGCCCTCCAGACTTTGTATTGACAGCCTTACTATCACTCCTAAAGAGAGAAAATGTTTTTATCTTGAGTGTCAATGTTTGGCTTCATCCCTAAGTTTTTTCCTCTTTTGCGATTGCGTGCTGCAGACTCATTAGTTTCACCCATGTTTAATTAATCTCCAAGTCTCTGGTTGCAGTTTTTATAAAAAGTTGTTAATTTATTTGTTCAACACCTGTCATTGACCTCAATGAATAAGGTCAAAAACGTGTGAAGGAGAATTCATCAGAGCAAAAGAACAGACACCCATAGCTAAAAGAATATGATTGCACTGAGGTAGTGCAAAAGTACTTTATTTGTGAAGAAAGACTACAAAATTATACTATATATTATAATAATATATTATGTATTTCCATTGTGTCTTTCAACACCATCCAGAAATAGAGCCTGAAATGGACAACAAAATTAAAAGAATCACCTCTAGTGGTTGTGACAGCAAATGCATGTAAAGGGTAAAACCGGGATCCATTATCATGAGTGTTGCATTGTAAAAAGAATCTATTTTAGCCCTAAGTAAGTAGTTTTGATTTGTGACCCTAAGCAAGTTAACAGCCTAAAGCTAACCAGGAAATGGCAAAAGATTGCCAAGTTTGCTAAGCATGTACTTGCTAGCATGGACATTATAAGTTAAACTTGGAAGAAAAGACTTGTAAAGGATGTCGGCACGCTCATTCTGTACCGCTGATTACAGATACTGATTTATCTGTACCCCATTACGGTGACATGGGGTGAGCTGGAGCCTATCCCAGCATTGTTTCAGGTGAGAGGCAGGGTACACCCTGGACAGGTCACCAGTCCATCACAGGGCCAACATATATAGGGACAAACAACCATTCATGCACAGGCTCATTCCAAGGGAGAATATGAAGTCACCAATTAACGAAACACGGATGGTGGACAGAAGCCAGAGAGCCCACGCATAAACAGGGAGAACATGCAAACTCCACACAGAAAGGCCACACTTGAACCTCCCCCAGCCGAGGCTCAAACCAGCAACCTTCTTGCTGTGAGGCTGCGGTGCTAACCACCACTGTGCAGCTCCCTTCACCCATTCACACACACGCACTGATGGCGGAAGCTGCCATGCAAGACGCTCACCACGACCAATCAGGAGCAACTAGGGGTTCGGTGTCTTGCCCAAGGAAACCCTGACATAAACTCGACTTGGCCGAGGATCGACGCGGCAACCCTAGGGTTTAAATTCCACTTCAATCCAGGTTAGATTGGTAACCCAAAAGAAAGGTCCCAACAAAGTGGGACGGTTCGGGTCGGATTTCAGGGTAACCTTCGCAGTTTTCAGTGTGAAAACACAAAACAATGTGTTCTGACCTGCCCCACCGTGACCCACATCCATTGGTAAAAACGGGGCTGTCCTCAATCCATCATGGGTGTGTTTACATCAGTATTTGTGCCAGAATGTCTATTTCTACCAGGTCTGAACAGGATCTTTAACAATGGTGATACTGAAAGATAAAATTGCCCTAATATCTAGTTTGACTGTCAGCAATCATATGGGCAATGGAGGCTCTGATTATTTGGGATTGTTGCATGTGCTGATATATAGCAATCACAAAAGCAAATAATGCTGTTCCTTAAGGCTAAAGTATTCCTTTAAATTCACCAGCCAGTCACCAGACACAGACGCATTATGGCTAAATCTCTATCACAGGTCCTTTTTGTTCTTTCACATCATAATCATGTTAAGGCTCCACTGGGCTTCATGACGTGTAGGGTGCCTTTAAATAGCTTGTCATTTTCTCATACAGCCTGTGGCATTTTTGTCGTGTTTGTAATGTTACCAGCCTCCCCAACACATGCAAAAAAAAAAAGACTTTTTGCCAAACTCTCAGTTTAATGTGTCATCCAGCCCCTCAGGTGGGACAGTTCAGAAACATTGTTTACTAAATTTAAATTTGATCTTTAAGTTAATCACTTTTGTGTAATTTCAGATTTTTTGTTAGCTACACACCTAGAGGCGCCTGTCAGATGTCCAAAAATCCTATTTTATATAAGTGTATA
>JBAMHW010000020.1:13402365-13425386 GCA_037177495.1 Rhadinocentrus ornatus | reverse complement strand
TGTTTATTTGTTTATTTATTTATTTATTTATTTATTTATTTATTTATTTATTTATTTATTTATTTATTTATTTATTTCTTTCTTTTTTTTTTGTTCCCTAAGGAGTGACAGACTAAGAAATAGGAGGCTAAATCCATACAATAGTATAACAGCCAACCTTTCACACTCTTCCAGGTTTTTGTTTGCTTTTCCTACTTTTCTTTTGACTTCATTTGGTTAGCATTACAGCTATTTGCTTACGTTACAGGCAATAAAACAACTTGGTTTAGTTCAGGAAAACATCACAGTTTGGGCATAAACATTTTATTTTTAAGTTGACTTTATGATGATTTGATGAAGATGATGATGTATTATCATATCAGAGAGTTAACATGCACTTGCTTACACAAAAAGGAAGTGCATGTTTGGAAATGTCATTAATATAAGTATGCCTTAATACCTACTTGAGCAAATGACCCACAGTGGTGTTTAATTTAGAATGATCTCCAAGACTAATTAAAATCAAGACTGATATTGTCATGTAATTTATTACAGAAAAGTTATAGTATCATGCTACCACACAGAAACACAGATGCATTATCATCACCATTTCACTTAACTTTTTAAACAAGTCTCGCTTTTCCCCATCTTCATCTTCTCAGAACAACAGAACAAGACCCCTGTGACAACGCGTGGGCTTTCTTGTTAGTTAGTTGGCTGCACCTGTGAAGGTGTTGATCAAATTCGTGCCTAGTGAAGCTTACAAGAGGTTCCCCATGCTCATTTTTTAAATGCACCACCTTATTAAACTCACAAGCATTTTTAGACCACTGAAATTCTTATTTTTCTAATGTTTGTCACAAGCCTTTACTTTGCATTGTAATCTGTTAGGGCCACAACACAAATAGGGATCTTTAATTTTTTTCTTTGTGTGTGGTGAGTAGACTTGAGTTTTCTCTGGTATTCTGTTATTGGTATTTCATTCTGGGTTAAAGAAAATGTATAATGTATAATTATTATTTTTATTATTGATATTATTACTTTTACTGTATCTGCTTTTATAAATATTTTATAGTTGTTTATCTCTTGTTTCTGATAATTTTTAAGCACTTTGGTCAATTTACTTGTTTTTCATTTTAATATTAATATTGATTATTATGTATTTATATATCTATGTATGTTTATATATATGTTTTCAATATTTTTTATTTTCTGATGCAATTTGATAGTGATATGATATGAATTTACATGGAAAGTTTTTATAACAAATTGCACTGTAAATAAGGACTATTTTGTATGGTATTTTTAGGAGTAATCCTCAGATTAAAAAAAAATATTAATAAACCTACTTTAGGGTCTCTGCAACTTTTATGTAGAAGGAGCAGTGATGGAGCTCAGTGATGTTGAGGGAACTACTGCGACATTTAAAACATGTTTGTTTCAAAAAACAGTTATTCATCAAATAAATATATAAACTAAGCTGTCAGTTTATGTTCAGAGTCAAGTTATCATGTTCAGTTAGAGCAAATACTATAATGGTATTATACTGAGACTCTAATCATTTAATATGTTTAACATTTAACATACTAACGTTGTGTGTTTATACCTAACTAAAACAATCTCTGATTTGTTGCCTTTCAGACTTCTTGACAGCAGTGTGCCTGCAGAGTGATTGGATTTGACAGCAGTTCAGATTTTTCTATCTAGATACAGATCCCTGTAGTGAAAGAGTGCACAGTATGGTACATATCTAATAGACAACCGAAGGGATGTGACAGCTTTATTTACCCACATGTCAAATCAGTAACTGACGTTATTTGTTTCTTGTTAAAAATAAGCAGAAAAATGCTGTGGATGATTACAACCAATGATTTTAACAACCTATGTTAGCAAACAAAGACCAGTATCCACCTCCCAAGGTGATTTCCAGTCTGAACCTGCTCAGGTGTTTCTGTCAGTTTCTTATCTGTTGCTTTCCCCTCTCTTCAGCGCAGCTGGATTAAATAAAGCCTGGAGATTGTAAGCAGGAAGATTGCTCCCTCAGCTTGCTGCCTGGGTTTAACAAGCCTTTCCCTGATCTGCATTGTTATTAGACCAAACATGTAAATGTTGTAAGAAGTACACAGTAAAAAGCCAGATAAACAAACATAATATAAACAATAATATATCAATAAAAGAAAAAGGATTTCCAAAAACAACATATTCAGACATATTGTTTGTGTCCTTTCCTGTAGGATCATTTAGATCCTCATCAAAGCCTAAATATTCATTGCTGTTGTAGCTTTACTAAATCCACTACAGAAAAGGAAAGAAAATATATTTAGTACCTTCTCAGTTGAAAAATAAAGTAAATAAAAGAAAGTAAAATAAAAAATATCAGCAAAAGGATCTTAATCAAGTTAAATTAAGGCTTCAGTTATGCCAACAAGGGCGATTATGCTACTGTAACTGCTCATATTATTCAAATAATGACTACAAATAACAATATAAGAAACTTCATGTCAGACTCATTATGTGTGCAGTATGTAGTGGAGTTAAATGCTGAAAATACTGATACCAAATTACATGTTAATCATTCTGCTGCTTTGAGAAAACAATAAATCTGCTCATTGTTTTCTCAGGATCGCAACCTGTTACTGTGATAAAACAAGCTTTTAGATCACGAGATGATAAAACTGAGCTCAAAAGGAAATGTTTCCTGTGTTAACATCCAATTTAACCATTCATTATTCCCACCTTGACATTTGGGGATAAAAACTAAGTGAAGAGATGCATGTTTAATTCTGTTTGCTGCACTGAATCTACCTGCTCTTGAGCACAGACAGTGATGTCTGTGGACATAGATGAGAGTTAACCAAACTCAGCTTCAGCCACATAAAAATGTTACAGCCACTATCACAGTACAAACAGATGCTGCCTAATGTTCGCAAACGTGGCTCAACACAAAGACCAAAGGGGGCGTAACAGGTCTACACTTAACTAAATTTGAGCAGGTTTAGATATTTGCAACTTTTTCTTCTTCTTTCTGTGAATGAAAGGCAGTGTTGAGTCCTCACTGATTTTTTTTGTTGACTGATTTTGGTGAGGAAAACCTGAGCTATTTCCATAAATGCTAGAAATGTTAAACATGAATAAAGGACAACTCAGTTGTAAAGGTAAAGGTATCTTGTGTCCTTGTAAGGTGTTTATCTGTGATTTCACTGGGCACTGATTGTGGAAGCGAAAAATTCCTGACTCAATTTCATTATCTTACTTACATTATTTCTCTGTGCTTACAGCATCAAAGAGTGTTTCTGTTTACATTAGCTGCGCTGCTGGCACTTAAATCTGATCTGCTGTATTGATAAATGCTTGGATGACCTCCCATCATTGCTGGATAAAGGTGGAGGGAGACAGTCAAGGACAGTTCAGTTTCTGGCACATCTTCCTATATGACGGTCGCCTTTTGCGCAGCTTATCCCAAGAAATGATGTCACACTTCAATCAGCCAATCACTCACACTGATGAATTTACTAGACAGGACAAGCTTGAGTGGTCATCTCCCCGCCATCCTTTACCAACATCTTCCTTCTCTCAATTTCCCACTTCCTCTTTCTCTCTAATTACACAGCTCCCTCATTGGATGCTCACTACGCACCTTTCCCCTGGAGGGTTAAGCTTGGTGCTGAAAGGTTTCTGACAGAGGCGCTTCAGATTAATGTGTGTATCTCTGTTGATTGATTCATTACATTAGTTTTATTCAACTGGTTCAGCAGATTGATGCTGAGCTCTGGAAGCTTTTAAATTACAGCCACTCAGTTGAATTAATCACAAAGAACAAGGTTTCCTCCAACAATGACGCTCTGACATAGTTAATGCTCTCAACACAACACTATATTTATTAAAAACATATTACTAATTGTACAGAGGTGAAAACACATTTCCAACTGAACTGTGGCATGCTTATTTTCTTGTTCTTCTTAAGAAATTGTATTTTGCTCGATTATTTTCAATAAAAGGATTCATATTTTCTTCTGATCAATGTTTATCTGGTGTGATTATCTCATTTTTTATTTTACTGTCACCATTGTGTAATCAGTGCCTCTTAGCGCCTCATTTAGGATCAGCAAAAGACCAAAGAGGAAACATCAACACCTACACAAACAATTAGAGTGCAGCAACACTTCCCAACGTACTGTAGAAACCTCTTAGTCATCTTCTGATCTTAACCAGATAAAAAGAAGAAAAAGGAAGACAAAGGATGAGTCATTTGAAGTGTTATGTGTAGCATATCTTCATTAAATAGTCCCTCACCCAGGCCTACTTCAAAGTAATGAACACCAAAATCAAAACTGCATTATGCAGCGCACAAGAGGACTTAAAAGGTTTGTTTGACCCAGTTTGTTGCTCATTGTGCCCTCATTATGCTATATTAAAGTAATTTAAATTCTGAAAAACAAAAATGCGTTTGTAATCACAGCAGACTTCAGTGCATCTTCACTGGCTTGGATCCTGTCTCATGCAGAACTGGACATCCATTATTATGTGTGCTAAAAACCAAATGCCCCAGTAGGATTTTGTGCACATGGCATGAAGTGGAAGCGGGACATTCCCTGCAAATGTTGATGAAAGACAGCACTTATGTAAGAAGGCCAGAGTATATTTTGGTCGTAGAATTTCCTGTTCAGAGGTGAGTATTAAAAACAAAAACTGAGTGGTTTTTTTTTGTTTTTTAGTTAAAACTAAAGTGGCTTGATTTTGGTTTTAAAGTTTGCTGAACAAATAATTAAATCACTAAAATTCAAACACAAAAAACCCCCAGTGTTTTCAGACAGGAAGTGATGGCCGATGTGGACGAATCACGGACAGGTTTTTTGGCTTAAGCGGTCAACAGTTTCGGGTCATAAATAGTTCTGCAAACTTTAAATCAAATTTTATTAATCCCATCTTAATGCTAAAATAGTTTCTGATCTGATTTTTGTTTTTTCATTTTAAAAACAAAAATCTAATTTAAAGCTCCTCTTTTCTTTATAAAATACTCACTTCTGAATCCAATGACCAAAACACACACTGACTATACGAACTTGTAGTCAACACAATGAAGCAGTAACCACTCAGAACTACAACAGCATAACTTTAATCAATTCCATCTGCAATCTTGAAATGTACACAATCTGCAGAAAAATTCCTTTGTTTGCTTTTATGTAAACATTTCTAAATCCACTCCAGGTTGCTGTTAGACAGGTGTGTGGCAAACATTCACAAAGACGGGGGAAACCAGCTGAGTCAGCCTTTACACATCTGATTGTTAGCTGGAATGAGAGTCGCTGTAGTGAAGGGTAGAGAGCTTTTTAAGCTTGTGTATGGCTAAGATACAAATCAAGTTTGAGCTGTTTATTTTCCCTGGCTGTCTTCTGTCACTTCAACCCATGTGGCAACTGTCAGTATCAATAAACATGATATAGGGACAAAACAAATTTTTATGTCCTGTCACTGGTTAACTTTCCAGCTGTATCAAGACTTGACCAAATAATTACAAATTATTCAAATGTAGTCATAAGATTACAAAGGGAAGGCAGCATCAGCAATATTGCTCAGATTAAAGAGCCTCAAACAGACAATTCTGGATAAACTGCATTATCAAAAAGAAGAAAATTGGTTCACAATCTTGTTGGAATGGCTTTGGCCTAGATTTCTCCCAAAACTGCAATTTCTTTATCACTCTGCAGCAGCCGGACGTTCGCTGCTGGACATGGTGCATTGGAGTGAAACATAACACTTGTAAATCATGTATCACTGAAATGAAGTATCATTTAACTGCATTAAATCATGCACAGAAGCATAACATTTAGTTTTTCCTGATACAGGAAAAAACCCTTTAAAGAGACACTATTTTATCAATATTATAAAACTTAGAAAATGGACTTGCTCCCACAGCAAACCGAAGATCTTCAATATAAATTATTATAGTGATGGGCAATCTATAAATAACCCATGAAGGCGTATCTGGGAACATTTTATTCTGACTATCGTGATATAGATATGCGGCATCAGTGCTGAGTGGGAAAAGTGAAAATAATTTCCTTTGTTGAAGTTCAAAGAAAAAAACGTAAACTGAAAATTCAAGGCTATGGATCCAGTTGAACAGATGACGTATAGCATTTCCAATCTACTTGACTTCATTAGATAAATGTCACATAAGCAAGGAAAGAATCATTATGTAACAAAGAAGCTAAATTGGGCTTTAATTCTGAAGTTTAATGATATAAAGTATTTCTTCATTATCAAATGGTAATTAAAAATAATAAAGAAAAAAGCAACAAAAGCAAAGTATATCTACTTCACTTGTAGTAACCATAGTAACCAGCTTGTAGCAATAGCAACACCAGTTATTGTTGCTTTGTATATGTGACTGCAAAGAATTGTGAGATCACATTATTTCCTTTTCCCCCATAAAAGATGGTCTAATTTTTACTAATAAATAGCCATTATATGAATACAAGTAAATTGTAATAAGCGTGTATAAACAGTGGATGGATGAATATGAATATTATATATGAATTGAAAATAAATTGTGCTAATTTGGATTTAATTGGATCCTAAATGTTAACCAAGAGCCTAAGTCCCCTTTAGCTGTTTAGTTTACATGACCTGTGATTGAAAATATTTACAGTTACATCTCAATAGATATTTTCAACACTAATACATGAAAAACTATCTTTGAAAATTTTTAATTTGAGCAAACAGGATTTGGTTGTTTTATCTTACTAGTTTAAAAAAAAATACTGTAACTCTGTTTTTCATATTCAAGTTAGAAGATAAAGACAATGATATTATATTTTGTTCTCTCTAGTTCTTTTTGAAAAGCCAACAATAAATCTTCTCTACAAACGCAGAACTTTTATTTCTAAATCTAGTGAAGCTCCTACAAAAAACTAAACTATTACACAAAGCCACGCCGTTGCACTCTGTGACTTGTTTCCGCCTCAAAGATGAGCAGTGTTTACTACAGACACCATCCTGGTGCTGTAAACAGCCACTATTGCTGCAAGTATACTCTTCAACAAACGCAACATTTACCCCTGTTTCAGTAACCTTTTGTAAAAACTACAGAGCACAGCTGTTCCAGAAAATTATTGAGCCCTTTATAAGAATAAAACCATCTATTTAAGACCTGTTTCAAAAGATTTATGTCTTCACAGGAGCACAAATGTGACACAAATGACAGAGAAAAGGTTGCGGTAGCAGACAGACATCACATGACCGGCTTGTTTTTTTTCATGTAATTTGCTGTAAATAAGGATAACAGTGAAACATCTGGAGGCTTGTGCCCTTTACGTGTATTCAGAGTGGTATGCTTCCACCGGTTTTTATAGCTATTTTATTTTTAAAATCTGCTTTTAGGGTCAAGTAAAGATAATTTTGCCTCCTTTTTAAAAAAAATATAAGTTTAAATTGTAATTTAGAAAGCTAATATTTAGCCAAAACGTCTCTAATCATTTCAGTTTGGGCTGTTAATCATAGTGTTTAATATTAAAAGCAACAAATATAGTTTTTACATTCATAATTTTATTTATTCGACCATTTTATTGCAAGATTAACAAACAGTGTTTGTGAGCACGCATGACGGAAGCATCAGATTCAACACCATCAGTCCTACAGGATTGACAGACATGGACAGGACAACCCTGGGGGACAGTTTTTATTTTCATGCAGGATGCACATACACTGCTAAGCTGCATGCAAACTGCATATATAGCCACAACACTTAATCTTCTGAAATTTTAGGATTTTAATACTTATTTCAGAAGCAACAGAACATTTGTATGTTGAAAGTGCACTGAATAATCCTTTAATGCAAATTTACCAGAGGGGATATCAATTAGCTTATTTCCTCTTGCTTATTCCATTAGTTTCTTTACCCTAAAACTGTCATGTCTGAAGGTTATCATACATTTAATTACTAATATCACCATTAAACTGGCAGAATATAGAGCTTTTTACTGTTTGTAAAAAATGCCATTTCCGTAAAATGTTCCACATCTTTTCTTTGTGTATGTGAGTGAAATGAAAGGCCATGCTGTGACTTTTAGAGTTTTTAATTTTATTTTTTTATAAGCAGTTCATCACTGGACAATAAACCAGAGAGACACCTGAGCTACTGAGGTCATGTGGAGCCCTGAGCTCTGCAGTCCCAACGATCATTTCCACTTCAACAGCAAGAGTAACTTTGTTAATTAAAATTTTGTATTGGTCAAAGTGAAACACAATCTTAGAAATTTTAGGAAAATCACACCTCAGTTGGCTGGGGAATTCTGTCCAGTGAAAAGCGTTTCTTCTCTCCTTGAGATCATAAGTGAAAAAGGCAAACGATCCATTGATAAATCTGTTACAATGTAGAACCTGTTCAGCCATCAGTGCTGTGAATGTTGTCTCAACAGCAAGTTGATGTGATTGCTGTGAGAAATTTGACTAAATACATTCTTGTATTTTCAACCTGCATGCCAAAGTGAAAGGTCACATTATGAGGAAAGATCCCAATTTACCAGGCTTTTCCCAGGAATCATTAAAGCTTTATCTAATATAATCACCTAAGAGAGTTGGCTCTAATTGAGGAAACAAAGGGATAAATTTTTAAGCCCAAGTTTCCGGTGTGGCGCCACAGTAGACTAATTCTCTTGCAGTGATCTGTTCGGGGACAGTGATTTGAAAATGAGGTGACATGAGTTGACCACAAGCAGTTACTCTCTCATCTTGTTGTGTTTTCTATTTGTGTCAGGCAACATGTGTTTCTTATGATGGGACCTGACACCTCCCCTGGAGGAGCATAGAAGATGAGGAGCGACAAAGTGAAGAGTCTGCAAGAGAAACATTTTCACACTGACTGCAAATTATGCTCTTATTCAATAAAATGCCTATAGATAATATGAATATGCACTTATTCTGGCAAAAAAATAAAAAATCTTGTACTCCATAACTACATTTGCAAAATTACATTTTCTCCTCTCAGATTGGTTGTCTTTACTTAAGTGCACAGAATCTACATCCTCACTTTAACCTCTGTATATGCTGTGTGTCTGGAACTTTCTTTTTCCACAAGGCGAGTGTCCATATAAAATGGCTTTAACTGTTAAGGATTATTAGGAAGGGTTATATCACATTGTTAAGGTTTATTTAACAAATATGCTGAGTTTGTGCTTAAATGGAAAAGTGCCAAATTTAGCTTTTCATCAACATATGTGAATCCATATCCCTATCAGTAATCAAAGGTTATTTCATGGCATTACTCTGTAATTGGGGAAAGAGTAAAACAGACAGAAACAAAGAAGTTAAAGAATCAAACTGTTTAACATTCTAATGGCTTGTCTGATGTTGGATTAAGCTTTCCATCTTGAAAGCGTGTCTTGGCGGTGGGCCCCTCTTAAACTAGGTGGCCAAGGCACCCAGTGCCAGAGGTAGTGACGTACGTGCGTGCAGCAGCAATGAATCACAAGAAGACAATGAGTCTCTGCGCCTGAGGTGTTTGCAAATGCTCACTCACTAAGTATAACACAGGTCAAATTTGGAACGCCTTGAAAATAATTATTGCAAAGCAACGTGCATAAATAAAGTCAGTTCTGTTAATTGCACTAAAATATGTCTGCTATACTTGCAGCTTTGCATTTTAATGTGTTTGCTGTAAGGAAAAGTCTCAGTTAGTTGAGGAGAAGTATGGCCATATAATTCTGATAAAATAAACTGAATAATAGATAAAAGCACATCTCTAAAGCTTGACTCAACCCTTCACTTCAGAAAAAGGTCTTCTTAGAATCCAAAAACCTCTACGTTTCTTTCGAACAAACTCATTCAAGGGAAAATGCCGGCAGGTGTGGCACCTATAGGCCTATTCTGAAAGCGAGGAGGTCGTCGTTTGTGCACGAGCGCGCACGCTCACATATGACTCATCTCATCTAAACTAAAGCATTTTGTCAGAGGCGTCCATTCACGTTACATCCATGCAAGAACGCGCAGACTCAATCTCAGCTTGGAGCGAGGCATTTATAGTGAGGGCGGCTATATAAGTCCACTCAGCATCTACCCTTTAAGTAACTATACTTGTTTTCTCAAAGAAGTGAAGGAGGGCGACATCTCGCCAACTACCCGACAACCTAGACGGCTGTACTGGACTTCCTGTACTGAAGGTATGGAAATCATGTATTTTACCCAAATTGTGAATCTTTCTTTGAGGCAAGCTTCTTATTCTCAGCTTTTCGGCAAAGTATACTTTTTATTAAAATTAAATTTCGTTTGGAGTTATTGGAAATCTTCAGAGAAATGCATTCACAGATAACCAAATAGATTTTTGTCTAGGGCAGAAACATTTTTTTAATTATTTTTTAACCTTTATATGGTGTTTTTTTTTTATTATTATAATGGAGCAAGATAGAATGATGCAATACTTAAACTTGAATCCATACCGAATCACAAATCCGAGTTTTTATTACTCGCAGATATTACTTATTACACTCCTGTTAAACAAGAAAGCTGTTAAATAAGAATTTGGGGAGAATCGTAAAATATCTTACAATAATAAATAAACTTCGGTACCATTAGATTTTTTTTAAAGAAAGCATTTTTAATAGTTGTAACATGTATTTTTGTGTGCGTAAAATCATCTTTACGCAGCGCATCTTACAGTTACGAAAAGACAACGATTAACCCAAAATGTGTCTTTTTATTCTCAGATTCCAGCTGATATCCTGACATGAAGCTCAATTTATTTGGTACCACCGTGATTCTGCTTGTTGCCTTCTTACCGCGCTACGAATGTCGGGCTATTGAGAGCCCTGGCGTTACCCTGCGCGTCCCAGCTCCCCAAACCCAAAATTCCCAACCGCAGCTGCCACAGCAGTCTGGTCCCATTCTGGAGCGCCTTGGAGAGGAGTATTTCATCCGACTGGGAAACGGGGACTCTAATTCTTTCCCATCAACGTCCATGTTTCCCGGCGGATCATCTGCCATCTACAACAGAGCATTACAACTCCAGCTGACGCGGCGTCTTTTACAGGGGAAAGTTGGAAACATCAGGGCGCTTATAAGCGGCTTCGGAGATCGCGGAGATGAATCGATGGAGAGGGGAAGAAGGTCCGAGGAACCGCCGATCTCCCTGGATCTGACCTTCCACCTGCTTCGGGAGATGATGGAGATGTCCAGGGCGGAACAGCTGGCCCAGCAAGCGCAAAACAACAGAAGAATGATGGAGCTATTTGGGAAATGAAAACCTCTTTCCAGTCCGCCAAAGATCACAGTTCCCCTTGTTTCTCTTTTTGTTCTGCATTTTCACCATCAGCACAAAACATGCTCTGCGCAAAATAGTGCTGCTTTCTCACTCTGTTATTTATAGCTTTAACCTCAAATTATGGAGCATAAACGGGCTTGATTTAGAAATGAGCTGATTGTACCTTGCCATTTTAATGTTGGTGTCAAATCTGTAGTTACGCTGTTCTTCATATTTGAGAATATCCACTTTTGGTTGAGACATGAATTCAATTGACAAAATTGATATTTTGTTTTAGATTATGAATCACTGTATTTATGATATTTGTTAATAAACTTATGTGCAACCAGTCATATTCTGTTGTGCAACAGAACGTCTTATATCTATATTTTCTAATAAAAAACTAAAAGCAATGCTTACATTTCTCTGTCACCATCCTTACAGTAAATAGTACACTACTAAAATAAAAACTACCAATCTGATTAAAATGCACGCTTCATGTTTCTAGATATGTGCATATATAATCTCACATTGACAAAAAAAATAATAAGTTATTTAAAAAGCACAAATGTCCACTGCATCTTGCCAACACAGATCGATTGATAACTAGAAACAGGAATTCTTCATGGAGCCATGGCATTGCTCTGGAGACAGGTCTATCAACTATTTTCAGCAAAAACACACATACACAAAACAAACTGTGCTACAATTAACCCAACTAGCATGTTTCAGGAGTGCCTAGTTGTTCAGGTGAACATTTCTAAAGCATCCTTTCTTCTATAATTCTCAAGAGGCAGTCCTCATTAAACCAGCAAATGCAACAACAGCCTGCTCAAAGATGCACCACTAATAGCTAATGAGTGTGAAATATGCTACTTGTGTGTGCATGCTGATCTCTGACCCACTGTGTCAGGGTACACTGAAAAAGAGCTGTGAGAGTGAGTCATCCCATTCTGCTTGGCTCGTGTAGCAACTTGGGGCTTAGTGCTGCGCTGAGCCCATTTGTAAAGGATCCAACTCACAGAGTGATGCTGTACAATGATTAGATGGGCTATCTCAGTAGTGAAGTTATAGCAAGGCGATACTTTGAAGACTTCCTACAGTCTCATATAGTAGTGTACAGGAGTGATATCACAAGCCCATACAAAACACCTATATAACTGCCTAAACCACCTGTAAGAAAAGGCCAATAAATCCAACTAGACTAATTGAGTACTGATAGCGGCACATGGAGCATACGAAAAGTTAATCTATCTAAATCTCAAGAAAAAGGATACAGAAGGTATTTGTTAAAAGCACTTTTAATGTCTCATGATATATAGAATATGCCATAAAATGGCTAAAATAAACCCAGAAAAATGTTTCTCTGTAACAGGATTATATACCTGTGTTACACAACATGGAATACAACAAATAATAGCAAAAGTTTGTAAAAAACAAACAACCTTCAATTTCATTGTGATCTTTTCTCTAATTTGCTGCTGCATTCCTAAAGTTATATCAATCACACACAAAAAAAACATCTGAAGCCCTCTTATTATGCTGTCTAATGATGAAGTTTAAGCACCGAGACTCAAAAGGTCAGCAATATGAAAAATGCATGAGTACATCTAAATTCTGGAAACAACTAATCGACAGCCTGTCACTAATTATGTCTAAAGAGGAGGAATCAAAGCATACATATTTAATCAGATAAAAAAAAAATAAAATTGTATAAGGTGATGTGCATTTACTCCTGCCTCATTCTTCTTCCCTTAGATTTACCTTCTTTAAATCCCAGATCTTAATTTCCTGACCTGAAATCAACATCAAGGAGCAGAAGTTGTCCTACTCCTGGTTTAGGTGGCAGAAGACTAGCTGGAGGCAGTGCTTCTGATTGTACTGGGAGAAGATGTGATCTGCTGGGAGGCAGAAGGCTGGGCAGGGGTGAATGGAATTGCACCACTTGCAGAAACAGTCAGTGACGCTTCTCCCTCCTCAGCTCCTGCATCCTCACCCTCTTCATCATCATCCTCTTCTTCTGCAAAGGAAGTGAAGATACAGGCAAGCAAAAACTGAGTTAAATACACTTAAGATGTTTGTTGGAATTCTTTCAGTCTTCATCCCTTTTTTACCTTGGATGAACTCAATTCTGCGCAGGGCCTTGCCTTCCTTCTTGAAGTTGACATTGTAATGATCCATATTTTCGTAGCCATGTTCAACCTTATCCAAGTGTGCTGTACTGGAGGCTTCTGCAATCCTGAGTGCATTTTCATTGGATGAAAAACAGCCTCATTTAGTCATGGTAAACACTTCCTAAATACGTTGATCTATTTGTGATGTTTCACACATTCCACAAGTTATTTCAGGGTGCTACAGCAGAAGATAATGACAACATTTCACAGAATTGATTTTCACGGGTGCCACAGACAGGGTGCAAATTTGCTCCATTAATGTTGTGTTTTTTATGAGCAGGAGCAGATGTAAATTTGTAAAATAAAAGAAATATTAACAGTGTAAAACTGGAGAGGTTACATCATACTGATGTATAAATACATGTACTCACTTTTTGAGGAGAGGCTTTGTGTTCTGAAAGAGACAAGGGAAAGACAGACTCCATTTAATTTCTACATAACCTATCCATATAATCAGCCAATTCATGCAGTTTATTTTTGAACCCCACATTAAAATTTCAAACTTCATTTGGTATTAACTTTGACCTGCAGGAATAAAGCCATTTCTGGCTCTTCCATGGTCTGAATCCCCATTTCCACAATCTTGCAGCTCTCCTCCAGATGGTCTCCGTATTTCCTTGTCAGGCTCCGGATATAGTCCACCTTCTCTTCCTGCTCAGCTGTCACTCTCTGACTCATTTCCCTTTTCTTCTCCTCCAGGATGGTGTAGAGCTGGTCAAACCTTTCGCACACCAGCGTCTTCTGTCTCCGACCATTCTCCTATACATGCAGGAATAAGATACAGAGGAAAATTTGCACGCACAAGTGGACAGATTGGAAATTCCAAAAGGCAGTTTACATTAATAATTTATCAGAGAGCTCTGTGTAATGAATTTACGCAAATGAAATTTTAAAGAGTTTAACAAGATTTTGAATATTCAAAGCAAAGAAAATAATATGTGTTGGTATGTATGTTGTTTTTAGTGTATGATCATATAAATAATGTATTTCACTAGGGTGGTGGTTAACCTATCTTCCCCTTTTTTCAAACACTCCCATATGTGCAGGGAGGACAGTGATGCTCATTCTGCATGTCCATCCCGAGTGACGCCACAGAGGGGGACACATAGGGAACTGGAGCAAATCTAAGATTTTCTCTAATACATACAACTGTGGCACATTAATCAGAGGAAAGCTTTCTCGTCTCCCTGCTTCGGTTAGGCTGCTTTTTTTTATGAGTGCTGCTGGGGTATAGTGAGAATCAAGTTTGTGGAAGTAACACAGAAGAAAAGGAAAAAGAGAGGGAACAGTAGACTGTGGCACGAAAGTGTTCATTTTCCCTTTTTCACTCTGTGTCACAGACTGATACTGATAAAAGCAACCAGAGTGGCCATGACAAGGACACATTGCACCAGTTTGTAAGTCTATACAGGTGCATTAGTGCATGGACAGAGTGAGGCTTGCTGTGTGAGTGCGCAGCAAGGCACTGCAGCAGTCGGGGACTGACCTCTATGGCACGACAGGCTTCCTCTAGCTGACTAATGATGCCTTGCATCCTGTCGTTGTTACCAACCATCATTGCAATCCCGTCACTCAACTCTGTCTTCAGAAATAAAAAGCATAATGAAGTGGTCATTGACTTGTACCTGGGACAAATTAATAATAAATATTCTTTTTTTTTTTTTTAATAATCATTTGATCTAATTCAGGTTTAAAGTCAAAATAAATATGATCGTAGTAAGACACAAAAACTACTATGCATACCCATTCATCTTTTTCTCTAGATTCATGACTAAATTCATGACCTCTTTGAGTATTTTATGCCTCACCTTCTTTGTCTGGTAGATGCTGCTGAGGGGTGCCACTTCACAGTCTTTGTGGGCTCCAAAAACCTTACACATGGAGCATGTAGGCACCCCATGGGTCACACAATAAACGTTTATCTTTTCATCCTCATGAACATCGCACATGGGTCTTTCCTCTTTTCTCTCGGGTGCTGGCTTGCTGCTGTTGAGGTGGAATAAAAACAGTAGTATCTTCCTCTCTTTTCAGTGCATACTGATGTGACATGTAACGTCCTTTTGATAATGCCACTGTTGTACACCTTGGCAGTTTATTGATGATCCATCCGTCTTGCCTCGCCATACACATGCACTGTCAGCATGGAAATCAATACATCAGCATTCTGTAGGTCTATGCTATGGCTTTCTATATTTCTTGCATAGATTATGCCTTCTTTGTCATAATAATTCATACTTAAAAGACTTTCTCAAGTTATCATGTAATTGTTGATAAAATATTTGATTACTAAATTAGGCCCAAAGTCTTGACTGAGTTGGAAGTAGAGCATCTAGAGTGCACCAGTTGAAGTGTTTTAAGATTTTATGTCAGACAAGCCTGTTGGCTATCCAGTAATCCACTGGATAAATCATCTGTGCACATGACTGCTGCTAAGAAACATCCTGTGATCCACTCCAGCAATCTGACTCAGATACCCCTGGCATTTAGTCCACAATATTAACTGGCACACTTGGTGCTCATTTCCTCTCTCATTTACTTTTTAGTCAAAGTCCATAGGGAGGTCAGGGACTACTACAAAAAAAAACAACTTGCTTCATGTGAAATTGTAAGGTGTATGTAATGTCAGTTTCCTTTAATTTTTTGTTATGCCAACATCATATATGTCAGATCTGTCTCACCTACTAGACTCTTGTTTGAACATATCAATGATATTCTCAACAAGCAGGTTTCTCTGAAGGCCGTAAACACCGTGTCTGTCCAGTACCACCTCATGCCTGCAAGATGGGCATCTGAAACGGCCCCCAGATGACAATGAGCCACTTCTTGTTGGAAGGTATGGGTTTGAAGCCTGTAAGCAATAACAATTCAAACCCTAAATTCAGTGTGATGGCAGGGTTCTAAAGGATAGACTGATCTCTGCTGCACAAATTAATTAAATTGTTTTACTCCACAGGTATGAAATTTTAATCCAATGGATTAAGGAGTTCACAACACAAAAGTATGGTCACATTACTTAAAATCTAAATTGGTTCCAAAGAGTTTTAAAGTATGTAAATACAGGGGTGAATACTTAATTAGATCAAAGTTCTATATATTTTCCAGCCACAATTATTTTTTATGTAAATGTTTCCCAACACATCCTAAAGTAGTGTTTATATTCTGACAGAAATCTCTTTCACATTGGATTACATGTCACCCAAAGTGATTACTTTGGCCTTAAATATGACAAAAATCTAGGGCAAAACATTAAAGTGCGTTTAAAGACAGTTAACCTGACATGCTAAAAAAATAATAACAACATTCCCTGACCTTAATTTTCTCACTTGCTGCTCCAACAATCAGTGGACGTTGTTTGGTTGCTTACCTGAAACACATCATTGGCACATTTTCTGCACAAGTTGTGCTGGCAGGGTAGGATGACAACAGGCTTTGTAAACATTTCCAGGCATATGGGGCAAATCAGCTGCTTCTCCAAGTTTTCCATGATATTAACTTATGCCAAATGATTAAAAAACCCTTTGAAACTTAATTAGATTAGACCTGTTAAACTAAAAGTTGACTTAGAAGTCTGTTTCTGAAGCAATAAGCATTGGGCAAAGAGTTAAATGATCAGGAGTAGGCCTGCTGATCTTGTCCAAGAGGGTGTAGGGTCCTATCTGGCTAGTGTCCGTTCTTTTTTTAGCAGCTATTGCTGTCACGTCAAAGGTTGCCATTTTTACCTTGCCCATATTTGAAATTGAGCAGGGTAGTACTGAGCAGCTGTCGACAAGACTCTACACATATCTGTGCCACATGTTTTTTTAAAAGAACAGACACACTGTGACAACCTAAATGCAGTTTAGTTTGGATGTTGGATTTACTTTAGTAATCTAGTGTAGAACTTATTATATAATGCTTGCCAAAAACATGGAATCAACAACTGAATAATGTTCATTCAGTTGTTTTATTTGATGAAAACAAACACCACTATTATTTTATTTAAGCTCTTATAACTTTTATGACAGCTGGAATTCTTTAAGGCCTTCAATCATAATAAAACAATGGAACACAAAAATGAACAATGGAAAGATTTATTAAACATCTCACAGACATCCCCACATTTGCATAATTCATTAATAGAATGACAAAAGTATTATTTTATTATAAAAACTTGTGCATTAGTTTTAGAAATGGAAATTACAAAGTAATGAGATTATGATTCAGGGATTCCACACATTTTCTTCTCAAATGAACTGGCAAAAAAAAGTTAAAGCTAGTTTGCTTTAAATTATTTTTTCAAAGTTGCCTGATATGCTTGTAGCTGCGATGAAAAACTGTTTTAGGTAATTAGTCAAAACGTATTCATAGCTCATTCGGCATTTATTTTCACTGAAATTGAAAAACAGTTGGAGAATGCGGGCATCGATCCCGCTACCTCTCGCATGCTAAGCGAGCGCTCTACCATTTGAGCTAATTCCCCATCTACCTCCGGTAGGTGCTACACATTTATTTACTATAAACTGTGAGTGGTATTACCTAAACTGGCTATCTTCAAATTTCAAACTTGCTAGCTTGAAGCTACTTAGCCTGAAGCTAATTCGTTTCACAATTGACATACAATACAAAGGCTTGAACAACATAAAACCTTGGTTGCCACAGGTTACATGTCACGTCTCTTTAATGATAGCTTGGTTATAAAACCATGAACGTAAAGACAGAATTCAGAATTCATAAAGACAATAGCACAAGAAACCCAGCTTGGTTGTATATGTAATAAGTACCTATGTTTGATGTATTTTTCTAACTCCCTTCGATAGCTCAGTTGGTAGAGCGGAGGACTGTAGAAGACTCATGGTAATCCTTAGGTCGCTGGTTCGAATCCGGCTCGAAGGAGAGATATTTTCCTGCATCAGAGTGTGAAAGGAAATACTTTGCTCCTAATGTAGGCATTGGCAGACAATTGCATTATATTAATTTAGAATTGTTTTACTCATTCACTTATGAAAGTTTTTATAATCTGCAAAATCGATTATAATACCCATCAAGCCTCCCCATAAAATTCAATGTTGTAGTAGATGCTTTTCTGTGCGGAGGTAAAAGACCTTGTTAAATGGAATAAAAATGTGTGCTGCGAATGAAGATGAAGGCCTCAACCTGCCGAGTGTAGACTGGTACCATTATGCATTTTCTCTGAAGCAGTTATTGTTTGAAAAAGAACTTACTGAACCTATCCCATTACAGGCCTTTATGTGTCAACTTGGGGATGACGTTCCATCAAGGAATCCATTGTTTATGTTTGTAGGAAAAGTCATGGGCTGAAGCAGGGATTATCTTTATTAGGGATATTTTTGAGAACGATAAACTTTTGTCTTATGAATTTATTCATTCATTCATTCATTCAAAAAGTTTTTAAGGGTTTTTAATGACATACAGACTGCTTCAGTAAGCTTAATACGTGTTGTTGCTCTGCATATTAAATGCAAAATGATATCACGTCCAAGCACTTTCTTTTAAATATAGTTTAAAGGTGATAGAGCTTAATTTGCTCGCTGCAGACAAACATGATAATTTCCATTGAAATGGCTTATAACTCTGAAAACGCATATTGATAGATGACTCATTGATGATAATAAGTAGTTGTGTCAAGGACTGTGGCAAGCATCAAACACTTATAAAGTGTCTTTGTTTATAGTGTACATATTTCTGTTGACTTTTGTTCAGCAATATTTTTATTTTGACTAGATATTAAAACATAATGGATTGCTTTGGTCAATAAATCTGTGCTCTGAAGTATTTACAAACATGTATATATGCCTATATTTTTACACTGGATTTCTGCAGGAAAACACAGCAAAACAATCACATTTCTAGCTGATTTCTAGCTCATAGTTATTTTTAATAAAATTATAATTTAATTGCAGTTTTCTATTATCGAGCTGTTGTTATTTTCAACAAATGGTTTTGCTTTGTGCAAGTACTTTGTGAAACCATGTATACAAAATTATATGTCAAATGAATTGAATAAACCCGTACATAGCAGAGCATCTTTATGTGGTGATTCTGGTAGCTTTTGATCTGTCAGAAATGTCCTTTTCATCTGACTCATACAATTTGACATCTGCATCTTGCGCCTCTGTTCAGTTTATAGCAAGGTCGCATGGAAATGCAACCAGTACTTTTCACACATCAGAGTCAGTGAGTCATGTTTAAGCATTTCAGACAGATGTTGTTGCCAAAAATATTGAGTGTCTCTCTCCCCTTCTCTAATTTGTCTCTTTGTTTTTATTAATTCATGCAGCAGCATCAGGAAGCACGTTTGGAGCTACAGCTACATGCATGCACCAAGCTTATGCCTTTAAATTGACGACAGATAAGAAAAATACATTTTTGAAGTCACCACTATTATATTTTGCTCTTAAGTTGAAAGCTGCTGCCTTATGTGATTTGTAAATGAAAATGTAAAATAGCAGACTTATTAATTTTCATCATTTAGTATAGGCATGTCTGTTTCACTGCTTTTCCTGTGATGTACTACAAATGAAGTCTTTTGTGATTTTATGATGCTTTGGGGAAGCTGCTTTATTCACTTTTAATCATTAATCTTTAAAAAGGCTGAACTAGTATGATTACATATTCATTAACAAGCGAGGACTGCTCCGATGCTTCCCATTTAGGTGACGTCTAAAAGTGAATTCAAATTATATCAATTAAGGAGATGTTCTGGGTTATGTTTTGTGACTGAAGTGAATTCATAATTTTAAAGCTATTAACATCTGACTCATAATATTGCAGCTCCTGTTGGCAAAAATCCAATAAAGACTGACAAATTAGGAGCAGTATGGAGATTTCTTAGTGATGAAAGGCCACTATGAATACCAGACTGTAGTGCTTTTGAAGGCAAAAGTTGCCAGTTTAAATAGGCACAGTGTGAAACTCCTTGCTCAGTTGCGGTACTCAGTGCTTTGGGGATGTATAGTAAAAGGGACTTCAGGCACTTCCAAAATACACAAGAAGAGGTTTACTCACATACAAACACATGCGAAGAGTAGCACAACATAAAAATGTATATAAAAAAAGAGGATGAAGCAGAGCAAAGTGTGCCATCTGTTCTCTTGTATGAATATTTTAGCAAGGTGGAAGTCAGATGGTAAGCAGTAATTTAAAAAGTCTTTGTAAGCAATTCTAAAAAAAAAAAAAGAGTGTTTGCCCTGAATCAACCCTTTGAAGTAAAGGTTTTCAGCTCAGACCATGGTTTAGGATTGGACAAGTTTAGATGCAACATGAAGAAATATGTTGTTTAAAGTTTATGAAGAGCACAACTTCATGGATTTGGGAATGATCCGATTCATAATGGGTACTAGGCTTGCATATTTCATTGATGATTCAACTTAATTCAGCTTTTTTTGTATAGTGCTAATTCACAACAACTTTATAGAGAAATCCATACGAGCCAATTCATTATCATCAAATCAAAATGAATACAAGACTATTCATAATAAATAATAGCTTAGCTAAGGAAAACTTTAGGTTACACACGTAACCCCAGTTCTCAGAGTAGCATTCGTTTCAATGTCTCACTATGGGATACGCCCCCTGCGTGTTCCTCAGAAGCACCTATCTCATTATGCCAATCCTGATTGGCTGGTGAACGTGACGCTCACGTCACCCTACCTTTAAGTAGCCTGCGCTACGATGCAGCGTCATTTAAAAACCTCTTCTCGCTTCGTTCGGAGCATATCTCATTCTCACGCTAGCTAGCTTAACTGTCCATAGACAGATCTCTTCAACCCCAGCTTTCGTCGCCAGGTGCTCGCTGCATCTCCTGGCCTTCCCCATAGACTGAGGCGTATAACTGTGAGGTTATACTCACACGGTTTGGCACACCAGCTAACACTGTGTTCTTCGCTTAGCACTCCAGCTAACGAATACCTTTAAGCTAGCTATAAAAGACCGACAACCTCTCTCACACCAGAGGGAACAGGGACTCTGGAGCTCGTTCCTGCGTCTGTGAGAAGTAGCCTGCGCTACAGTGCAACGTCATTTAAGATGAGCACCTCTTCTCGCTTCACCCGGCAAGAAGGGCTGTCTCATGAGACATCTCACTCATACTACTCTGAGGGTTACATAGGTAACCTAAAGTTCTCCTTCAAAGCATTTGCTTCGATGTCTCACTATGGGATATGGGACTCCCGAAATGCCAGAAAGCCTATCTCAGGTGAACACCAGCACTCAAGGAGTGGAACTTTGTTCCCCTGAGTGCACACTGCTCAGCACAGAGTGGGCCACACTGGAGGCAGAGACGTCCAGTTTGTAAAACTGAACAAAGGCGAGGGGTGAAGACCCACACACGGCTGCACAAAGATCCTGCATGGAGACTCCTCTAAAGAGGGCCAAGGATGCAGCCAGTCCTAGAGTCGAGTGCGCATGCAAGCCCGCAGGTGCCCAACTCTATACACTATAGGCTGGGATCTGTGGAGGAGGACGCTCTGCTTTCTGGGGAAGGCAAAGCTGGAGAGGTTCATCCTCTTTCTTCCTTGCCTCACACCGCTGCTGTATCGAAGTCAACGCAGTGCCAAAAGTGCCATCTGGAATGACTGGCATGTTCAGAATCTCCTCCTTCTCTCCTTCTGATAGGTTTGTCTGGTTGAGTTATCTGGCCCTTTCCTGCAACACCATTATCCTCATAGATTTTCTCTTCCCACACAGCTTCGTCGCCATATATTCGCAGAGCTCCGCTTGATAAGCAGAGAGCATGGAGGTGGCGTTGAGCGCCCTGGCAGCTAAAGCTGCGGCCTTATACGCTCTGTCAGTCATGGCAGACTGCAGACGGTCAGCTTTTGACAACAGAGTGGGGCTCCTGGAAGATGCAGTTGACAGTCGCAGATGCAGGTGGGCTGCAACTAACGGTTCCATTGGAGGCATGCGGAGCATGCCGGGTTTTTCCATGTTTTTCCAGGGAGGAAGCCCTTTGAATTGGATTCTTTCCACTAAAGGGGTGGTCCTTCCAACAGACCGAAACCTTGTCCAGAGGCTCCGGGAAATCAGGAAGCAGCTATTTTGCAGCTCTCGTAGCCTGGGGCAATTTCTTCCCTTCATAACGTGACCGAGCGGTTTCCGTCTCAACAGCAGGCCAAGGGATGTTCAGTCGGGATGCAGCGCATTTGCACAATGCTTGCAAATCCAAGCTCTGAGTAGGAGAAGCTGGTGTGCTCTCCTGTTCTTCCCGTGGAGATGAAATAGCATCAGGCTGTGCAGCCGGTGCAGGCGGGATGAAGACGTTGTTGTCATATTCGTCTTCTTACGATTTGAGAAGCTCAGAGATGTCCTCTTCGTCTTCCTCATAGTCGAGATTGAGAATGTCATCCTCGTGCAGAGCCGCCGATGCTATGTCCAGCTGGGAACCCAAGCGGGACATGGCGTTCAGCTTGTTGGAAAAGATCCCTCTATCGACAGTCACACTAGCTCTAAAAAGAGACCAACAGGCACAGCAGCTTTTAGCCTAGGAGACCTGCGGAGAGTCAGTCAGATGTCACTGAGGTATTCAGATTCCAGAGAACAAAGCTTTTACTAACAGCGCTTAGATACACCTTATGGTGCCCCTGGACACATAATCAGTGATGTAACCTGGGATCACAGGGGGTTTCGGGTCTTTC
>JBAMHW010000020.1:13371503-13402265 GCA_037177495.1 Rhadinocentrus ornatus | reverse complement strand
CCCGCTTCTCCTCTACTCCAGCTCGCACCTCCTCAAGGATCAGTGACCTCCTCTCTTTTCCCTTTGCCCTACCATAGCAAAAAACTATTTAATAATGCAAGATTAAGTACAATTAGTCAAGTACGTGTAGGTGTTTCCTTAATATATCGTATATATGATACGATTTATATATTTGCCTGTGCGTCACATAACGCACAGGCAGAGCCTTGAGGATCTTAAACCTGCAACAACAGTTTGCAAAGTACTAAGTGTAATTTACCAACTCAGTACATCCTCCATTAGGAAATATTTTGGTTTAGAAAGATTAAACAGCCCCTCTTTCCATGTGTGTGCATGACACAGACTCTGATCACTTATGTACACAAGCCAAATTAATACATGATCATAGGTAGGAGGAATGGCCGTTGAACTATGCTGTTGCCAACAGAGTTGACAAAGTTATGACGGCAATGAAAAGCAGATTAAGTGTGTTCTAACTTACAAACAGCTAAACTAAACTTGATGTAGCAATTAAAAACTCCAGTGTGGTTTGAGTACTTAAAAAAAACAAAAACAAAACAAAGCCAAAAAAACAACAACAACAACAACAAAAAAACACAAGTTCCTGGGTACTGATGAAATAAGAAATGGAATTACCTTACACAAAAAGTCATATTCACAATACAAAAGAAAAAAAGTTAGAGTTAACTAGTCAGCAAAAAGAACTAGTGTATGTTTACTGAGGCCAGACAGCATTCCCATCTACAGAGCTGTTTATTTTATATCAACCTGGTGGCTAATGCAGCGGTACTATACTTAAAGATAACTTACAAGTGTTATAAAGCACATTCAAACAGAAAATGGTAGAAGAAATCTTGCATTTTTTTGTAGATAGATTATGATAGAAGAGGTTCTATAAAAATCCATGTTGCTGTTTCCTAGATAACCAAATCTAACACAGGTTAATCTGCTTGACGAATGTAACATGAGCCCTGGCTCTTTATAAATTGTTAAAATCATACTTGACACATAACTCACATTATTGTGAGAAAAAGGCAAACATACAGTCAGATTTCCAGATGGAAATTTACGTAACATCACTGCTCGTACAGTGACGTAAAACAGACGTCAATCTGTTTAACAAGCATCACTGCAGCTCATGGTTATAGGAAACTGAGATACACTCAGCATTCAGGAGCTTGTCTCAGCCTTGCCTAAAGCTCACACTCTTAAAACCACAAGAAGTGTTGTACTTTAATCCAGAGTGTAGGGAAGTTGGGTGGTTTTCAAATCTAGTAGCTGGGCATTCACATATCAAGAGGTATCTGCATTAACCAGGTAAGACTAAGAGTACATAACCATGTGAAATTCTTTTACACTATCCATTTTATCATGGAAATTTGAAGTTATCTTTCATGTAGAAGACATTATTACATTTATTTATGCAGATGCAATTGAGCAATTTCCATGTCTTTATGAACTGATTTTAATGTGAGAAAACAGTGGCTTACCTGTAGCTACACACAGATCATCATTCACATTTTCTCTTATTTTCTACTATAAAGCCCCACATTTACTCACAAAATAATCCTGAATGTCAGGTATGTGGAAAACTGCAAGAAGAACGCCTCGACACCTAGTTGTGCGCATTCATATTTTACAGAAAAGTAAATTTCTTATCATATCTCACGCAAGACATCTTTCAATCCTTTGTGACAAGTTATGTATTAGGCATTTTGCCTTTATTAAAGAGTATTATTAAAGTGATGACAGGAAAATGAGCCAAGGATGATGCTGTTTTGTTGTACAAGTTTATCAGTGTTTAAGAAAACACCACTTTTTGCAGTTTATTCATTGATTTTGATAAACAATTTAAACCTTAAAACCAATCAAAGAAGCATAATTTTATTCATTCTATCTGGGTGCACTGCAGGTGAACTTCAGGGGCCTTTAACACAGTAAAAGGGTGCTATCTAGTGGCAGAAAAAATGCAAGTTGTGTTTAACAGTTTCACAACTGCATACTGACATCATTGCAGTCGTCACCATCTCACTGCAGTTGTAGTTAAGCTGCCGAGTCTAGATTTTGTTGCCTTTCACTAAGTATATTCTGCACAATATGATGTAAACAATAGATGAAAGATTGTATTGGCTTGTAAATAGAAGGCATAATGTAAAATGCTGATGTCAATATTGAAGAATATAAGTCTACTATAAACCTTATATTAGTGTTAGTGCACAATCTATGCATACGTATTTTAAATGAAGTTTAACATCTTGTATTTAAAGTGATTATGGGATATGGTCTCAATTTTGAAATCAATGTGTCATTGTAAAAGCTTCATTCCTCCACAAGATGGCTCTAAATGCATGCAGCAAAATATCACAGATGCTTGTAAAACGATCTATAATAGAATTACAATATAATTTAAATTTTTCCAAAACAGCCTGATGATAATAGCAATGCAGATGTTTTGCAATTATTTTAAATAATTTTCAAATATATATAGGTGTAAATACTGCTGAATAGCTAATAAGGGAAAGGTAATGAGACCTTGATGCTTACTGTTTTGTAAGCATCAAAGACTCATACTCAGGGAGTATAAGGTGAATCAATTAGGGCGCATTGCAATCTGTCTCCAGTGAGTTTCCAACAGTACTATAGAGCCTGGGGGAGTGGGCCATAAGGGGGTCTCACAAGCACATACTGCACCTGTGAGCCCAAGGGGAATTAATAAGTATGCAGCTCACTTGTCTTCCTAAAGCTCCTGACATTTATACTAGAGCACTTAAACACACCTGTTTAAAAGGTGTGTCTCTAGGTACGTTGTGTGTACCATTTACATGTGCTGTGCACAGCAAAACAAAAAAACAAAACAAAAAAGACACACACACACACACCAAAAGGCTGCGAAAGAAAATAATTAACAGAAATGCTTCCCAAATGGATACTTAAAGGGGTGGGTGTACAGCCGTGTGCACAGAACTGATGTACAACTGACAAAGCCATAAGCTATATCAAGCAGTTATCAGGCAACAACAGGTTTAAAACTCTGCATGTAAAAACACATCTCTGTAGGATTTAAAGAGAGATGCCTTAAAAAATAAAAAAAAGAAGAGATTTTTTTATGTTTGTCATTTACACTAAGTGTACCACCACAGGGAAAACATGAAATAAAATGTTATGAGTGTATTTTCTGCCAGAAGGCATCCCACCTTCTTTTGGGTATGGTAGTTATTTGGGGTGCAGGCATTTAGAAGTTCTTCTTTTTGTGGGTACTTTTTCAACTTTTGTAATATTACTTATTTTCTAATGGAACATTTTCTAGTTTGCAATAACCAATTTTTTTGCACAAGGTTATGGTCATGGGGAATCCAAAACGATGCATTATGAGAGGGTGTCAGTCTAAACACTGCATTTACTTTTAAGGTGAACATATATATATATATATGTGTGTGTGCATGTGTGTGTGTTCCCTTAGTTGCCTGAAAAGATGCAGGCCACTTGGTAAGGGGGCTTGATGGTGTGGAGCTACATTCAAGCCCTTGGAAATAGGGAATGAGGGGATTATGCTTGCACTGGCACTGGGTCTGACAGTTGCCATGGTACACTCATTGTCCCTCAGCATATGGGCATGGTATGAGAAATCTCCTGTGCAAATATTCTGCATACAAATGTAATATGGCAGCACTTGAAGCAGAAATCAGTTGCTTTCTATATCATGTAAAAACAAGTTTTCAAAAATATAAACAAAGCATGAGGACAACAAGACAAAATAAGGGTTGGTTTTTACACAACACACATCACATACAGACAGATGGAGCAAATTATCATGGATGAGCATGAAGATGCAACGTTTCAAAATGCTACCAAGGCTGTATTTCAAACTCCCAGTAAGTCAGAGCTCATAAGTAGTATGAGTCATGAGAGGAAGGTAATCACTGGCAATGATGTGGACCACTGCAGGGCAAGCCCCATTATGGAGGAATACCCTTGAGAAAGTCCACGCCGTCTGCAAACGACTGCTCAAACAGGTCCAGGGATCGCCCTTACTTCACAGCTAATCATATATGTCTTTTTATACCGGCTGAACACATTTAGCCAATCAACGCTTAGCTTACAATTACTGGTTCCGCACAATTGGTCGAACTTAAACAAGGCGTTTTCTCCCTCTCTCCAACAGCACCATCTCTGGCAGGTGGTGTGTGCTTTAAAAGCATACGGTAGGCTAATGTTTAGAACGATAGGTAGGTAGTTGTAGGGAAATAAACACACTTTAGGTTGTTAATTTTGCGTTTTTTTGGTCGGTAGTTTTGTTTTGCGTGCCATTACGTTTTCTATAAAACCACGGGAGTTGCGGTGAATGAGATGAACGTCGGGGTTCCCCCATTTGAGCTAGACATTTTGCATTTTTACGACCAGCGGTGAATTAGACAATTGTTTCTTCATCATGCAGCTCCAGAATGAAGACGGAAAAGACCTACATGTTGATTTTATTTCGCCACCGGTTGAAGCCTGAATGAGAGAGAAAACCTCCCGGCGACGACTGTCAAGGTCTTATATCCTGGAGCTGGCTCACTTCATTTGCCGGAGTTGCATAGAAAATTATATGTTGATTACATTTTTTTTTGGAAGCGGTAGTGCCTTTCGTTTTCATATCGGGATATGCGGATCTGTAAACGCCACGAAACCCAAATGAGCGGACGTTTTTTCTGCTTTGAAAATGAGGAAGCAATTTCATAAAGACCCAGAAAATGGCAAAAAAAGGTCTTGTCGTCCGTGGGCCCTGATTTCAGCAAAATGAGAAGGAAAGGGGCAAATGCAACAGTAGCATGATATTTTTTTCACCCCCTACAGAATGACACCAAAGGAGGTAAAACGGTGGAGGTAGATGAGACGCAGCATCGATGAAGGCGATCTGGACAAGTTTTGAGTCGCTCATAATGAACAGAAATACTTTACAGATCGTTTTTTCTCTACTGAAAGATATTTTCTAACTCATCAGTCATCTATTTTCGCATTGCATCAATTATCTAAATTTTCCCCTTTTTTTATAAGTATATTTTTTGATCCGGATCCTGCCCTGATTACTCAATGGAAGTATGTTACCAGCTACCGGTTTTGCCTCTAGACAGGCCGGTTCCCAAGCATGTCCTCAGCCGGAGGGGAGCCATTAGTTTCAGCTCCAGCTCTTCCCTCTTCGGGGCTCCAGATCCAAGACAGCTGTCACAGGTAAAGAAATTGAACTTTGTCAAATATATCTAAGATTCTCAAATAATTTAAATGCACTGTTTGTTTCTCGAGTATTGCATAATAATATGCAAGGAGAATCTTTTTCTGCCCCCCCCCTTTTAACAAATACATGAATAATCCACAGGAATCTTGCAGGTGTTTGTTGGCTATTTAGGCCCTAATACGCACAGAGGGCATAGCCTTGCACAGAAGCACTCAAGATGTCCATATCTCTTTGACCTAAAACACACACGGCTCCCAACTTTGTGTTTGTAGATAAAAAGCCACTTGGCTTACACGTTAGCCAGCACTAACATGATGCTGAAGTTTGCCTGTTTACTATACTCTTGTTTTTTAAGTTTGCACACATTGACAGAACATAAATCATTGAGTCATACTTGGACTTCCTGTTTCTTGTACTCACTTTAAAATAGCCCTTTGTTGGCATGGCTCTATTTATTTGATCTGTTCTGTTATGATAGAATAAATGTGTGCAGCAACAGCAGTGCGTGGTTAGAGGTCTGACTTCCATGTATGCAGATAATGTGCTTATGAAAATGCAGTGCATCTCCAAATAATGAGCCCCATACTAAGTAATTTTTTTAGCCTTTGTTTCTAATATGCCAGCTATTTAGCCTTTGCTCTGTACTGTAGATGATCATATTGTCCCTGCAGTGTGTGCTCAGGTAAACTTTTTCCTTTAGCTGCTCATAAACAAAAACTCCACAAGTGTTACAAGGAATCTTTCAACCCTCAGCTAAGCATTAAGTCGCTGTCATTGTGTGAGTGTCCTCTTCAATGCCTGGCTGCCCATTAGTATTTTGTGCAGGTTCCAGCTCCACATAGTCATCCATGTGTGTCTGCTTTGAACCTCTCACCCATCCTCACAGACAGGCCCCTCAAAAACAAACGCAACGTCTTGGCAGTAGAAGGCTAATCCCCAGTGGCTTTTTGTCAGTGGGGTTTACGGGTGTCTTTTTGTCTGATGTCACTCAATATTGAATAAGCTGGTTGGACAGCACTTTTCTGACTGTCTGACCGTCATCCTTTTATTGTATACTTGCAGTAATTCTCCCACTACTGATTATCTGCCTCAGTAATGAGGACTTTAGAGAAGGCTTATGCCACAGTGCTTTTTGGAATTTAATTCCCAGACCAAGGAAGAGTTCCTTGGGAAGGTCCCAAACCCCCAGAAAGAAATGAATCTCTGCATGAGTTTGGATGCTCATTTAATGCTTATATACACAAGTGTGAATCTGTGTATAAGAGTGTGAACTCTTTCAGGTTCAGTTTCTCATATCAGCTGGCCAGTATGATATGTCCCGATAGTGTTCGTATAGTAATAAAATAAACTAAAGAAAAAAACAAAAAAAAGTTTACTTATTATGAGTAGTGATGACTGGCTTTATGGTTTGGTTTTGAGACATTATTAAATAATATATTTACAGCTCTTTATAGTGCAAAAGTTAAACAAAAACTTGGTAAGAAAAGAACCTGCAAACATTGTCATCTGTCCTGTTTCCATTTAAACCTGGGCAGATTTAGGTAAATATGCTGGCATGCACGCAGTAGTGTCACTCAGACTTTGTCGCAGAACAATTCTACAAATATTGTGCTTCAGGCCTTATTTATGACCATAAGGGTGCATTTGTCCTTGGTGGTGGCTGTGTTTGTGTGTGCGGTTCCACAGGCCTGTTGTTTGTGGAAGAAGGGTTGAACTACCATTGCAAAAAAAAAGGCAGTTAGGCATGTGCCTGGGCTCTGTGGGCAGTGGTTTGGCCCATTTCCAGACTCACAGATGGCCGGAGTCTCAGTCTCTTTTCTTTTGCTGGCTATCTTGTTCCGCTCACTCACAAACTCCCTCTTTTTCTTTTTCTCCTCTGCCCTCCCTCCTCTTCCCTCACTGATGAAGACATTTCCTCTTATAAACAGAGTATGAAAGAGTAGGACTGAAGACATGAGTGAGTCTCAGAAGAATACGTCGCTCTGTGGTTGTGGAATGCTTGTGACTGGGTGTAAATATGCTGTTGAAGAGGCGTTAAAAACGACATCAAATAGATGGGCTCGTTTATTCATTACAATGGCTTTTTTTTACTTAGTATGCTTGTGTAACTCTCAAAGTACGGTGAAAGATGAACTAGAATTTTGATGGAATGCAGTAAGAGATGTTTGCCTCCTTTGGCTGATCTTGGAAAAAATCAAGGGTAAACACAGGGCCAAGACAGATTAGATTGGTGCCAACTGAAAGGACCAAGAGCAGCAGACACGGAGTGGAACACAGTAAAGAGTCATATGGTTCTCATTTAAACTATAAAGCACACATGCATTTGCACAGCTCGGCATTGCTGCACACATTTTAGAGGATGCACACGGCTGGAGTGTTTCTACGCCAATAATGATTTATTATTAGTAAAACACACTTGCACAGAGTCACATGATTGTGATGTGGTAAATAGTTTACAACTTTTGAGAAATAAATAAATAAATTTTAAATAAGCACAGTATTGATGAGGCTTAAGTCACATGACAGTAATATTGGTAGAAAGGCATCCTAGACTACAATCACTGATGCATTGATCTGCAATCTGCTCAGTCTGTTATGTAACAGTTGGACATTTAATCAAAGGTATAGTGACCAGAGATAAAGTTCTTCAAATGTGAAATGCTTAAGGAGGGGAGATGATAAGCTCCATGCATGAGGGTGGGAGATGACAGTGTTTGTTCCAGCCACACCGTGGATGCTTCTTTGCACAGACTGATAAGGGAGTACAGTACAGGGCCTCTTTCTGTGGGAGTTACTATGTTGATTTAAACTGCGATCAGATTGACGTCGTTTCAGGATGTGGTAAGAATGCTGAAGGAGCCGTTCAGAGTCTGAGCTGGGTGTTTCACAACCCTTTCTCAAAAACTTTAACCCCTGTGCTACCAAATTGTATGTTTTTAACATATTTTGCATGAATAAGCTGGAATGCGTGGCCCTGTTTGCTGTTAAGGGAAATGCCTAGCATTTACAGTAGTAAATAAACTGCATACTGTCTTCACTTCAGCTGCAATATGTGCACTGCCTATGTTCCTCTTCATTTGTGACTCTCTGTAAGGGGCCCCTCTTATCACATGACCATGATGTTTTTGTGCTACAACGTTGAGTGCAGTTGGCCATAAGAATGTGGCTATACACACTGAGACACACCGTCAACTGATCTGCCTGAATCATATGTTGGTCTGTAGGCCTTGACAGGAGTGGAGAATTTATTTACCAGTGTGGAAAGTATTTAAACCACTGATGGGTCACAGTGGTTTGGTGACCTGGGTTTTGTTTGCCCTCTTCAGACTGCTGCAAAGAGGAGTTCGAAGGAGTGCATTAGGCTGACCCCGAGAAGCAATTAGAGCCTGGGATTGATGTTTGAAATGAATTAAATTCCTGCACAGAGTAGACAGGCTGTTAGAATATGAAGCACCCAGCCTCTCGTAACTTGGCTTATTTCAAAGAGTGCCGCTAAGAACAAATCCTTTTAATGCCCTTTTTTAAAGCATTGTAATAAAAGGTTTAACACTTTCTTTGCCAGTAGTAAAGAAAATAATTAAAATATGGGTTGCAGATATATTTCTGCTAGATAAGTATGCTACCTTGTGCAGCGATTTATCTCATGGTCACATGCTTGTTGAGGCATCAGGCCAATTCACCCCCAGGAATCTCCTCCAACCAGCAGGCTCCTCTCAAAATTCACTGCAGCTGGAGTGTGTCGCAGTAGGCAGCATGCTCGTAAAACACTCCACCAACAGGTAGACTCTATCTAGGAGTTTTTGTGCATGCAGCGGATGGTGCACAAACACTCACTCACTCCAAACCTGCCTGCGTTTATGGCTTAGCACTCGGTTACTGGAATGTGCCGTCCCACACAGCGGAACGCTGTGAAGGGTTGTAACTCAGAAGGAAGCTTTTAGTTTATGAAACAGTATTGAGTCCAGCTGCTTTTATCTTGGAATAAAATGTGTGTGTGTAGTGTATGTGCTTTATTGGGTTTTTGATATGCCATTTTATGGCAATACTGCTGGCAATCATTTGCTTGGCCTCACCTGAATTACTGACTGCGCTATCCCTGTCTTCAAATAAACCTAATTTTTAACATGTAATAACACAATAAATCCAAGATTTATACCTGTGCTGGAAACAAGGAAGCGTAATGTAGCACTGTGCAATGGACTGTTAAATAGCATTCAAAGAGCAACAGACTGCAATACGAGCTGAACAATAGGACAATAACTGCAATGGTGAACATTTTAAAAAATGGCCTAAACTGTTTTCAGTTTTTGTAACTATGTTAATATCCTGTTTATTTTAACCTGCCTACATCAGTGTTTTCTTCTTAAACAAACATCACAAAGAACATGAGAATAAGAAAGCTGTTGTGGGGATATAAAGCAGATTTTCAACCAACCTTAACTGAATGAATCTAACTGAATTCCAATAGAGTGAGTTGAGTCTGTATTTGTGCATCTTTTTGGATATTTTTGCGAGTATTTATTGTCTGACTGTAAGCGTCAGATATGACCAACACTGAAGCCCTAAAGCTATGCACTTTGTCAGGAATTTGACATTAGGTCCTGACCTCAGAAGCCTGAGCGTTTGTGACCTCAGGCGGTGAGACTTAACTGAGATAAGAAACAGAGCCATGTGTAAACGAGTTTGCATAAAATTGCAGGGAGCACAATGAGCAGACTGTTATGCTTGCAGCAAACTCCAAACTAAACAGAATTTAGTTTTTATTCAGACCACTGCAAGGAAAAACCAAATAAGTTAAACTCCACCAGTCAAACGCAAATAACTGTGTGCAGATTCACGACTAAGACTGTGCATGTGGTTGGCAGAAATGTGCATGTCCTTTCTGGTACATTCACAAATTACTAACATTGTTAAATTGTGCAGTTGCACAGAAACCTAATTTCACCTCCTGTCTTTAGTTACGATTTAAAGCAGACACTCCCCAAGTTGTTAGACTACTAAATAATAAAAATTGGTGTTTTTTCCTTTTTAAGTCAAGTTCTATCTTGGGTTATTTACCTTTCTAATTTTGTAAAGCGGAATTGACTTGCTCTTAAAATTGCATACGTTACCCCAGCTGTTTGGTTAACAGCTATAATAGTAGGAGTTTGTTTGTTTTAAAATTTTTAATCTTTTTAGTAAATTTAGTAAATTGTTAATCAGTTAAATATTAATAAAGCATCTGTGTAATATATTTCTACAAGTTTGCTGGAATCTAGTTTGCATTTTTTGCTTTTGGTTTTTTGTAATTACAACTTTTTTTGCATCATAGAATATGCTTTATGTTTAATTTGAATTATATATTCAGACTGTTAAGCAACATGTACTGTGTGAGCAGTTTTTTTTTCTAGTTAACGACAACATCAAGGAGGACTGTGTATTGTCTGACTTTTTATTTTCTATATAAATAATAACCTTTTTAAGATTTATTTTTTCCTCAAACAGATAATTTGATAACCATATATATATTGATCGATAGATGTGTTGTGCGATAGAAAAAACCCCAAGGTAGATTAAAAGTTCAACAGAGAAACAGTTTCTGTGATGGAGACCATCACCACCACAAGTCATGCAATTGTACGGGAATGATTGGTAGAGATGACCACACAGATTTATTATTGGTTTTATTAAAAATTAACATAGTGAAAATGTTAGTTTGCAGAGGGGGACTGGCCATCCTGCCTGTGTAAAAGAGAACTTAAATTAGTATTTTAATATTTAACAACATTTTGATACAAATGTTTACTTTGTTATATTTCTAAGTGTGTAAAATTATAAGCTCAAGAAATTAATGGCAATACTTCTTGTCTTCTTGGCAGGGCAGGAGAAGTAAAAGAGGGAAGAGGGCCCAATTTCCTGCTCAAGAGCTTTTGGAGCATACCATGTTAACGAGGAGGGGTGGGAAGTAGTTTACATGAATAAAATGTGTATTTGAAGTATGCTGCAAAATCATTATTGAATTATGTATGGGTATGTATATATGTAAATATTTATTCATGACGTTTGCTTTACAGGTTATTTTAAGTAGACATTTTTGTGAATACTTTTGAGCTTGTATAATCTAGTCCCACCTCAACAGGTTGTTTCAGCTAATTACCTGCAGCAGGAGTGTATAAAAGCTATTTAAATGTGTTAAATGGACACAAGTCTCACGTCTTTTCTAAAAAATTGTTGGGATTGGCGGTGAAAATGTGAAACCTATGCAGAAGTGCAAAAAATGGCAGTTCACCCCTCATAAGGAAGCCTAGGGGATGGCTCCAAATCAGTCAATCTCCATAGACTCCCATGTTAAAAAGACAAACTTCAAAGCAGAAATAAACACGTTTTAAAGCCTGGTAAAAATTTAGGATTTATAGGTCAAGTTTACCTTCTGTGAGGGGAGTGAATTTTTTTCTAAATCATCCGTTTGAATGTTTATTTAATCTTGAAACGCTGTTTTTAGCCGGCAAACAGTGTGCCTACCTTCATTAGCTTGTTAGCTCACGTTAGATCCAAGTTGGCTCAGTTAGCTCTTAGCAACAGGCAGCTCGGAGTTTGATAGAAGTTAATCATCCACCCCCACACTCACACTCCCCCTCTCAGCTCCACCACTTTGCCCATTTTTTGTATTTTCCGCAAGCGACTGCAGGCGTGACGCTGCCAAGATGGCGATGGTAGGAACTAGGGGCGTGTATTGGCAAGAATCTGGCGATTATGATATGAATCACAATACAAGGGCGGCGATACGATACACTGCAATACCATAAGCAAGACGAATCCTGCCGAGAAGTCGCACCGCTGATTGTATTTTCAATGCTTTTTGCGAGGCGAGGTTCAGTCTCCATTCAGTGACGGCCTCCTTAAGTAATGCTGCAATGTTTTCCCCTGTGTGACTGTCATGCATGACCCGGGTTTGCAGTACACGAGACTGAAGGTTCTTCTGGTCGGTAATGAAATGAGCTGTAAGGCTCACGTACGATAGGAATCCAAAACGTGTCCACACGTCCGCCTTGTAAACTGCTGGAGCAGGCTGTATAATCCCGTTTTCAGCCATAGTTGAGCTGTGTGAAGTTAGCAGCGCTAACATACCAATGAGATATCGCGAGATTTCATTGTTTCTCTGGCACAGACTAGGAAACGACTGCTGCCAACTAGTGGCCGGAGTGTAAAATGCAACACAAAAATTAACCACCTTTACTGTTTGCATATACTGTCATTTGTTAATAAAAGAAAATCGATTCAGTGCTTTTTTGACATCGAGACAATATCGTAACACAAAATCTCGCAATATTTCAGTATATTGATATTTTCTTACACCCCTAGTAGGAACGCCCAACAAGCTTCACTTTTCTTCTTCAGAAACCTACAGGTGACGTCACGGAGGCTCTGTCCATCTTTTATATACAGTCTATGGCGATATATCTGCATCTGGAGGATAGGGACTGAGGTTTTTTTTTTTTTTTTTATTTCTTGTGATGTAAAATAACCTCTCAAAATATTAGCATCTGATGCTTGAGAACTTATCCTGAAACCAATGACAAGCCTGTTGATTCCTTTAAAAATAAACTACTCAACTGTCGTATATAGCAGAGCTATATAGGTGAATCTCATCAAAAGCTCAACTCACCTGAAGTAGTTTGCAGAGTTTCCTGGTTTAAAAAGCCTCCCACTGTAGCAGAGGAATTGATCATTCCTATAACTATACTGTAGTTAACGAAGTAGCAGCCAATCAGCTACAGACTATTTCATGGCACATTTCTTCGTACGTTTCTTTGTAAGCATCAGGTTGCATGTGGGATATGAGGGTTGGGGCTTGACTTTATTGTTGCAGATGAAAAGGGGCCCCTGCAGAAATAGTTAGGGAACCACTGAGTTAATTGAAGACAAAGCTGAAATAATAGTTTTGGAACCCATGAAGAAAGATTTAAAGTAAGGACTCCTCTTCAAACAGCTAAGTTAAAAAAAAAAAAAAAGAGTAATCTGGGAGTAGTCCTGGATTCAGACCTGAAATTCAGCTGTCATATAAAGACGGTCACGAAGTCAGCCTCTTATCACTTAAAGAACATGTCGAGGATTAAAGGACTGTTGTCTAAGTAGGATTTAGAAAAACTTTTTCATGCATTTGTCTTTAGGAGACAACTGTAACACTGTCCTTAAAGATCTCCCTACAAAGTCTTTCAGATAGTTGCACTCAGTCCAGAACGGTGCTGCTCGAGTCCCCACTAAGACCGTGAAAATGGATCATATAACTCAAGTCTTCAGATCTTTACACTGGCTTCCTGTTTGTAAAATAACTGACTTCAAAATCCTGCTGTTAGTTTACAAAACACTGAATGGTTTAAGGCCAAAATACATTCAGGATATTCTGGTTTGTTAGCAACCAGCCTGATCCCTTAGGTTATTATGGCCAAATCTACTTTCTGTTTCCAGAGTCAGAACTTAACGGCTAGCATTCAGTTTTTTTGCTCCTCACTTGCAGGTCTGCTGAAACTCAAAAGCAGTTTTAAATTGGGGTTTAAAGCTTTTGTTTGTTGCCCTAAAGTTAAAATAACTGTTAGTCCCACACACTATAGCTTTTATTTCTTGCAATTTATCTTATTCTATTTTAACTTTATTTAATTTCTTTGTTTTTAAATCTTTTTTGTGTGCTTTTTTAGGGTTTCTTCTTGATTTTTTTTTTTAACTATAGGGGAGGTTTGTAAAACTAAAGGGTCTTACTTTTGCTGTCTAAACCTATATCCACCAGGATAAAACCGCATTTAGTTTGAAAAGAAGAAGAAAAAAAAAAAAAAAGTCAACTTTTTTTTTGGAGCAGTTTCCCATCCAAAAAATCCAATTTTCTGCTCATTTGCATAGGTTTTGGTGGAAAAAGAGAAATGGTTCTTATCTTAATTGCCAGACAGAAAACGTCATTTCGTTTTGATAAACCTGCTCTCTCCTGATTTACATCAGACGCACCGCTGCAGCAGGATGAGACATGGAGAAAGAGAAAGAGACTGCAAGCCTTGGCATGTTGTTTCTCTGTGTTCAGAGCCAGTGTGCAAGAACTTGGACCAAAACAAAAAAAACTGCGTTAATGCGATGAAAAATTTGGAGATGGAAGTAAATGAACGTAGTTTACTTTTCTTAATGAGGAGTGGGCGCTGGCAGGCCCCTCCCTCTTTCAAAGGATCTCATACGAGACTTGGTTCTTACGCAGCACCCAGCTGCATCCAGAGCAGGAGATCAGCTCTGTTTCATCACCAGGCTGAAAATTAAACGTACAAAGCTGCTGCTGGCTGATCCCGCGTTGGCTTATCGTCAGATATTAATGTCTATTAATGAGTGTGGACAAAAACATTAAAAAAGTTAAGTTAAGAATTTTATTTTATTATAGTTTGCTGATCAGATGACGTCATTTAGCGACTTCTAGGACTTTTTTGAAAGCCAATAGCTATTTTTCTTATTGAGAAGTTGGCAACATTGCATCTGAAGCGTTTCCGCTCATAGAATATGCTGAGTCAGAAGATGAAGCACCGATTGTTGCTCACTCTTTCTGTTTATTGTAGCAATTCTGAGCACTTTTGTTATTTTTTAGCCTAGTTAAAGCACCTTTGTTTAAATCTATAAGAAAAACATAATAAACCTATATTGTAATTTAAAGTTAAAGCTATTAATACTGAAAAAAGGTAAAAGTTTGATTCGACCTTTTGATGGTGATTTCAAATTTATTTGTTTGAAGGCTAATTTAGCCTTGCTAAATACAAATAAAAGGTGAACATTAATTTATTGTGCAGTTTTTATTTCTAAAATGTTATACTGGAGGAATTTCATAGACTTGGCAAAATAATTTTTAGTTTACAGCATCTGTTGTGGGCGTTATTGGTGTATACGATATGGCCAAAACACGTATCACGATATATTTCTTAATTTATCGTGATACAAGTTTTGGCCATATCGTCCAGCCCTACATTTCACATTGTCCTTAACTTATCACCTTTAGCTGTAAAGCATAAACAGACCATGACAGAACCATGGGTGTGCTGTTTTGTGTTTGTTCTTCAAGGTATGGAAGGGATGTGTGGTATCTGATGCACATTTCAAGGGTAAAGCATGACTTTCTTCTCTGCTCACACTGGGAATGTAACATTAATGGATTTCACGGTTCACAAGGGAGCACAAGCCAAATGTAGGCTGGTCCTATATACTGTACGTATGGTTAGTTTCCAACTAAATCTATCCAAAAGGATTATTTGGGCAAGTGTTTACGGAGCTAGTCACTCTTAATTCCCAGTCCCAGAGCTAACAATATACAGTTCCCACGCATGTGACAGCTAATACCACCCCCTTACACACTCACTCACACACAGATACATGCAGCCCATGCATACATACACACAATCTATAATGCTCACACTAAACACCGGTGCTGTGTGTAAACACAGTCCTGTTGACTCTAAAATACAGCTTTGCACATTACCCAGCCTGAGTCGAACTGTTTGCTAGCTGGTAAAATATTAGCTTAGGATTGGTGGCTGTCATGAGCTTAGAGGGCAGACATAGTTAAGTTTGAATATGTGAAGTATGTTCACGGAATTGTAAGAATTGGTAGTGCTGAGTACATGAACAAGTCAATTTGTGCTTGCATGTTGTCTGTGTTTGTAATGTGACCAGATGGTTATTATTAAGACAACCACATAGTCAACAGGTTCATCTTCAACAGAAAATACATAAGCATCTTTTAAATCTGTCCTACTACACAGCCACCAGTCTGGCAGTAAGTTGGTCAATGAGCCAACCTGCCAGTTATGTATGCTCCCTGTGGAATGGGTAACCCGAGACCAGGGAAGCCCCAGAAGAGAGAGAGAGAGGAGTTAGCCGGAGGGGCACAGGATATTTAGAGTGCATTGTGAGGTGAGCCAACACCTTAGCGTAGCCCCGAGCAGCTGTCTGTCGACAGAGCAAATATGCAGTTGCCACAGTCAAACATGCTACAGCTACCTCAGTGTTGGTGACGTTCATGCCTTGTGCATGGCATACTAATTGGCACTGGGTATTTTCACACACACATGCAGTAATAATTTTGCTGGAATTATTCTCTATATTTTAGTAATGCACTCCAGTTTTGAGATTATCCCTACTTATTTTAAGAAAACAAAAACTGCCAGATAAACTATAAAAAAAAAAAAAGAAAAAAAAAATGAAAAGTAAATATTGGGTTTTTCTTGGGCAGAAAAATACAGACAGGGTTCAAGCTCAGGGATTCATCAAAATGCTGCTTGTATGCATGCATACATATGCAGCTATCACATAAATAATAGTTCCATAGAGCTTTCTGTTTCTAGGTTGATTGGCTCCCAGATGTGAGTTTAGTTGCAGAGAGATTTCTGTCCAGAAATTATGAGTACAGGTCAGGAAAGAGAGACAAAAAAGCCAGCACTGCCTCTCCAACATTTTTTCTTTCTTGAGCAACAAGTTCTGCTCATACGATTTCTAGATAAGAAAAGATTATGATGACAACAGCACCTTTCTACAAATTTCAGATGCTTTCAAATAGAAACTCTGAGAGGTCACACAAACAGTTCTCAGAAAAGACACTGGGTGTAGGGGCTTTATCTGTTGGTGGCTAGGTACAAAAAAAGGTACTAAATAACAGTGATACCAGAAACCCAAAGAATGGTCTGTTTTAGTTTTTTAATTTTTTAAGGGTTTAATGCAACACTGGTGCACATATTGGTGCATGATTAGCTAGTGTTGAACCTTAAACATATTCAAAACAAGCCCTTTGGGTGTTTTCATGTGCATTTCTTCTCAGAATACAGTGATGGTGTTTGACAGATTTGGGTTTAGTCTTAAATGAGAGGTATTTTCTAAAAAGTTAAAGCAAAACATATTGCCCTTTCTGTTCTTTGATCAGTAATATCACCTATATGGACCACAGTTAATTCTAAAGAGAACATTTCTTCCCAGCTTTTTTGGGTGGCTGTCTTACAGATTTTACTTGGTGCTTTGGAGCTTGAACAGGCAACCTGGTTTTAGTCTGTGATAGCCTCTGATTCAGAAAGTTGTTCATCTTTTTGTTTTGCTCTGGCGTACACTGATGTGGGGGAGGGGGCTGATCTAAATGTAGATTTAGATCAGCTTTTTATTGAATTAACAGTTAACAGATGGCCACTAAACTTGGTGGAGTAAACTTTTCCTGTAGCTGCTTTTTTTTATTTTTTTTTTTTTTTTTAGAAAAGATCTTTTTATGATACCGACAGGCTTTGCTTAGTTTGTAAGAGTTCTTTCAAAAAAGACTTGATTGGTTAATGTTTAATTTTTTTTTATTCATAAATAATGCATCAAGGATATTGTTGACTAGTAGGTAGTTTGAATATGTCTTATACCCCCCACTTTCATTTGAAAGCATTCAAATAATCACCTGCTGACATCACAGTAGGGATTTTTTTTTGTTGTTTTGTTTCTTATCTGTACTTTGAAATATTTCTGCATTTCCAACTATGCATTTTGACAGAGAAGTAAGCGTATCAGAAAACTTCCTGGGTGGGGTCAGATTTGGCTCAGACTTAATAAATTCTTTTTATGGGAAGCACTGTGTTTGTGTACGTAATTGTATGTTTGTGTCTACATAGCACATGTGTTTCTCACATGACTGATAGCAGTGCCGTATCAGGCTGATGATGTGGAGCTGGATCAGTGCAACAGTTTATGCATGCGCGTGCACACACACATTTGCACACTCCCACACTTCAAATTAGAGCCCACAGTAGCAGCGTTACACCACCCTCTACTTATCAAATTGCGTGTAAGAAACTGTAAAAGTAAGGCTTGCTGGTTAGAGGGAGCTGGGTTTATGAAACACATATATTTCCGTGTGATTAACAACTTTGACAGGACGTCACTACATTGCTGTAATATCTTTGTGATGCATGTTTTTTTTCAGAGGCGAGGGGCCATTTCCTACGACAGCTCTGACCAGACAGCGCTATATATTCGTATGCTAGGTAAGTGTCTCCCTGCTCTCAGTGCATATACACATGCACCATCAGTGAACATGCATGCACACGCTTATCAAGACTGCTGAAGGTTTATCTCCCTATGATCACGTCCATTTCTTAATATGCAATGGCTTAAAAAGCAGTGAGATGGGAAATGGATTAAGAGATGGAGAGATTATGAAGAGAAGGCACTCTAAAGTACACGTTTTGAATCCACTCAATCCATGGCCTTTTTCTAATCTCTCAATCACAACAGGCTTAAACTGCGTGTATCTGTACTGTTGAGAGTCTTGGAGGTTTGATCAGATTTGCTGGAAGCACAGGGTGTGCAGAGTGCACTTCTGTGTTTGTGTACATGTGGCCTTATATACATACTGCCTGTGTGCAGGTCTCCATTTGACCTTAGCAAGTCCAAACAGAATAAGCAGTTTAGAAAATGCATGATAGGATGGAGGGCTCGTAGGGCTGCCAGTCAGATGGAGTCAGATGTATCTGGAAAGCAGCCGGATCAGCTGTGGCTTTCTGATCAATAAGGTTATTGGGGATGGATGCGATTAGAGCAGCCCTGTGGTCTGTTTACTTAATACGGATGTGCCTTTGCATGGCGTTTTTGTCACTTATTGCAGTAGTAGGAAGAAAATAGGTAAAGTTCTTTTTATCATCACCATGGGCCTCATTAATAAAACTGCATTGCAAAGCAGACTACAGGTGGCGTACGTAGGGATCAAAGGAAATACGGCACACAAAAACTTTCAGATTTATTAAAGAGCAGATGCGCACGTCCCGTGGCTGTTTACATTTATAAGTCCGAATCAACTCTAAAGTTAGTGCGCGTGAGCACCTTGCCACGCCCTTATGGTGTCTATAAAAGGTCAGGTGAACGCCTAGAATAAATAATTACCATATCATTTCCGTGACGGCTCAGGAGGGAAAAAGCGGATTTTTTTTCGGAACGTGAGACAAAGATCCTGCAGTTGCAGAGGGACACAATCAACGTTATAAACAAAGTGGCCAAGGAGTTGTGGGAAATAAAGACCGTCTGGACAGAAACTGGGACAGCACTAAAAAAGCATTGTGAGGAAAAAATACAGTAAAAACAAAAACCACCTCTTGCGTGTTTTATAAGCATTGCATCACCTTCATCATCTTCCAGACGGTCCAGCCTCCAGTCTGCGTCCCACTCTGCAGTGTTTTTAGAATGAATGACCAAAGTTACTTTTCATATGTTTACATGTTTTACTGACTGGTACATGTTTGGATGACTTCTTCAGAAAGACGTTTGTGAGACACCATAACGTAGTGCGGTTGTGTTATGTTCATTAGCCGCCTAAACCTAGTTTTCAACAACGGAATACGGGCGCATATCCTTAAAAATGAAGTTATTGTGGATCCAGGTCAACGAGCCACAACATTGATGAGCAACATGTTGAATCACATATGATTTAGACATCTTAGAGAATGAAATGCTTTGGTTAATAACAGCAGATTTTATTGTCAATTTCTCTGGGAGTATTATTATTTTTCATTTAGTTTCACTTGGTGTTCTTATTGCAACTTTAGTGCAGTCAACAGCTCCGATTAGGGAAACCGGACATTGCTGCAAATTGCATAGTTTTGTTTGCCTGTTCTCCCTTAGTGTAGGAAAGGTGATGTAACGTTGTGACAAACCACTGATGCTATCGAACACGTCACTCGCAGAGGGACTGGCACAACGTGGTTTCTCCTGGTGCGTTTATGTAAAGCTGGGCCCAAAGTAGGGCTGCAACTAATGACTATTCTGATAGTCGATTAGTCATCGACTATTAAAACGACTAGTCGACCAATTGGATTATGTATCTCATAATTAGAGCTGGGCGATATGGCCTAAAAGTAAAATCTCCGATTTTTTTCTAACCAAATCCGATTTCCAATTTTAATAAATTTTTTTCTTTTCTTTTCAAAAACATTTATTTATTTTGTACTGCAATTCCGGGCCTGCTTTCCATATCACTGACAATATTTACTTTCTTTTAGCTGGCATTTATTCATAAAAATTATATGAATGAGTCATCAGTCATTTTCTGAAGATGACTCCTGCATCTCGTAGAGAGCAGCATTTCCCACTGCCTTTATATGTACAGCTAAATCCCAGGCGTGAGTGACGGCTCACTTCACTGTAAGTCTGTCAGACAAACATCGTTCTGGTGTGGAGGGAGGGCTAAGTCCGCTGCTAACTACGGAAAAAAATCAAGATTTTCATAAAAATAAATTGTCAGAAATAGAAAACCGATTTATCCATTAATCGCCCAGCCCTATTCATAATAGCGGTAAATAAGTCTTGCATGAGGTTGTTATGCATGTCTGACGTGCCTCCTCTTTAAATGTTCGAGCATTGCGGACGTACTTCTGTGGTACGCTTTACAAATTTCACATGTATTTAATTTATTTTGTAATATTAACGTGAAGTTATCCCTGACTTTTGACGTCCGCTGCCGCCGTTTGTTTCCCCGTGGTCGGCCGCCGTATTTTCCCCTGTTGACTATTGTCGACATATATTCCCCTGACTTGCGCGTGTGCAACTCTCAGCAGAGATAGAAAAAGAAGATGGTGTCTCACTCTGTGTTTTTTTTCAAAGCACGTTTCCACAGCGGCCATGTTATTTTAATAATTATTATTAATTTGTCTGGCAGATGTTAGCAGCAGACTTTATTTGGCTGAATGTTTTTTTTTTTGTTTGTTTTTTTTTTTTGCGCATGCGCAACTCTCAGCAGAGACAGGGGAAAAAGACAATATCTCACTCTGTAGTTTTTTTTTTTTTTTTTTCTTCTTTTTTCTCAACAATAATCGACGGGTAAATTTGTTGTCCACTATTTTTATTGTCAACTATAGTCTACAAGGTCGACTAATCGTTGCAGCCCTAGCCCAAAGCATCATAGAGTTCGGAGAGCGCAGCACGCGGTAGTCTGAACCGGTTCATGAGCCATTCAGTAAGTCTTACTGGTCTCAGAAAATCTGCTCACTCCAGAATCTCGTGCCATATTGACCAGCAGTACCGGATAAGCCATTGTGTGTCTTTACGCACGAGGGTGCGTGAGGTTTTATATCCAATCTTCAATTTTCTGAATAGCTACAGGTCGCCTGACTGACGAGCACGTTTCCACAGCGGCCATGTTATTTTAATAATTATTATTAATTTGTCTGGCAGATGTTAGCAGCAGACTTTATTTGGCTGAATTTTTTTTATAACGTAACATCTCTTTCTTTTGTAAATCTTTTTTTTTTTTTTTTTTAAATGATTGTGCGCTCTTAGGAGTATTAATATTGAATGTGCCTCTTTTTTCATTTTTCAAATAGCTTTAATAGATAACGTGATGTGAAAGGTAATATTTGATTGTGCACAAATGTTTTACATTTCACATCATTTCCTTGATTTTATTCTGTACCGTTGGTGTCGCAGTTTTCCGTTTCTCCAGATTTTGTGCGTACGCCAAGGTCAGAGTTGCTGTGGAATAAGGGACATTCTCCCGACAAATTTGTTTTTTATGAATCCCATAAGTTTACAATAATTGGCGTACGCTGGTTTTTGTGCCTACGCCAGCTTTATAAATGAGGCCCCAGGTCAGTGTTGCTGTGAAATATAAGGTAGGTTTTGTAAATTATAGTCATTTGCAGGCATTTTCGTTTGTCTTTACTTTCGTTTCATATAACAAAACTTTTTTTTTCCTAGCTTAATCATGAGCTGTCCGCTGCCACGTGTTAAGCTCACTAAAGAAGCTTAAGCCTTTTAATCATTTTACTTAGCTAAGTATGATGGCAATGTCATACGTCACTGGCATACAGCATCTGTGTCTGTAGATTTTATATTTAACTGAGTGTGAGGAGGAAAGGCATGCTAATGCAGACTGGTGTTTGCCTGGGCCAGGCTTCTGTCTGCCAACTTAATGCTGATGTGCTTGCAAATAGCAGGACTCAGAGCTTTTGCCACATCAGTTATAATGACATGACCTACATCTACCCCAAAGCACCAGCTCTAGTGCACTGCAGGGGAAACATGGACCCTGTGACACTTAAAAACACACTAATCACACGTGCACCCACACGTGCTAAGCCCTAGCACATGCAACTGCAAATGTGACAGATGTGTATTTACATGTGGGCAGACACACACATACACACTGACCAGGAATGAATACGTTTGTCATGTTTTTGTTTTTGCATGGTTTCACTCTTCACATTAATGTAAAAAACAAATGACTATTTTACAAACAACTTTTCAAGATGTTTAGCATCATAATGCCTTGAGTTGTAATTCTTAGTTTTTGGTATTTTGATAGGAGCTTGTGTAGTATTCAAACAGCTGTTTGCAAGTAAGTAACGTGCTGGTTGTGGGAACACACCCTTGTGACTTTGCTTTTTAATTCTGATGCACATGACACAACCTGAAGTGCCATGCTGGAAACGTACCACTGCACTGTTAAGCACCTTGATCCGTGTTCTGCCATATAGTCTTGCCTGGTACAACACTCTAGCATTTTGCTGCATCAGTTTCACAGCACCATCCTGTCGCCTCACTATGCTCTCACCCCTTCCGACTACAGTCTACCAGCAAGCCGGTCATCGTCTGCGGGGTCTACGTCTGGAGCCTGTTCCTCTGCTTGACTACTAAAACCAGTCATAGCTCGACTCTAGATTGCTCTCAGTGGCTCTAAGTACTAATGGTAGAGCAGACTGTCCTGACATGGCATTGCATGCTCAGCTGTTCACTTCTCTGTCAGTTTCCTCTTCTCAGGACATGGGAGTGTGACGTGTGTGACTGTTCCCACACACCAGCCCTAAGTCAAATAATTATAATTATTTTTTTAAGCTTGTTTAGCTTGTTTTAGTTTGCTGGAAGTGCCACAGTGATTGATTTTACCATATTATGCCCTGCTTCAACTTGCTCATTTCAAAGTATGTGATGGATTATTTTTCAATTCTTCTAAAAAACCTAAAATACAGTGTTTGGGTTTTCTGTCAAAACTCTAAAGATCAGTAAAAATAAATCGGTATCAACTACAGTTTTTGCTTATGGAAAAAAAATTATGCTTTTAAGAAAGATAAAATTGTTGAGAATTTTGGACTTATTGATGTTGAATTTGAACAATAAAAAGCTGAATAAATCATTATTATTATTATTATCTGGCTTAATTTAATTGAATTATACTTGGTAGCCCCCCCCAAAAAACTATATTGTTGCTGTGCAAATGAAGACAGTTTTATTTACCAGTAGAGAAAAAAAGAAAGAAAAAAAAAAAATCAGAACAATGATAAAATGCAGTTAATGCATTTTATCAAAAAGAAGTCTCCTCTCCGAGTTCAGAAAATCACTATAAAACATTGATGTGGGCAGGAATGACCCTTTATTGGTTCTTATTGGATCAGAGCTGAAGAAGACATACTCTGTTGTAAAATCACTATATTGTGTTGAAGGTGTGCAGTGTTTATATTGAGCAATTTGCAAAACTTTCGTCTCTCCATTTATGGGGTCTCCAGCACAAAGACAGTCAAGTTATTTATTTTCTTGCTCAGTTTCTTTGAGTCGCATTCACTGATACTACTCTTCCAACACTGGACTACAAAGTAAACTGTCCAACTTTCCAACACAGACTGATGGAGGATGTGCAGCATTTTGCTGCAACCGTTAAAGAACCTCAGCTTCCCGAAGAAGTAATTGCTCTGTCCTTTCTTCTTTAAATTTTCAGTTAGACTTTGGGTTTTGGAAAAGAAGCTTACTTATAAAGGCTGGGCCAGCCTGTCAGCTGTGTTGGTAACTTAAACTGCATTTGTTTTCTCATCCTGCTCTGTTCATTGCCTCATGGTAAGGCCCATCCTAATGGCACTTAAAGCAAGATAAGTATCAGTGTAGCCTATATATTAAAAATAATTAAAAGCGCAGCTTGTTTGGGAACATTCACACACTTTTTGTGTTTATCATGAAGTATAAATCTTGAGGAAATAAGTGTTGATTTCTTCTAGGAGATGTGAGAGTGAGAAGTCAGGTCGGATTTGAACCGGAACGAAGAAGCTCCCACCCATACTTTTGTATCGACTTCCGAACACTTCACAGTGAGTATGACCGGCAGTATAATTACCTCAGCTTTTGAAGATCAGATCCAGATATTTTCTTTTTGCTCTTGCATTGGTTTTGTCATGATATAAAACACAGATTTCTAAAAAGTTAATTCAGCTGTAAAGAAAATTTAAATCTTGTATCATTAAACTATAGCTCCATATAGTTCGTTCCCTATCTGAAAGACAGATATGATTTGTACCTTGCTTTTATCTGTGTTTAGGTGTGTCTTTGTATGAAACTACAACTTTCATAATGAATGGAAGCTTTTGTTTAAAATGTCAAACAGTTACCACAAAGTAGCGTGAATTTGCACTGACAATTTGACCTGAAAGTAATCATACATCATGCTGACGTATTTCCGGATTGCAGACACAGTTTATACAAACACAGTGGCTTTGTGTGTGTGTGCGTGTGTGCGAGTGAGACCACTGACAAAGCATGTCTGCCGTGTAATCCCAGACGAAAGGCTTATGAGTGGGCAGCTGTGTCAGCACCGACTGCTTGTATACCCCTGTCTTAGTGTCGGATCCCCACCGAGCTTGCCAGAACCAAATGAATCTTTAAATATAAAGAGCCTGCAAAACTCTTCTCTATTTCATTTTTGTAAAATATTCTTGCACATCTGTGTGCACAGCACGGCTGAGCCGCGGGTCCTCATCAGCCAGTTCTGACTCTGAAAGGAGGGTCCACAGACTGCTCAGCTTCCAGAGATACCTGCATTCATCCCGCCTGCTGCGGGGAGTCCCCCAGCAGATTCCTCTTCACATCCTTGATGAAGACTACACTGGACAGGCCAGAGTACGACAATGGCCATTCATACAATAACACAATGATAAAATATCAAGTAGTGCATGTTTTGGATTTTTTTTCTTGTAGATTTCACATCTGTAACTCTGCTTCTCTTTTCTTTCTCTCATAGTGCATGCTGGAAAAAGTTGGCAACTGGAATTTTGACATTTTCCTCTTTGATAGATTGACAAACGGTAGGTAAAATATTACCTGAAATACTCCTTTAGAGGTTGTTTCAAGTCAAAATGCTAATAAGCCTAAAGCTTTGCTTTATATTCAAAAAGTTACACTGGTGCCACCTATTGGATAACCTCACAGTATGAAGTTTACTCCATGAATCAGTCACTATGTCGTGCGTTGTAAGACATCAATGCCATATGCATTTAAGCTTAAGAGAAGGTAATCTAATTGAAACGGCTATTTGTCACCTAAAAGAGCAAATAAACGGCTTGATTTAAAGTAGGGTTTTGTTACGGAGATCCTCCTGTTTATCCATTTTGATCTGGTTTTAATTGACAATACACAAGTTTGTCAACTTTTGTTTTTAGTTTTCACAACACATCATAACAAATAGAAACAGACATTACAAAACAACTGAGAAGTTAACAAAATCAGCAAATTAATTGTGTTTTAGATTTTACATTTTTGTGGCAAAATGCAAGTTATGTACATAAACTAATGTAAAATTTCATAAATATAGCAAAAATTCATAAATGATTTTTTTTTTTTTTTTTTTACTGTGCAGTTAAGTTAGTAGAGGATGACCTTGTTTGAAAAGAAAAGGGCGGAGATGGACAGCTTTGGTCCTTGAGAACTGTTGTTCTACAGGTCTTGGATTGTTTGAACACACCCGATTCAAATTAATGGCTCATTGTGCAGAACATGACAACAAGATGTTAAATCTGTTTCATTAGAAACAGGTGCGTTGGTGTAGGAAAACCTCTAAAACCTGCTGGACAGTGGCTCTAGGACTGGAGTTGGCTTTCCCTGACCTAGTGTTAAATATAAATAGCTGTTTTCAACATAGCAAGATTATTGAGATTTTAACAGCATTTTTTTAAACTTATGCAACACACTGTATTGATGCATTCAATGATGGGGTAAGGCAGAGGATAGCATCCATTAAACCAGTAGAGTCCTTTTTATAACCACACCAGTTATACAATATATTGACTGTGGGACAGCAGAAACTTGCACGTGGAATTAAAAATTATCACTATGTGACTTTAGTTCACATAATTATGTAATATTGTAATTATTTGTATTTGCAACAATTGGAAAGCTAACTTCTATGAAAGCTGAAACCGAGAGAAACGTGGTCCCAGCATACAGAGCTGCAGGTTAACTTTACATTTTTGAACTGCTACATGGAGAAGGTTCAAAGTAAGGCATTGTGGCTATAATTGCACATTCTGTTCTAGCAGTAGCCCGAGCCTCTGTTCTTGCCATGTTCCTGACTTAACCAACACATTGCACTGGGAAGAAGTGTTCAGAAAAATCACAAGTTTTAAAAAGAAGTAGAAACACTGGATACAGCTTTGAAATAAATGAAAATGACTAAGCATTTATTAAGAGAGACAATGTGACTGTGTCTAATTGTTAAGTTCTTTCTGCTCAGGGAACAGCCTGATCACCCTGACCTTCCACCTGCTGAACCAGTATGGCTTGGTGGAGCTCTTCCAGCTGGATATGGTCAAACTTTGGAGGTTTTTAGTCATGGTGCAGGAGGACTACCACAATGACAACCCATACCACAATGCTGTCCATGCTGCAGATGTCACACAGGCCATGCATTGCTACCTGCAGGAGCCCATGGTGAGCTGTGCAGACGAGACATTTAGATTCTCTTTGGTCTAAGTAGCCAACTTTGACACAGCTGGCTGTCAGCCAGGATGACTACTGGCTGAATGTTTTTTTATACTTTTATGTGTCATCTCGTGCTAAAGATTCTTGCTCAAGCAGTGAAACAATTGGCTGTACAGGCTTTTCTGATTTACTCTTTTCAGCTCTCTTCTTATTAACACTAAACTGAGTTTGATAGTTTCCAGCTTTTGTCTCTATTGTACATTTAAAACTGAATATATTATCAAATATTATCAAAAGCTTTAGAGTGAATAGGTGTTAAAGTGCCATTTACAAATGTGTTAATGCTTTAGAGAACGTGTTATTGAACATTAATGATGAGTCATAATCTTTGTGACATTGTCTTTATGAGCACAGCTTGCACAGTCTCTGACGTCCTATGACATCTTACTGGGGCTCCTAGCAGCTGCCACACATGACCTGGACCATCCCGGGGTCAACCAGGCTTTCCTCATTAAGACTGACCACTATCTAGCCACACTGTATAGAGTAAGACAAGATAAATGTTTCGTATAATTTGATGTAGTGCAAAGCATCATGTGATATTTTAAATGAAAGTGTCTGTGTGTAATTTCCTTTTTTGTTTTTCTTCTTTTTCATCTTAAACAGAATACCTCAGTTTTGGAAAATCACCACTGGAAGTCAGCAGTGGGTCTCCTTAGAGAGACTGGACTGTTCTCCCATTTGCCTGCTGAGGACAGGTGAGTCGGATACTTGGAAGTGTTTAATATATTATAGAAAATGAAGTAGCACTTATTTCAGTCTGAGATCTAACACTGACATCACAGACCACAGTCTGAAGGACTTGATAAATGAACCAGGGATGCTTTTTGCTCCAGAAAACATTTTGCTCAGGTACAGGTCTGTGACCGCAGGAACTAGCTGTTGAGAATCACTGGTTTAGAGCATTGAAGATATTCAAACTGTGCCACACTCTGTGTTACACTGCTCTAGAGAAACAGCTTTAATCTTTCAAAACTGATCATTGTGTTAAATAATTGTACTTTCTGCCACACCAGTATGAACATGGAGAGGGAATTGGGCTCCTTAATCCTGGCCACAGACATCAGCAGACAGAACGACTATCTATCCAGGTTTCGCATGCACCTGGACCAGGACAACCTGTGCTTGAACCACGCTAGTCACCGTCACTTTGTCCTACAGGTTGGTTATCTTTTCTTTCTCCCATGGAAACACTTGATTCCACCATGTTGGCAAAACGTGTTCTATATTTTTTCATCCCCACTGCATACAGATGGCTCTTAAGTGTGCAGACATCTGCAACCCCTGCAGACCCTGGGAGCTGAGCAAACAGTGGAGCGAGAAAGTGACAGAGGAGTTCTTCCAACAAGGTTATCCATCTGCTTGCAGTTTCCTTGTCTGGTCATTTGTTTTGTGCCTTTATTTTATGTTCCAACTTCATCCTTTGTTCTTTCTGTGTAGAACAAACAGTTCACAAATAAGTAAATGTTTTGCTTATTTCATGCAGGAGACATTGAGAAGAAGCACAAACTTGAAGTCAGCCCACTTTGTGACAGAGATACAAACACAGTTGGCAACATTCAAATAGGCAAGTATGGTAGCTATGATGGATATCTATTTATAGGTGCAACTAATACATAGTCTAACTTGCATCTGCCACCTTTCCCTCCCCCTCCAGGCTTTATGACATATGTGGCGGAGCCGCTGTTTGCAGAATGGGCCCGTTTTTCCGACACACGTCTGTCCCAGACCATGCTAGGTTACATGGGGCTGAACAAAGCCAGCTGGGGTGGCCTGCAGCAGGAACAAACCCCTGTCTCAGAGGAGGCAGAACCCAGCACAGCCGGCACAGACACAAAAGACGCCACCACAGGAGGAACCAGCTACAAAGAAATACCTCAGGGAAGCAGAGAATCCTGACACTCCTTCTGTGCTCTTTTACCTCAGCCTCCCAGATCCTGAACCCTGGCCTTAAGGCCTCATCACATACTGAGGACCTGGTGGGGCTCCCACCAGCCTGCAGCCCTGTTGCTGCCCCTTCTAATCCCATAATTTCGTTTGTTTTGTTCCTTTGGTCTCCCATCTTGATAAACCACTGATTTTATTTATTTAATTTTTTATTAATCTTTTTGGCATAGAGCAATACATAGATACCTCATTTGGCTACTGCTGTATTTTCTTTTATTTGCTCTGTTTAATTTATTTGTCCACTTTAGTTTTGGCATTACTGACTGAACACACAATTTTATTTTTTTTGTGTTTGTTTTGGTGAACCTTAAGGGGAAAGCAGTATAAAAACTGAGACTTTTTTTCTGGTATTTTGAAGTGCCATTTGAAAACTGAGATTTGAAGAATGATTTGGACTAATTGACAGAGACAACGGGAGTATTCATATGAGACCCTCATGGGATGTGTTGCATTTGTACTGAAGATTCTTCCTCCTGTAAAAAAAAAAAAAAAAAAAAGTGACATGCCCAGTCCTTCTGCTGCCTCTACGATGACTGTTTACGCATCTCCGTGTCTGTTGTATCTTTCCCTCTAACTGAAGTGAATCTTGTCAGCTCCACGGTTTGCCTTTGAAGCACAGATGTAAAGAATCACTTGTTTGAACTGTCATCCCACTGTTGAAGCCATGAGCAGAACCTTATTCAAACATACCAGATGCCATAAATGACTCCACCTGTGCTACTATGTGTTCTTGCACTCCAAATAATGATGATGTTGCTTCATCTCCATGACCTTCCTACGATATCCTGTAAAAGGTGTTATCTAGCTCTGGTTGACCTCGGGGAGCTCCCCGGCCAGACTGGATACTGGTCAGTCAATGCACTTGCATCTAACCTGGAAGTCCGCTCCATGCAACTCGACTCGCTCAGGGTTTTGGCAGTCTCTTTTTAGAGGGAGAGGGGGAGGAGGTGACTACAGACGATGTAAGGTTGCTGGGTTTCTTTTTGTTTTGTTGTTTTTTGGCTTTGATCAACTGGAGACTCCCTCTACGCAGAATGTCTCTCACAGCCACATGAAACCTAAAGGACTGCTTGACTTATGCCTTATAACTATGCACAAACTATGCTAAGTGACCAAACCAACTCCTGTTCCCATCAAGTGCATGGTGTGCTTGTCTTTGAATGCACTGTCCAGACCCTTTGCCCTCTTGTTGTGAGGAACAACCCCAGCTGTCCTTTTCTTTTTTTATTGTATGGAAACATAATGGTCGAGTGAATTAGAACATTCCACTTCTTTGTGTTTGGTTTTCTATTTTGATTCTGTATAGTGGCACAGATTGTGTTGTAACATTTTGAACGATAACAGGTGCTTTTCTTACTTTAGCTGATTTGTATTTTGCTGTAAGTGCTGTAAGACTGTTGATAAAACTGTTTACAATTTGTTGCAACAGCCATTTTTTGGGAAGACTTAAGTGTCAAGGCAGGTTTTGTAAAGGCTTTGCTGTATTGACATTTTTGATACATGCCTGTTGCAGTTACAATTTGAATAATAAAACTTGTTGACTTTCATGAGTTGAGTATGCCATTTAATAGCTGGACTGACTTTAGGAAAAGAATGAATGGTTGGGGTCAGTTAATGACTAAAATACATTTTTCTTTGGCCTGTTTTCCTTCACCGTTTGAGTGTCTACCGCTAAAGACTATCATGAATGAGTATATACAGGACTGTCTCAGAAAATTAGAATATTGTGATAAAGTTTTTTATTTCCTGTAATGCAATTAAAAAACATGAAATGTCATGCATTCTGGATTCATTACAAATCAACTGAAATATTGCAAGCCTTTTATTGTTTCAATATCGCTGATTATGGCCTACAG
>JBAMHW010000020.1:13360365-13371403 GCA_037177495.1 Rhadinocentrus ornatus | reverse complement strand
TGTTTTTTAATTGCATTACAGGAAATAAAGAACTTTATCACAATATTCTAATTTTCTGAGACAGTCCTGTATTTACAGGTCAAGCATTTGATCGATAAATGTCCATTTAAAGCTGTTGAAAACATGCTTGTCTTTATGCTTTCATTAGCTAGCTTCAACATAAATGCAGCATTCTGGCCAACTCTTCCTTTGATAAAAACCAAAATTAAAATTAACATTTATCAGACATCTCATAAATGAAATGGTGCAGGAAAAATCCAGGACAGGCATAAAGTACTCCATTACTGTAGCTCCACCAGTTTTCTGACCTCACTAAACCATGGTACATGAACAGAGATTAATTAGATGTACAAGGTCTGCTGTACAAAGTGGCTTTAAAAAATATTTTAAGATACCCATTATAAAAAATTGAATAACAGATTTTAACATCCCCCATAAGGGACCTAGTTTCAAAAGTTGTGTTTTTGGGCTCCTAAAAACACTTCATGTGAACGAAACACCCAGATGATTGAAAGGTTAGGCAGATACGCCTAAACTCGGCTCTGTTGACATGGCCTTCATTCTAGTCACACGGGCTCTGAACAGTCAAAGTCTTGGGGCCACCCTGTGCTTTATCAGGGATCCCAGGTTGAGAACCACTGCCCTACACAGTGATAGGTTTCAAAAGATTATTGATCCCTAGAACATAGTTCAGTAGTAAAACATTATCGAGCACCAATTGCAGATGACTGAACAAAGTAACTTTAGTTCTTCAAACCCAAATAAAACCATTTCAGAAAGAGTCAGGAGAAAACTTGTATTGAGATTTAATGATTTAATTTCTGTGACAACTCTTCTACAATATCTTGAAGAGTAAAACTGAAATCATCATTACTGACACCCAGCCCACCATCCCTTTTTAAAAAAGGCAAGTGTTGACAAAGTATCTACTACACAAACTTAAACAATGATCAGAAATAGTACAAATGTGCAGCAAATCACTTTGAACAAAATAACGGATTAAATTCAAACTCAAAATTCAATTAGTGTCAAATTTCCAAACATAAATGAAAATGTGATTATTGCTCACGTGAAAGTATAATTTAAACTGTTGGGTTACTGAAGACTGCGGGTGCCGTAGGACCCATTACTTTTAAATGTGCTGTCAATACAGAAGTCACAAGATGACTCCTATAGCCAAAGGTGAGTACAGATAATTTAAAAACTACCAAGAAACTTAACTTTCCTAATATAGTTAAAATTTTCAATAATTTAACAATAATTTTAACTGGAAAATAAAGAACCGGAAGACATTGTCGAAGCTCGATTTGGCAGAACATCATGACTTTGGCTCTAAATCAAATAAACTAAAACTTCATATACTTGTACCAGCAAATGACACAGGCGAAGGCAAAACTGCCACCTGGGATAGAACTTGCACAGGAGCACCAGATAAAAAAAAAAAAAAAGTTTTAAATGCCACTTTTAATATTTGGCAAGGCCCCTGTATTAGAAATAGACATATCTAAAACATAACAGTTAAAAATTAAATGATCTATTAAAGTCACAACATAAATTGACAAATCCCAAACATAAATTAGTCTACAAGTCAAACATGTAGTTAAACAATGCAGAATGTCATTTTACATGTCTGAAAGTGTTTTTCATGGTTGAAAAAGCTTTAACACACCCTTAAAAATGAGGACATAAACAGATCACTCATTTTATGTGCAACAAGGTCAAAAACTCAAACTGAAAAACAAAAATTAATACTAATCCTCTAACATTTACTTCTTAGAACCCAAAAACAAAATCCTCATGAAACAAGGAGCTAGTATAATTTATGAAAGTGCAATAGTAAAGATTTAGGATGATAAGCACATGCTACACTATGAGATGATGGATACTTGGGCCTGCGACTGAGACCGAGTCAAGCAAAAGGCCTCGTTGTTTCAAAAACTGTTGATACTGAACGGCCGATGAAGCACTTCAAAGTGACCACACAACATCTGGACCTCACGTTGACATTTTCACAGCAACTTTCTCTTTCCAGTTGACTTTAACATGTGCTGCCCAAACTGAAAACATGCAAAAGACAGAAGGAGGAAGATGAAAGCACTCTAAGCCATTCAGAAAATGCCGGCATCAAAAATTATGAAATGCAATTCTTTTCCCCTTCACAATCTATGCCTTATAACCTATGAATCAAACATTTCTTACCAGTGGGGTTTCGGTTTGAGGTTTCACTTGGATAGGAACTTTGAACTCTTCTTTGTCATCCTGTTCACTGTTGTGCCGATGGCGATGGGCGAACTTGCGTTTCAGGGCTTCAGCAATCAGAGCTGCAGCATCTGTAGGCTCCTTCAACTTTGCTTTGGCATCATCTTCCTCGGGACGACTAAAAACATGGAGGTAAGAAGGGCATTTATGCATTCTCTTAATACACGAGTTTCACTCAACAGGTAAGTGATGAAAGGAATCAGAGTGAGTTGTGTTCACACTGAACATAACACTTACGTAAAATTTCAGAAAGATGCTTGATGGGCGCAGCATCCAACATAAAAAACATGTTCTACCGCCACTGATGGCGACTAAAGTTGAGACAAACCTTTTCACAGATCGCAGCTTAACTTTGTTTATGTCCTTCAGGACTTCAAGCATGTTGGGAATTTCTGCTGGCCTCGATTCCACAACTGTCTGACCGTCTGTCTTCTTCCCTCTGCGCTCTTTTATCAAATCAATGGCTGAAAATGTCCGCTGTAGACCCATAGGTGGGGGTGGAGGAGGTGGTGGGGGAGGAGGAGGAGGCAGGTTACCAGAAGGTGGCGGGGGAGGAGGAGGTCCCCCTGTGGTGGCAGCTGTTGGGAAACAAAAGAAAAGGCTTTAGGATGTTGCATCAAGTGTATTTCTACTGCCATCTAGAGGATAAAAGACCGTATTACTAGTTACTACTGAGCAAAATAAGTTTGGTACCTGACTGTGCAGTTCTTTCTTGAGCTATCACGATTTGAGCTATCTGAGCTCTGAGTTTTGCAAGTTCAGTCTCCAGTGCACTGATCTTCTGAAATGCCTCATCATTTGCGACTGTTGGCCCCTGAGGGTCTGGAGCTCCCTCGTGCAGGCTAGGTAGCGACCTCTGACGGGTAAGAGATTTTCTCTGAAGATGAGGCTGTTGTTGGGCTCGAAACATGAACCCTGGTGGAATCCCTGACCTGTTTTAATGTTTTCATGTGTAAAAGACAAGTATCACGAATTGTCTCTTTTTCAACACTTTGCAGAAACACTTGTTAATCTATAATCTTGCTGTTTTAAAAAGGAACTTGTTTTTTTTTTTTTTTTTTAACAAACAGATTACCCTGCTTACCTGGGTCTGTCAAAGTAATCTTTGTCATCCTCTTCTTCCCTATCAATCCAGGCAACATCAGCGAGAGAGGCCACCAGGCCATTCTGCCATCTGGTGCTAATAAGGAGACCTGCATTCTCAGTGTATGGGTAAAGCTGTCAAAGAGGGGGAAAAACACTTTTAGAAACATTTGGGAATTTAAAGTTCAATAATAAGTACACACTCACACCAGCACAAAACACATGCAACACTTTAACTATAACCCTGCTTCCAAAAATGATGGACCCTAAAATGAAACAAAAACACAAATAGCTGAAATCTAAACCCTAAACTTAACTGGAAATATTAAACTAAAACTAAACGCAACATACAAAAGTAAACATTTTATCTAAAACGTATTGGTTCACGGCCAGTGGTACTTTTAAGATATAAAAAGTATTACAGACGCATGGAAATCACTACAGGGTTAAAGAACACTTCTAAAATCTGCTATCAATGAAGTTTACATAGTCGAGCAAGTTACAGCTCTACCTTGTAAAGAAAAACTATATATAAACAAGATTTTATCAACCGGACAAAAGATGAGAGGGACTATCCAACTCGTCAGACCACAGTTCCAAACTCAACATCTGTGGGGCAAAGCGACACATTTGTCCACATGGCATGGGCTAGTAATACATGTTGAAAGACTCAATTAATATTGGACAATCTGTGCTATCTAGATTGTTTGTTTTTTTTAACTACATTTCCAGGACGTTAACACTTGATTGTGAAACTAAAAGTAGGATAGAGGAGAGCCTGGACTGCTAAGGAGGTGAAATCCTATATCAAGTAAGAAAAAAAAAGTTACATTAGTCACTAAGTAGTCTTTTCTTATTTTCTGTTAGATATAGTCTAGATGGCTTGCTAATCAGTTCAGGTCATTTAAACTTTATTTTGAAAACAGGGTTAAGATGAAACAAGGTAATTTAGTAAAAAATTAAGACCATAGCAGCTCAGACAGAAAGGTTAGTTAGAGGTAATGAAAGGTTTGGACAGCTCAGTGGGTCTTGAGTCAGCTCAAGGTTGTTGAAGGTTGCTGAGCAAACTGACCTAAAGCAGACAAACTGCATTCCTCATAGCTAGGAGGGTAGCTGGAGACAGAAGCAAAGAAAAGAAGAAAAGAGCACAGTATTGAAAACAGAAAAGTTTAGAAAGTATTTTCTAAAATAAGGTAGCATTAATAATAAAAGGTTGTGTTTACAATTCTATTTACAGTCAGTGTTTTGCTCATGAGGAAGTATCTCTTGTTATGACTTTACTCACTCTGTTTATGGTTCGTAAATTAAAACAGTCAAACAGAGGTAAACAAATGTTGAAGGGGGTGTATGGTTTGTTTGGTTTTTTTGCACATAACTAACTCCCAACAGTGAGGAGAGATGGATAGGAAAACAAGATAACATTAAATCATCAAAAGGTGTAATTATCTATTGGAAACCAAAGATATTACAATCAGATATAGACAAGGTCATCATCTTAAAACACAAACTTTAATTTCCAATAAATGAGATGCAGGTACTCTTCACTCACCTGAAAACGAACCCTTGGACAGGGTTTAATGGGAAGATTTGAAGCTATTCTTCTTACAATACTTCTTGAAGATCCATAGGGCTTTGCTGATCCAAAAGTCTACAAAAGGAAATTTGCCACAAGAGTTAGATCCCAGATAAATGGGGAATAAAACTAAACAAATAAAATCTATAAAGTAAAGGAAAAGATGTCTACTCAGGATGCATCAAAGTAGAAATACAAAGAAATTACTATAATTCATGACTGATACTTCACAGGTCAGGTAACTATTAGTAGATGATAACTGCACAAAAGGAAAGTACTAAAAAAAGAAATGCATCTGCTTGCCAGATTTTCACGTACCAGGTCCATTTCAAACCGGGCATGCTTTTTACTCATTTCAGTCAAAGAGTTTCACAATAACCAGCGGGCTCATGCATCATGATCAACAAATGGTATCTTAAAGAAACAAGGGTAAAAAAGGAATTTCAGATTGAATCACCTTCAAACAAAAAAACACAATGGAGGGAACTTTGTCTCTATACAATCTACCCATTCTAAAATGCCATAATACAACATACTTGGACTTTGCATCAGCATTTGGTTGTCTTGGTCAATATTTGTTATGAAAAGCAATTCAGCTCTCTCTCCGCGATAATTATTACTGTCAATATTAATCCAGTGAGAAAAGAGAATTTCTCAATCCAATCTTCCATAAAGTGGCATGATGTAGGACTTTCAAATTTATTTGGAATGCATCTGCAAAAGAGCCTTGATCAGACGTTTTCATGAGCTGGCACTCAATTGCATTGGACTGTAATTTCCCTTTTAGATTAAAAAAAAAGTTTTCACTTAAACTTTAATTAACTAAAAGTATTCAAAAGTATAGACAATATATAGTCAATGGTAGTTGTTGACAATTACTAATGTTAAAATTATTTTATGATTTTGAAATTTTGCGGCTCTTCAATTACATGTGCCCACTAGGCTGAAAAAGCACCCAATTTTCCTCTGTAATCTCATCTAACCGTAACTGTTTTGTTACACCGCCCAGTTAAACTCTCTATAGCTAATTTGAGACAAGAGGAAATGGGAAATAAAATGCTATAAGGTGACAGTATACAATAAATATATTGCTGCATTCGTTCAGCTAAATTAAATGTGACTTCTTTTGACTTTAAGCTAGCGGGCAAATTGGCTAACTAACGCTAACGATAGCATACTAGCTAAATCCAACTTACCACAGACGTACCCTTCGGGATTTGCTTTTAACACACGCTACGCCACTGATCTATGGTATATAACAGACCAACACAATACGATTATACATTGTATTTATAGCCGGAGACTAGCTAAAAGCAATTCTGAAATCAATTTACCGAACTACCGCTAGTTCACAACTTTCTGGAGTTCTACTACCTTGCCAAGTTGACGAATACGTATCGCAGGGCTTACTAGTGTGGGAAGAGCTTTGGAATGCATTTGGAGCCAATTACATTAAAGGACTTACATACGGATAAGTTGCACCTGTGAAACAAAACCATTGGTCTGTCAAGATGATTGATAATCAAAGTCACCAATTAGCGTCAAGCTTTAAGAAAAAACTAACTGATGATTCGTCATTGTCATTGTCAGTGAAGCTATAACGTCCAATCACATGAAAGCATATCTTTGGACGCTCGTTATATTTTCCTGCTTTTCCCGGCGAAGGGAATTCACATGAAGTAGTCAGGATGCTGACGGAACGCTGGGATGTCCTTGACCACAAAACAGCTGCACCCATTCGCTTGCCTCAGAACCCAAACACTTTCCACAACTGCTAGCTAAAGGAACACAGGAAAAAAGGGTCGCAGGCCTAGCAATAGTCAAATTCTTTCGCTATACTTATTTTAAGGTCGTATTGGGACGTAACTTTGTATTTTTGTGTCGTTTTATATGTTTTTTTTTACCTAAACAATCTGGGCATCTGCTTTTTTTTAAATATAAGAACAAACAAAAAGGTATGTTATAATTGTCAAGGAACGATTGTTAGCTTAGCCTAGCTGTTGAATCGGCTGTGTACCATGGGGCTTGATTTGAGGTGAGGGTTGGGGGTCAAAAAGGTGTGTTGGTCAAAAATAAGCATTTGTATTTGAATTTAGTAAACTTAACTGACTGAGTACACAGTGGTAATTCTTTTGTAAATCGTTGTATTTTAGAATCATTTATCGCAGCATGCTTAGCTATGTGCTGTTTCATTGGCAACTGTAGTTTAATCAGTGTGTGTAAATAAACCCAATAACTTTATCATTCGTCAATAATCAGTGTAGTACCACATGTCATAGATTGATTATGACATATACCACAAAAATTTAAACAGTTCAGTAAACCTACTCTTCAGACACTAGACTAATAAAGTCAATTATGTGTTCATTATCTAGGGCTAAGTGGTGAAATTATTTTTACTCATTTCAGTCATTGTAATGTTTATCGTAGTGTTGAATAATTATTTTATTTATTTAGTCATTTATAAAGCCAAAAGGTCAAACATTCAGTTCAGTTAAAAAATACCATTAATATTTTATTTTATGTCAATTCAAATGGAGGGGGTTTATGGTTTTTCAACTGTGGTCAGAAAAACTCAGCCTACCAATTTGCAAATGCAAACTTTAGTTCATTATATATTCATTTTTTTCATCCATGCATCACAGAAACCAGCTTGCTGATTTATGCTAGCTTTGTATTTCCAGTAGAGCGAGAAGATTGGTTTGATGTGCATGTCATCAAAACAAGAGGCACCATGAGTGCAGAGGTGGATGCTCTGACTGTGGTAAACCAGCTGCGAGATCTTGCTGCAGACCCCTTGAATCGAAGAGCCATAGTGGAAGACCAAGGCTGTCTTCCAGGTCTCATCCTTTTTTTTGACCATCCTAACCCACAGGTTGTCTACTCTGCATTATTGGTAAGCAATATCCGTTTATTTCTTGGTGTATAAAGCAATCTGCGTGGTTTGTTCACTGGCATCATATAAAAACATACATAAATTAGCTTTATATTAAAATATCTTGCAGAAATACCTTCAGCAACTTGTTAGATTAAGCTTTTCTTTAATAACCAACAAGGATTTATATTAGCTCTGCTGTTTGTTTTTTACTCATGCCTTTTACTATCCAGGAGTGTCACAAGAAGCTTTAGCAGAGGCCAGTTCTTCCTTGTAATCTGACCTGTGGTAGTTTAATAATGGCTACTTATGTGCAATGATGCCATCTGCTGTTTTTGATATACAGTAAACACAATTCAGTGCTTCCTCTGCACTTCCCTACCAACCACCCTTTTGTTTAGTACATGCGAGTACACATTTAAGTGGCTTTTCTCATTACTTTGTTGATGCACCTTTGGCAACAATTACATCCTCAAGTCTTATGCCCAAAGCTTGGCACACCTATCTTTGGGCAGTTTGGCCGATTCCCGTTTGCAACATCTTTCAAGCTCCATCAGGTTAGATAGGAAGTGTCGGTGCACAGCAATTTTCAAATCTCTCTAGAGATGTTCCATAGGATTCAAATCTGGCTCTGGCTGGGCATTCACAGAGTTGTTCTGTAGCCACTCTTTTGATATCTTGGCATTGTGCTTAGGGTCATGGTCCTGCTGAAAGATGAACTGTCGCCCCAGTCTGAGATCAAGAGTGCTCTGGAGCAGGTTTTCATCCAGGATGTCTCTGTACATTGCTGCATTCTTCTTTCCCTCTATCCTGACTAGTCTCCCAGTTCCTGCTGCTAACAAAACATCCCCAGCATGATGCTGCCACCACCATGCTTCACTGTAGGGATGGTATAGGCCTGGTGATGAGCAGTGCCTGGTTTCCTCCAAACATGATGCCTGGCATTCACGCCGAAGAGTTCAATCTTTGTCTCATCAGACCAGAGAATCTTGTTTCTTATGGTCTTGAGTTTTTCAGGTGCATTTTGGCAAACTCCAGGCAGGCTGCCATGTGCTTTTTACTAAAGAATGGCCAGATTGGTGGATTGCTGCAGAGATGGTTGTCCTTCTGGAAGGTTCTTCTCTCTCCACAGAGTAATGCTGTAGCTCTTACAGAGTGATCATCGGGTTCTTGGTCACCTCCCTGACTAGGGCCCTTCTTCCCAGACCTCTCAGTTTAGGGAACCGGCCAGCTCTAGGAAGAGTCCTGGTGGTTCCGAACTTCTTCCATTTATGGATGATGGAGGCCACTGTGCTCATTGGGACCTTCAAGGCAGCAGATATTTTTATGTACCCTTCCCCAGATTTGTGCCTCGAGACAATTCTGTCTTGGAAGTCTACAGAAAATTCCGTTTGGTTGGTTTGTGCTCTACTGTGCACTGTCAAGTGTGGGACCTTTATATATAGAGAGACATGTGCCTTTCGAAATCATGTCAAATCAATTGAATTTACCACTGATAGACTCCAAATAAGCTGTAAGGAACATCTCAAGGATAATCAGTTGAAACAGGATGCACCTGGGCTCACTTTTGAGCTTCATGGCAAAGCTGTGAATTCTTATGTACATGTGATTTCTCAGTGTTTTATTTTTAATAAATTTGCAAAAATCTATGAAAAAAAACCTTTCACGTTGTCATTATGGGGTATTGTGTGTAGAATTTTGAGGACAAAAATGAATGTATTCCATTTTGGAATAAGGCTGTAACATAACAAAATGTGGAAAAAATGAAGTGCTGTGAATACTTTGAGATGCACTGTTACCACTGCATGTGTGGTTCTTTCAAAAGGTCTTTCTGCTTTAATATCAGAACGTGATAGTTAGCTTTTAACACTGAATAGAAAAAAGTTGCCCTTGTCCTTGCAGGCCGTGCGCTACCTGGCAGAATGTCGAGCCAACAGGGAGAAGATGAAGAGCGAGCTGGGCATGATGCTGAGTTTGCAGAATGTCATGCAAAAGCAAGTCCTCGTTGCCACCACACTACCACATCTCCAACACACACACATGCTAACAATGCACTTTCTTTTCATAAAACCTTAACCCACAATTTTTTGTTTTGCCTGCAATTCTGCAGAATATCCAGGCAGGATGACACCCTTTTGCTATATCAGGATGAGTTTGTTTCAAGTTGAATTATGGCCATATGAATGGGCATAACTAGAAATTCTGTTTGTGCATGACAAAATTTTTAATGTATCTTGTCATCCTGCTTTTACTGATGCTGGAAGATATTTAATCATCACTGCATATGATTTGGAAGTATATTTGAAAAAAGAAAGTGAGAAAAAAAGGAATGATGCAGACATATGGTCACCCATGTCATATTATAGCAAGGCATTATACTCCAAGTAGCTCAGTTTTATCTGAGGGCTTGTGGGAGCACCTTCTGCCTTGTGGCCAAGCTGGCCCTAAAGTAAGCCTGTTACTTCTTAGTCTGGGTTTGGCATTAAAAAGAGGCCTGCATCATGTTCACAGTCCCATCTGTCTGTCTTTAGATAGAGGTTGGTGATATTTGGCCAGAGTGTGAACACATGGCTAAGGGGTAAAGTCTAGCATAGCAGCACAAATAGATGTGAATATAATTTTTAAACCTTGAACTGCTTAACATCTAAAGTTTGAGAATTTGTCGTCTTTTCTGTGAAGAAAGTGTGAATTAGACAAATAAATCAGCTGAACAGAGTGTAGTTTTACCTTAAGGCTGACAGCGATGCCAGACAGCCAGTGTCGTATGAGGTTACAGTAGAAAGAGTGATGACTTGATGACAGATACAGCAGTGTAGCCTGCAGGGTTGTCCAACAGTTTCCTTCATAAAATATCAATTTTTGCATGACTGCTGCCACTGACCTCACATAGTTTCCTCAAGAAGAGCTGCAGCCCTCTAAAATATTATCTTGTGCTAAGAGTTATTTTGCAAAAGGGCATCAGAAATAAGAGTAAAGCGTAGAAAAGACAGTGTACTTTTGTTTGTAGTTTGGAAAATCTTGGAAAAGACAAATGCAAAGATAATACGGTGAGGAAAGTAAGTATTTGAACACCCTGCCATTTTGCATGTTCTCCCACTTAGAAACATGGAGGGATCTGAAATTTTCATCGTAGGTGCCTGTCCACTGTGAGAGACATAATCTAAAAAAAAAAAAATTCCTGAAATCACAATGTATGATTTTTTTAACAATTTATTTGTATGATACAGCTGCAAATAAGTATTTGAACA